>CP125978.1:104232995-104634270 GCA_030063025.1 Avena longiglumis
GAAGAGGAGGATCCAGAGGTGAGTTTGAAGTCTCAAGTGATAGGTTCAGAGGTGTACATCACGCCATGGTTGTAACATGAAATGGGTTACCAACGATGACCGCAGATCACTTCAATCTCTTCAAGAAGTAGATGGGTTCACCATTAGTCCACGTTAGGGCTTAATTCGTAAGTGATTAGTCTGGGATCACAGAAGCTTAGTTCGTATAGTTTAAGTGCCGAAGGTTATTTCTGTACCGGTCATTCCAGGATTTATTTGTAGCTAATTTTAATGAAAGAGTTATGGTAATTGGCACATGTGTTTTTTGCTACGTCAAGGATACAGCAGTATTGCGCGATTTTTCGTTATTTTCTGGTAACTGGAAAAATATGAAAAATTGGGCTGATGAGAAATTCTCGTGCCATATGCACAAACTTGGATTACTTCGACGAAGTCAGTCAGCGAAAATTCAGAGCTGCTGGACTGCTTCCGCAGAATTGCTGTTTTGCTTAATAGTTGATCTATTGTTTGTATAACCATTGCCAACTTTGCAAAACTATTTCAGTAGTTATATATCAAGGATAACACCTGGTATGTTGCTGATCGCTGTTTTTGATGTGTTGTTGTTTGTGATTGTCTCACCGCTATTGTTTGCTGTTGTTTGATCATATGCATGGAACTTTATCGTCGTAGTTGATTTTCTAAACTTACCTATGCTAACCGCAGATGCCTCCCCGCCAACCCACTAAGATGGCAGTTTGCTGTACCAGGCAGCTGACCCAAGTGATGATCTTTTACTACAAAACTGCACGTCATCAATGGAAACAATCGGGCCGTCAGGAGATGCTCTCACCAGATTGCGGCTAAGGCCAACAAGTTCTCTAATGAATCGAACCAATGGTTGCTCTCGATCGCTATGCCTGGGCCAACAAGGATCTAGTAACCGCCGGATGACCGATGTTGAGAAGGTGAGGTTTGCCGCCACCTATCGATATGATTCACCGCTTAAGGGACACGCTTCGTGATCACCCACCAGCTTGATACCGTGGATGGCTATGTTTGAGGAAGGTTTCAGGACCAACCACGTCTTCGGAGTTCTCACAGCCTCAAGAGAAAGGAGTTCAGCAACTTGGTACCAAACCAACGCATCAGGCCGGTACATATTGAGAGTTCAACAACTTGTCCCTGCTATGCACTGGGAGATGTCGATACCCCATGCCAAAAGGGCGGAGATTCCTGATGCCTGATGAGCCAAGATGAGCATTGTGGCTATCTACCGCCTTTCCGTGGAGCTATGGACAAGGCCAGACTGAAGGAAGCACAAACAGTGGAACCGCAAGAGAAAGAACAACAATCACCACTGCTCACACCACAAGTCTCCTATCATATGATGGATACTCCAAGCATGAGGAAGTGTAACGCGAAGCCATGACCGCCACGATGGACATCATGACAACTATAGAGCAGCCACCACAACTGATACAAGGAGGACACTCACTTAGAGGACACTCTGTGGACATGACCGCAACTCGTGATCGTGAACTTCGAAGATGATCGAAAGTGAGGACGCAGTTTCGCGCAGCGTAAGGGACACTATGATGATAACTATCGGGAGGAAAGGGATCAAGCCAACCAACGGTGAGAAGGCTACGCGTCACGAATGTGGGAGGGATTCCATGAGCCTCGGACTTGTGGATTGCAAGTTCCAATCAACACACTTTACCGACTTATGTAACACTGCATCGACCTATGCAAGTTTGAGCAAAATTGGCCAACCCGATAGAACGACTAAAGGTGTCACCAGTAGAATTGCATGGGGTGGGAAAAACGAAGCAATAATGATACAACAGTCCGGCGGGACCTTACGTAATGAGCATATATATACAGTCGACCAAAGAGCCGAATACAGATATTATATACGTGTAGATCCAACCTGGAAAGAGATGGCCCAAATGACGGACACAAGATGCAAATGGGGCTAAGAGTCCTCAAGAATAACCACGACATACCATAACTCCCGCCCAGGCTGCCGTTTTAAGGGTAACCTCGCTAACGAACACGCCGATCTCAAAAACCTCGCTAAAACAAAGGTGCCGGCTAAAGGAAAAGGGAGGAGGAGCTGCCGCATCGAGGCCGCATACACCCATGAAGTTAGACCAAAGTGCCCCACATAGGTATATGGTGGACTGAGCGGTACGGGCAAAAGATGCACTAAAGAACCCAGAAATTCCCATACATCTCGGCGATATCGCAGAGGGATGAGAATGACTCAACCGGATCCTGAACCGGTTAGCAATTCAAACAACAAACCCATCTCCGGTGTTTTCCCCAGACCAAACGAGGGAAGTCAACCGAGAACCACAATAAAGCAAGTTTGATTCGCTATACAAGTGCACTTTACTAGTCGTTTAGATAATCGCCCCTGGAGCAGTAAAAAGTAACTTTTAGTTAACCATTCAAGATAGCTGCAATTACTAATCGATACGATAGCATGAGATAACCCCAAACCCAGCAGCAAAGGTACTTTTAATACCATCTGCTAGAAGCTGCAATACTTACTGTCAGTACAATGGTCGAAGCTTTTGATACCCCAAAACAATGCAGACATCAATATTCCATTATAGTGAAGCTGATTACTAGTCATCATTATGTTTTCAATTTATAGCAATAAACTTTAGTTATGTTTTACCCATGATCGAGATATCGCGTCTAAGTCACCATATCCATGACACTCTGCCTGGAAAAGTTTTTACTCCCACGGGTGCACTAATAGCAACACACGCCGATCAACTCGAAAAACCAAAAACAAACCCAGTTTTCACGATCGAACAACGTATGATTCGTAATATTTGTACACCTCATAGAACTGCGAACGGCCAAATGACTCCAGACGACGTAAGGTTTGGGTCCTGTCCTATCCATCAAAGATGCTGTGCTCTCGACAATTTAAATACGTAGCATGGCATGTACATGATCGTGAATAAACCAAACTAGTTTGTGTCTACAACAAGAGATCAATCAAGTCGCCTGTAAAGTCCCCATATACCTCCTGATGTGGATAGCCGACAAATCAAGGAACAGTATCGCACCGGGGTCCTTTCTCGACAAGTATGTCGGAACCAAATATTGTCTACCCACCGATGCTTCCGCTATTTCAGTTTCTTGCTGTTAAACGAAATGTAAAAGTGAATGACAGTAAAATTAATCATCTCCAACAACAACGCATGCAATACATCGTTAACTGCAGGGCATATGACGACAATATCAAAGACTTGAGCAAGCAACTTACGCAAGTCCAACCATTCACCACAACAGTAATAGGGTGTGCCCAAGGCAATATAAGGTCAGTAGGGATATCATGTACCTGGGGTTGGAAGATCGCAGAATACGATAGCAATAGATCAAATGTGAGGAATAAAGATTATAAAAGCAGATAGGCAGGGGAGATGTCGCCTCGAAAAACATTGTCAAGGTTCAACCGAAGATCTAAGTAACTCCACATCAACTCAACTACCATGTAATCCGAAGAAGCAAAACGCTAGAAGAAACACCGATGCAAAGAAGCTTAATACAACGTATAAGATCGGCTGATGCATGCAATGATGGCTTATATGCGGAAATGGTTACGGCTTTAACCGGGTCCGGCTAATTAATTATTATTTGGTTCGTATGTTGATAACCGCACAAATGTTGTTATAACAGAAAAGTTTCACCGTTCACACAAGTCAAATGGAGGCCAATATAGGCTAGATTGCCCGCATAGCCCCATATTACTTATTAGTGAATCGGCAAGGCCCCCAAACCACATGATGATATGGCGCAGATGACAACAAATATGCAACACTATATTTTACGATAAAATAGGGTCCGGTAGGGGTCACACATTGGTGTTCGGACGATCTTGGCTCGGTTTCGGGTTCACTTGGAAGTCTGTGGCTGGATTTTTGTCACCCTGTGGTCCAGATCCGGGGTTCGGGGTTCGACGGAGAGTTCCTGATAGCGGTAGATTATTGCTCCGGACGAAGTACTTCGCGATCTCGGTGGCGATTTTATGCTTCAGGTTCGCCATGCTTAGGGGGTTCTCGGTGTTCCTGATCGGGTCTTACGGCCCGGGAGGTTAGACTTTGTCCGAAAAGGTCTGCGCGGATTTTGTCGTCTGGGGCGTAGTGCTTCGACGTCTTTGCTCCATGTCGACGGCTCTGGTGTCCTCGGCGGAGAGAAACTCGGGTACCCGCAGTTGTTCTCGTTGCTCCCTCGGCCGCGCGCCGATCGATCTTTCGATCGCAGGTCGGGTACCGAGTCCGCAGGCCGATCTTGTCGATGGCCAGCGAAAGCCACCCGGTTCGCCTTGGCGTTTCACCTTCTAGGATCATTCTCGGCTGCCGGACCGTAGGGACGCCTTGGCGTCCCATGACGCCGGACCGGATCTTGTTGTCCGCCTTTGTCGGTGTTGGATTTCACGACCACCAGCTGTTTGTCGAGGCCTGGCTCATGTAACGGAAGGCGCTGAGGGTCCTGCAGGGTAGAGTCGTGTGTTGAACTTGCAGCGGCATGCACTTGTCGGGGTCATGGTCGAGGCGGGTTTCGGCATCGCCATGTGAGGAACACGGGCGCCAGGAGTACAAGGGAGGTCAGACGGGCCGATGAGATGTGGCCGCCTCGCCGAAGGAGCATATTGATGGCGAGGCCAGCGACGTTTATTTAAAAGCCGCCGCCGGGACGGCAAGGCAGGCCGAGACGGCGCAATACATGCATGGCCGCGGAGGCCTCGAGGCCGGGCCGAGGGAAGGAGAAGCGAGCTACTGTCGCGGCGTACAAGGCGTAGGACGGGCGGCGGCAATCGGACGTAGCCAGGCGGAGGCCGACGAGGTCGGCTGGGCGTCGGTGGCTGGTGGATGCGTCGCTCGGGCGGTGGGAGCGGGTCCCGGCGGGAGCTAGCGTGCGTGCTGGCGCGGCTGAGGGCGGAGGCCTGAGGCGCTGGTGGCGACAAGCACGATTTAGGGCAAAGGGCGGGAAATGGGAGGCCGCGAGAGACAGCGAGAGATGATGGCGAGGCGGATGGCGGCCGGCTCGGCTGGAGGAAGGGGTGAGCGGTAGACGCCGGCGAAGGCCGGGCGAGGGGTGGGGCAGGGGAAACCCCAAGGATCGAGGGGAGAGGGAGGCGGAGGCGACGGGGGACAGCTGGCGGCGCCGCTGGAGATGGGGAGGAGCCACGGGGAGGAGAGAGGAGGAGGAGAGCGGGAGGTGGGAAGGGCTGGCGACTCCAGTAACAAGCAACGAGGGGTTGGGCGCTGGGTGGCCGTGCCCGCGCGGGTCAGACGCTGCTGGGAAGGGTCAAGTGAAAGTGGGGCCGAGACGGGGTGGGGCCCAGGTCCAGGAGAGGTTAGGGGAGAGTGGGCCGGGGAGAGAGTTTGACCGCTACGGGTCTGTGGGAAGAGAGGGCTGTGGTGTGTCAAGCAGGTGTGTGGCGGGGAGAGAACAGTGAGGGAGAGAGAGAGAAGGAGGAGGTCGTGAGGGTTGTGAGCGAGGGAAAGAGAGAGGGAGGCAGGGTGTGGGTGATTGGGTGAGGGTGAGGAGATGAGGTGGCGCAGGGTCCTGAGGGGCTAGGGTGAGGTGGTCGCTTAAGTTGGGTAGATAGCTGGGTAGGCTCCAGGATTTATGTATGGGTAGGGTGACCGTTTTTAAAATGGGTGGTCGCTTCGCCTACTCGCCTGCTCGACTGCCCCACTAAAAATTAACAAATGTTTTTATTTAATTAAACGGACTTGCAAAAATTACCTAAACAAAAACAAATATTCCGCAATCTGTTTTGGTTTTGAATGTGCACGCCATGAAAAACAACAATGGCTTTGCAAACATAGTTAATAAAACAAATATATGATGATGCCGATGCAATGCACAAAAACAACGCCGATTTTCAGTAGTGGCTTTATGGATGCTGCACCGACATCAATTACTAACAATGGATTCGCCGAGATCCGCTCATGGTACCGAAGGAAGGCCTGCCGAACGCCATTCTCGCTCATGTAGATCCTCGCTATTACCACTACCGTCGGTTCATCTCCATCTTGAAACGGGCGACACCACTGCCGGGTCATGTTCTATCGTCGAGAGAACACTCCGAGAAACAAAGGACGGAGATAGAGGTATCAAACGATAAGGCCAATTTCATTTTATTAGAAGAGGGAAAGTTACATTGATCCACCGGAAGTTCATAAAATAGAGCGAACAAAAGTAGGGGTAATCGGTAGGTGACTGCCCATCCCCGACTCCAACTATCAACTCGAGCACATGGGTAGGGAGAATCGTGTAACTCAACTCTCGAGATTGATGTATGATCTTCATAAGCTGGTCCTGAATAAAGGATGATGCTAAGCAGAAATCGTGATGAAAGACACACCGATTAGGTTCCGATGGTTCCATTGGTATGAACACATGCTCAAGGTATACCCAACTTCACCAATGCTCAGTTCTCTATATGTTTTCAACCTAATACGATATCCCGCAAGGAACACATATGGATAAAGATCTCAAGAACAAAAGATCGGATATGTCAAAAACAAAGCTTGCAGATGATGATCGTAGCACCTTCATAAAAGGGAGAAATAAAACCTGAAGGGTACGATTTCCAAACCCAACACACGAGAAATCCGGACTCAAGAGAGAAAGAGAGCGATTCAAAAATGAGAAGAGGTGAGAACAAAGCAGAGGGTAAGTGAGTAAATCAGACCTAATCAACTATCCAACTGCTTTTTGCTAAAATAGCTTTGACACTTACTTACCGTTAGGCTAAGTTATCCTGTCAGGCCGGATTCAGGAAATTTAAACGCTGAGCTCGATAATACTCAGAATAATCTCGTAATCGGACCTATGCAAGTTTGAGCAAATTCGCCAAACCCGCATAGAACGTAGACTAAAGAGCCACCAGTAATTCTATGGTGGAAAAACGGTTAACAATATTACACAACATCTCTATGGGACCCACGTAACAGATATATATATACATAACAGCCACTAAAGAGTCAAGAATACAAAGAGGCAGATCCAAATCACTCTTGAAAACGATAGCTATTCAAATACTAATAAGATGCAAATACAGAGCCCTCAAGAATAACCATTACGCTCCATAACTCGCCTAAAGCAAGCCGGAAGGGTAACCTCGCTAATCTATCGCTGCATCTCAAAACCTCAAACAAAAAAAGGGTGCCGACAAAGGGCAAAAGGAAAAAGAGGAGCCAGCATCGTACGGCAGGCTAGAATTCATGTCCGCCACATAGTATGGGGAAGGACCTGAGCTACAATGACAAAGAGATGCACCACAACCTATAGAGACTGGATACATCCAAGTGGATATCAGAGAGGATGAGAATGACCCAACCGGATCCAACATGAAGCTAGGTTCAAACAAACTCCATCCTGGTGTTTCCCCGAGACCAAACGGTGTGGAAGTCAATCGAGGAACCCGCCACAGCTGGCGCTTATTGATTCAGCTTATATGCACTTTACCAGTCAAGTTTAGATAATCACGTTCCGGAGCAAGTGTAAGCAAGGCACTTTAGTTAACCATTCCGATAGTTGCAAAATACTACTAATCAGATACAACATAGTGCAGATAACCCAAAACCCAGCAGTTGGCAATTTTAATCAGCCATTCCGCTAGAAGGTAATGTTGTCATTAGTCAGTACAATGGTTTAGTTTACACTCAAAACAAAACAAGCTGTAAGGTATTAATTAGCCCATTATAGTGAAGCTGATTACTAGTCATTATAAAGTCAAATTTATAGCAATAAATCTAGTGCTTTGTCTATGATCGTAGGATATCGTGTTCCAAGTCGCCCATATCTCATGACACGGCTTCCGAAAGTTTACCCGCCGGGTGCACCAATAGCAACACACGCCTTTATCAACCTCGCAAAACAAAAACAAAACCTAAACGCAGGCTTTCAACACTGAACAATCATGATTCAGAACAGCCAGGGGCCACCCCTAAGTAGAATCCGCAACGAAGCCAAATGACCTCGAGACGATCTAAGGTTTGGCAGACGGTCAGGAACGCATCGGGAACCCGTAGCAGGTTGGGCTTGTCGACACCAGAATCGCGGTCCCGATCCTAACAGTACAAAGGTGCTCCCTCGCACAATTTAAAATACGTAGCAGTACGCGATAAGGCAGGATCAGAATAAAACTCAACCGTTTGTGGCCCCAAGAAATAAGACGGAATCAAGCTCAAGGCTCAAACCCATATACCCTTGATGTGGATAGCGCGATAAATCATGAATGCATCAAGTACTCGGTCTACGACACAAGGGCTCGAAACCAAATATTGTCTATCACCCAACGATGCTCGCTATTTCGCCATGAAGTTGTTAAACATGAATGTAAAGTGAATGATAAGTAAAACCAGAATCATTCTGCAACAACAACGCAGGCGGCGACATCGCTGAATCAGGCATGGCGATTTGTCAATAACATCAGCATTCTGAGCAAGCAACCACGACGCCGCAAAGTCCAACTATCTACCAGCACAGGTAATAGGGTGTGCCCAAGGCAATATAAGGTCATAGGTATATCACGTACTTTTAAGCTAAAGCATCGCAACACGTATAGCAATAGATCAACAAAGAGGGGAATAAAGACTATAAAAAGTAAGAGTAGTAGAAAGGGAGATGCTCGCCGAAATATTATTGTCGGTTGTTCAACAAGATCTAAGTAAACTCACATCAACTCAACTACCAATCCATGTAAGAAGCAAAACGCTAGAAGAAACAATTTGATGCAATATTTAATACAACGGCATAAGATCGGCATGATGCATGCATGATGGATGACATGGCAGTAGCGTAAGCGCAATTAGGTCAATATTAAGCGGAACTGGTCCCGGCTAATTAATTATTTGTTCGTGGTTGCTTAGGATACCTGCAATTAAATGTTGTTATAACAAGGCAGAAGTTTCACCCCTGTCACATACACAGTTTAATGAGGCCAATATAAGGCTAGATTGCCCAAGATAAGGGCCCCATATTTACTTATTAGGTGAATCGCATAAAACCCCAAACCACATGCGATATGCAATATGCGAGATGCAATTAAATATGCACAATAATTTCAGCATTATTTATAAATAGGGTCCGGTAGTGGGTCACATTGAGGTTTCACGATCTTGCTCGTTCGGGTTCGACGGGTCCAGGGTTCCATCGGGTTCGGCCCTCAGGTCCGTATCCGGGTTCAGTGGTTCGATTATGAAAGCTCTTTGAGGCGGGTAGGATCTGTTGTTCCGGACTAAGTACTTCAGATCCGGTATGCATCTTGGCGGCTTCTGAAACGGGCTCTTGGCGTCGTGGGAAGTTCGGTGTTCGGATCGGTCTTGGCGCCCCGAGGGTTAGACCTTAAGGCCCGGAGTAGCGCTCCGGATGCGGATTCACGGCCCGGGAAGTAAGAAGCCGACGTTCTTCGTTCTATGTCGACGCCTGGTGTCTCGATGGAGAACTCGCACGTGGTTCTCGGTTGCCCTCGGCCGCGCCGGATTCATTCGGATCAGGGTACGGGCATTTCGAAACTGCGGTAGGGTCAGATTCGGTTCGATGGTCCAAAGAAAAAGCCACCGGTTCGCCTTACGCTCACCTTCTAGTGCGATTCGCCTCGGGCGCTTCTGGGATCCGGTAGGACGCCTTATGCCCCACGACGCGATCTTCGGATCTTTGTTGTTCCGCTTTTGTCGGTGTTGATTTCACGGACCAACACCAGTCATGTTGTCGAGGACGGTCTTGATGTACGGAAGACGGCCATGAGGAATCCCGCAGAAAGAGCTCGGTGTTGGAATTTGCAGGAAGGCATGTACTTTGTCGGGGGCCGCGAAGCCGAGGCGGTACCGGCAGCACGCGCGTGCAGGGAACACGGGCGTGCCGAGTACAAGGGTGTCAGACGCATGACGCAGGATGTGGCCGCCTCGCTGGCGGAGCGCGGCGAGGCTGGCCGACGGCCGAGTGAAAGCGCCGCCGCTGGGACGGCGAGGCCGGAGGGGAGACGGCGCGGGCGGGGCGCGTCGCGAGGCCCGAGGTCGGGCGCCGAGGGAAGGAGGCGCGATGCTCTACGGGCGGCGCCAAGGCGTAGGACGGCGGCAGACCGACGGTGCTTGGTGGCGGGAGGCGCACGAGGCTTCCGCTGGCGTGTCGGGAGGCGCTGTGGATGTGGCCGGTCAGCGGTGGAGCGGGTCCGGAGCTTAGGCGGTAAAAGCGCAAGGCCGGAGATGGAGGCCGAGGCGTTGTGGCGATGCGGCCGACAGGGGCAAAGTACATGGAAATGGAGCCGGGCGAGGGGCGTAGCGAGGGCGGATGATGGCGGACGGGCAGAAGCGGGCGGTGGGATGGCGGGCCGGCCTCACGCGGTGAAGTGGCGAGCGGCGGGTGGGACGCCATGAAGCGCCGGGCGTAGGGTGGCGGGCAGGGGGGAACGCGCATCGAGGGAGAGGAGGCGGAGGCGGACGGGACATGGGGCGCGGCGGGCGCTACCGGAGATGTAGGGAGCCGCCGGAGGAGAGAGAGGGAGGGTAGAGCGGTGTAAGAAGTGGGGCGCGGGCGCGACCGCTGTGAAGGCAGGGGACCGGAGGGGTTGGCGGGGTGGGTTTGTGGTGTGGCTCTCAGCGCGTTGGGGACGGGTGGGGAGCGGCCGGGCGAGCTGCCTAGGGGACGTAAGGGGGCCTGTGGTCCGGTGTGGAGAGGTTAGGAGAGTGGGTCGGCAGTGGGAGGTGGCCTGACCAGCGGCTCGTGGGTGAGAGGGCTGTGGTGTGTGTGGCGTGCGGGGAGGAGAAGAGGGAGGGAGAGAGAGGAAGGTTGAGGGAGGTCAGGAGGTGGGGCTGTAAGGAGGGAAAAGAGGAGAGAGGGAGGGCGTAAGGGGGTGATTTGGGTGAGCGAGAGGAGAATGGTGCATGGTGGTCCTGAGGGGCTAGGTGAGGTGCCAGCTGGGCAGATAGCCGGGTAGGTCTAGGATTTACAGGCGGTTAGGGTGGACTGCTTTTAAACAGGGTGGTCGCTCGGTCTACTCGCCCGCTCGATCGCCTGCAATGCACTTAATAGCTGTTTGGCTTTAATTAACGACTGCTTGCAAAACAATTTAAACAAAAAACAAAAATATTCCTACGAATCTGCTTTGGTTTTGAATTAAAGACTTTTAGAAAACCAACACGGGCTAAAAACAAACACTGATCCACACCCCAGATAACAAATGATCTATTGATATTGGATCAAAATCAAAAGAAAATGTAATCTTTAAAAACAGCCTGAAGATAAAACAATATTCTTAAGAATAACCAATGGCCCATAACCCTGCCCCAAGCCGAAGGGTAACCCCGCTAACGACGCCGATCTCAAAAACCTGCTAAACAAAAAGGTGCCGATAAAGGGCAAAGGAAAAGAGGAGCGCCAAGATCGAGGCCAAGAGACACCATGAGGCTAGAATTCGCTGTCCCCGCCACATAGGTATGGTGGATCGAAGAAGGCAAGATGCACTAAACAACCTATATAGAGACTGACATATCCGCGGATATCGAGAGGGATGAGAATGACCTAACCGATCCAACCAAGCTAGCACCAAACAAACCCATCCCGGTGTTTCTCGAGACCAAACGAGGAAGTCAATCGAGGAACTCACGGTTGGCAATTTTATTGATTCAGAATAGTTATGCACTTTACTAGTCAAGTTTAGATAATCGCCCCGATAAAGTAAGCAAGGCACTTTTAGTTAACCATTCCGGATAGTTGCAACAATTACTAATCGTGACACAGATAGCATGAGATAACCTAAACCCAAAGCTTGTTGGTACTTTTAATCAGCCATTCGCTAGAAGTTGCAATACTTACTAGTCAGTACAATGGTCGCAGTTTACACCAAAACAAACAGCCAGGGCGTATTAATTAGCCATTCCATTATAGTGAAGCTGATTACTAGTCATTATAAAGTCAAATTTATAGCAATAAACTTTACTTATGCTTGTCTATGATCGATATCGGCTCTAAGTCGCCCATATCCGCGACACGGCTTCGTAAAGTTTTACCCGCCGGTGCACCAATAGCAACACACGCCGATCAACCTCGAAAACCAAAACAAAACCCAACGAGGCTTTCACGATCGAACAATCACAGGTGATTCGCGAAATATTGGGGGCCAATTTCAGTAGAATCCGCAACGCCACCGACCAGACGGACTTAAGGTTTGGGTAGACGGTGGAACGACCGGGAACCCGAAAGTGTGGCTGGGCTTGTCGACACCGCTGAATCGTGTCCCGATCCTAAACAGACAAAGGTGCTCCTCGACAATTTAAATACGTAGCAGCATGGCATAAGTATTGATCGTAAACAAACCTCAAACTAGTTTGTGGCCCCAAGAAATAAGACGGAATCAAGCTCGTCCCGGGGTCCCATATACCTTGATGTGGATAGCGCGACAAATCAAGGAACAGTATCAAGTACTCGGTCTTACGGACACAAGTATGCTCGAAACCAAATATTGTCTATCACCCACCGATGCCTCTCGCTTATTTCAGCTTTTTAGTTGTTAAACAGAATGTAAAGTTAATGATAAGTAAAACTAGAATCATTCTCCAACAACAACGCAAGGTAATACATCGAATCAGGCATATGACGGACACACATCAAAGACTTCTGAGCAAGCAATCACGACGCTAAAGTCCAACTATCTACCACACAATGTAATAGGTGTGCCCAAGGCAATATAAGGTCATAGGATATCACAGTACTAAGCTAAAGCATCGCAAATACGTATAGCAATAGATCAACAGAGGAATAAATACTATAAAAGTAAGATAGGTAGAAAGGGGGAGATGCTCATAAAACATTGTCAAGGTTCAACCAAGATCGGGCGAAACTCACATCAACTCAACGCCCAATCCGCCAAGAAGCAAAACGCTAGAAGAAACACCGGATGCAATATTTAATACAACGGCATAAGATCGGCATGATGCATGATGGATGACATGGCAAAGGTGCGATGCAATTAGGTCAATATTAAGCTTTTAACCGGGTCCCGAATTAATTATTTGGTTCGTGTTGTTTAGATACCCGCAATTAAATGTTGTTATAACAAGGTAAAAAGTTTCACCCTGCTACACAAGTTTAAATGAGGCCAATATAAGGCTAGATTTGCCCGCATATGGGCCCCATATTTACTTATTAGGTGAATCGGCATAAGGCCCCAAACCACATGATATGCATGCTAGATGACAATTAAATATGCAACAATTTGTTATTTCATTTATAAAATAGGGTCCGGAAAGGGGTCACACATTGAGGTTCGACGATCTTGGTTTCGGTTCGGGGTTCGACGGGGTCCGTGGTTCGACGGTCTCGGGTCCGGATCCGGGTTCGGGTTCGACGATGAGTTCTGATAGCGGGTAGATCTTGTTGTTCCGGACGGCATTTCGCCAGATCCGGTGGCGATCTTGGCGGCTTCAGTTCCTCCATGCGTCAGGGGTGGGGAAGTTCTCGTGTTCGATCGGTCTTGGCGTCCGAGGGTTAGGACTTGCATCCGAGGTGCGCCCGTGATGCGGATCTTGTCGTCCGTGAAGTGCTTGACGCCCTTCGTTCCATGTCGACGCCTTGGTGTCTCGATGGAGAACTCGGTACCCGTGTCGTGGTTCTCGCTGCCTCGCTCGGTCGGATCGATCTTCGATCAGGGCATCGGGCATTTTAGAGTCCGCAGGCCGATCTTGTCGATGGTCCAAAAGCCACCGGTTCGGCCTTTGGCGCTCACCTTCTAGTGACTCCGGGCGCTGGATCCGGTAGGACGGCGCCCCATGACGCGATCTCGGATCTTGTTGTCTCTTGTCGGTGTTGATTTCACGGACCAACACCGGTTGTTTGTCGAGGTCGGTCTTTGATGTACGGAAGGCGCCATGAGGGTCCTGCAGAAAGAGTCGGTGTTGAACTTGCAGGAAGGCAAGCACTTGTCGGGGGTCATGGCCGAGGCGTCTTTGCCAAAGCACGCGCTGCGCAGGAACACGGGCGGCCGAGGAGCGGCGGGAGGCCGTGATCCGACGAGGACAAAGGAGGCCTCGCTGAAGCGAGCATGGCGGAGGCCAGCGACGGTCGACCAGCGCCGCCGGGACGGCAGTTTGAGGGGAGACGGCGGGCGCGCGGCCGCGGAGGCCCGAGGCCGGGCGCCGAGTAAGGAGGCGCGAGCGTCCCGGCGGCGCCAAGGCGAGGACGGCGCACACCGGACCGAGGTTGGTGGCGGAGGCGACGGGTCGGCTGCGGTCGGGAGGGCGCTGTGGATGCGGTCCAGCTCGGGGCGGTGGAGCGGTCGGCGGGAGCTTGGAGCCAGGAGCGCAGGCGCGCGTGCGGAGGGCCGGAGCGGCGCGGATGCATCGACGAGGGCAAAGGGCGCTGGAGCCGGGAGCGCCGGGCGAGGGCAGCGAGGCGGCGATGGCGGCGCGCGCAGCGAGGATGGCGGGCGGGCTCGACGCGGAGGAAGGTGAGCGGGTGGTGACGGGCAGCCAGGGTGGCGGGAAGAGGGGAACGAACGATCGAGGAGAGGAGGCGGAGGCGACGGGGGGACAGGCGGGCGCGGCGCCGGAGATGGGAGGGAGCGCCGGGAGAGAGGGAGGAGGAGAGCGGGGAGGAAGGGGGGGCGCCGATCACAGGGGGCCGCGGGCTGTGAGGGGTTGGCGCGGTGGGGTCGGTGGCCTCGGGCGCGGGGACGCGGTGGGAGCGGGCCGGGCGAGTGGGCCGACGGGTGGGGCCTGTGGTCCAGGAGAGGTTAGGAGAGGGTCGTGTGGGGGAGGTGGGTTTGACCACGCGGTTCAGGGGAAGAGAGGGTTGTGGTGTGTGCTGCGTGTGTGTGTGGCGTGTGGGGAGAGAAGAGGAGGGAGAGAGAGAAGGAGGAGGTCGGGGAGGTGGGTTGTGTGAGTGGAGGGAAAAGAGGAGAGAGGAGGCAGGTGTGTGATTGGGTGAGGTGAGAGGAGATGAGGTGGCGAGGTGCGATAGGCTAGGTGAGGTGGCTGTTTGGGTTGGGTAGATAGCTGGGTAGGTCTAGGATTTGCTGTGGCGGGTTAGGTGGACCGTTTTAAAAACAGGGTGGTCGTTCGGGTCTACTCGGCCCGTTCGACTGCCCCACTAAAAATTAATTAAATGTTTTATTTAATTAAACGGACCGTTTGCAAAACAATTTAAACAAAAACAAAATATTCCGGCGACCCGGTTTTGGTTTTGAATTAAAGACGGGGCGTTTTATAAAACAACACGGGATTTGCAAACATAGTTTTAGACAAACAACATATGATGATGCCGATGCAATGCACAAAAACAACGCGATTTTCTAGTAGTGGTTTTGCGGGATGCCACAACTTATACTTTTTGATACTGGCGCATCGCATTCTGTCGGGGGGTTGACCTCAGGTAGGTCAGAGACGGGGAAAGACAGAGGTACAATCCCCGTCTAGTTTCCGAGTTACGGTCTAGGTCGGCCGAATCATGAATATGTCGGCCGATGTACGGAGGCGAGAAGCCCGTGTATATGTATCAAGCATCTGCCGAGATACTATGAGGGTCGGCCGGGTTAGCCCAAGTGATCTCGATGCAGTGAAGGATGCAGTTACACAAGGTAAGGTAAGGCCGAGTGATCTGAAGCTTGGAGAAGGAGAAGCCCAAGGTCAAACTATAGTTGCGTTAGAAGGAATCAGAGCGAGCCAAGCACAAGAGACAAGGATGCACAGCCCGAGGGGCGTAAGGAGGTCACGAGGTGACAGTCCTGAGCCCGAGGCACGCAGGAGGGGTCCACTGGAGCCTTGCTGTCAGAAGGGCTGACAGGAAAGGAGGTCACCGAACTACTATTTTGGGACAAGCATTCTCGAATATGCTTGCCTCATTTCAACTCTAAGGGCACCCAAGGCACTCCTTTATAAGGGAGGATTGGACCTCGAGGAGGGCATCGACTCTCTCAGACTGTTAGGTGGGTGAGATTCATCTTGTCTCCCCAGATACAGCTCGAGGAGCACTTGTAACCCAACAAGAGAGAAATAAAGATCCTAGCTTTAACCACTTGAGTGTGGACTGCTGCATCTTCCTCCCGGATCCCACTAGCATCCATTGGCCCCATACTTTAGCCTACCCATGGCATCCGCCGTGCCACCACCACGGTTGGGGCCATACCATCAGGAGCGGTGCTAGCTGGAGTTGTGATCCTGACGGAAACTTCATCAACACGGGCGAGCGTGTTGTTTCGCTTGGTCCAGATTTGGTCTCGACTATGTCCGACAATGCAGAAGCCTGTGGGGAAAACTCCCGCTAATGGGTCTTCATCACTGGCGAGCACAGGTCTATGTAGGCGTCGACATCACCGCATTTATCCTCACCAGTTGTTGTTGCAGAGAGCCACCTCGAGCGCAGCAAGAAGCCCATCAAGAGAACATCCCGCAGCAGCGTCGAGGTGATGGTCGCCGCAGAGCTCAACTGAGCAGTAGCGGGTCAAGCAGAACTCAACAGCGCACAAGGCGCACCAAGCAGGCCACGCCGCAACCCATCGAGGTAATTCCGCCAAAGGACAAACCCGACCGAAAGCATGACACCACCCCAAAGGCACCACGAGTGAGAGGGCCACCTGAAAGGCCGAGAACATTCTTCAGCGACTATAGAAAACTTAACTACACCTGTAGCGCCGATACTTGATCCGCAAATGCTCAGCAGAGTTAGAAGAAACCAGCAAAAGGTGCCGGTAGAGGCCAAAAAGTATCATCAAGGAATCCTTGAACAGGACCGAGAGAATATGCAAAATCTAATAAGTTGATATCGCACTCGTTGGTGGACGAATTAAGATTAAGAGGAAGAACCTCATGGATGACATTAACAAAGAGCATGAAGCTCACAGAGCGTAATCAGTGATTTGGGTTTGCCGACAAGCACTCGCGAAGAACTCCGAGAGGCAAATGCCGCAGCATTGGAGTTAGAGGGGTTGACCGGAAGCTCGATGTAAACAACAAGAAAGAGTGAATGAGCTGGTGCGCATCGCGAACCAGCAAAATGAGGAAATACTGTAACTAACCCAAGAAGACCAGGGGCCTCATGATGGTTCATTCGGCAGGGGCACCGCCTTATCCATGGCAGCAAAGATCTTCACCCGAAACAACGTCAAGAGACAAAGCAAGAATCTCGTGGAAGAGGAACAAGCAAATTGTTCCATATGACCCGCAATGGCTGGAAAGGCAAATGAGAACAGAGGCAATGCGAGCCGAGGTAAAGTGGGGAGAGAAACCACGGCCGTATGGAAAGGACGGGGCCGAGGTAATGGGGATCTCGCAGGAGAGAACCCGCGAGGTAATCATGAAAACCGTAATACCAAGTAAGGAGAGAGATGCCGATCAACCGCAACCAAGGCATGAGCCTCGCAGAAAGAGAAGTGAGGCCAGCTCGCCATAATCAAATGAATGAAAGGTACAATGATGGTTATTCCGAGGTGGAATACGCGATTCAGGGTGGAAACAACCACTATGGGATGCAGGACAGAATCATGTACAGAGATTTGCCAGCCAGTGATGCAAGAGTAAAGCTGGACCGCTATACCGGGTCTCAATTGTTGGAAGAACAGGTCCTCCAGTCCGACATGTTTTGGACCACGATCATGGGCAACCACGCCGAATTTTCAGTTAGCAAGAGGCACAAAACATACAATGGAAGTACCAAGCCACAAGACTGGTTGATTGATTATGCCATCACTGTGAAAATAGCGGTGGGAACTTAAGATGGGCAAGGCGGTATGTCCCACAAATGTTGAAGGACCAGTGGTGTGGCTGAATAATCTACCACCGGTAAGATTAACTGGTTAGATTTCAAGAAATGTTCACAAGAACTTTACCAAAGACATACAAGAGGCCAAACAGCCACAACAGCTAGCCATGTGCAGAGGCCGAATGAAATGTATAGAGAGTTTTTAACTCGATGGTGCAACCGAGAAACTCATGTGAAGGAGTTATCGAATCACAAGCAATCGCTTGGTTCGCGCAAGGTGCCGCCACGCCAACAGGTGTTGTGGCAGCGCCGAAAGAGATATGCCAACCACACCGGCAGACTATCGAATAGCGACTCTATGCATTAGGCGACCCAACCCAACCGGAATTAATGTCGGATCATCGTGAGCACAGGACCATTATGCGAGAGAATTGGCCGGTCGTCTGCGTGATTTGAGGAAGAAGAAGAGAGGAGAGGCCGGATTATAGATATAATTCGCCCATGGCGCAGAGTACAAGATCACCGAGTCACGAGCAATTCAACGATGTAAGAATGGACCTCAACAAAGGACATCAAGAAATGAGGGAAAAGGCAATGGACCCCAGAGCAAAAGAAGAAATGGCAAGAGAGGTCAAATACACGTCAATCCATGTTAGATCAGCCGTGCAAATTTCACACATCAAACCCATCCGCATCAGCCAATCATACGACCCGCCAATGTGCTCGGATGAAAATGCGATGGGGAACCCAGAGTTCAGCGCCCATCATGCAACAAGAAAGAGCCCGCAATTAATCGGAGCAAATACAAAGAATCGATGCTACCGCCTCCCCGAGGTAAGATAAATCGGATCGAGGGATGCAAAGGCATCAAGTAATAAACCGTCCAGACGGAAGGATGAATCCGCAAATACCGGACGTAATGATTACAGGAACATCACCGCCTTATTGTGTGTTCACAACCAACGAGGGACAAGCAAAGTGCGCTACACGCATATGGAAGTGAATGCAGTTATGCCTAAAGACAAGATACGTGCCATGGTCTCGATCAGAGGTGACCTAGAGCATGAAGGACCACCCTAATAATGCCAAGTCCGGATCATATGCACTTGTGTTGGATCCGACATTTGTTGGACCAAGCATCAACGTGAAATTTTCAAAAGTACTTATTGACAATGGGAGCAGATCAACATCATGTACAAAGATACCATGCATAAACTCGAATATCGCGAACATGCCGCAATCCACGAGGACAACTTTCCATGGGATAGTGCTAGGGCTTTCATGTGATCCCATCGGTAAAGTCCGAGTGGACGGTTATTCGCACAAGAGATAACTACAGAGCGTAAAATTTAGAATTTGAAGTGGTGGATCCGGAAAGTTGTTATGTTACTCTGACGGTACCACGCCAAATTCATGAGCAGTCATATAAGTTATCTAAAGATGAAGCTACCCGACCACGTGGGTGATAACTTGGGGATTACAATAAGTCAATGGAGTGTGCTTCAGGGTCAAATTTGGCAGTCATTGGTTATAGCAAGAGAATAGAGAAGGATTCAAGAGGTAGACCGTCAATGGGCATAACTGAACATGCCGACCGGCCAACCTCATGGCGGTTCTTTTCACCGACTAAAGAGACGAAGAAGTTTCAGATTGATGAGCAATTCCCGTGAGCGCATCACATTATTGGTGCAGCCTTGATGCTAAATAGAAGGCGAGCTCACCAACTTCCTCCGTGAGAATCGGGACATATTTGCATGGTCAACTCAAGATCTGCAAGGTGTTCCGAGGGAGTTGGCTGAGCACTCTTTAAACGTCAGGCCAGGAGCAAGGCCGGTGAAGCAACTAAAGGGTTTCGCGGCATAGTAAATCAAAATTTTCTATGGAGCGAACAGAGGGAAAGCCAAGATCTAATCTAGGAGATGCAAACAACGAGAGAGATTGGATTAGATCTTCATACCCTTGAAGATTCGCACAGCGAACGCTCGCCTAACGCAGGGTGATGTAGTCGCACGCTTCTCCTCCTCGCGATCCGATCCGATCTAGCACCACAAGTGGCGGTGCCTCCGTGAGATGCACACGCAAAGACTGACGCCTCCTCCTTCCTGACCAGAGTATGGTGGAGAGATAGATTGGATCTACAACACGACGTGGTGTATATGGTGGAGAATTTCACTGCAGGCTTCGCCACAAATAGTCGGGAGGGAGAGAGGAAAGCTAGCAAGGAGGCTAGGGTTTGGAGGAGAGGTGTGTAGTACGGGGGAGGGGGCGCACCACCCCTCTATATATAGAGGGGGGCGGCCAGCCCTTGCCCCTCCTCCAAGCCTATCTCTAGTTTAAACAATTTAAACTCTCCCTTATCTAGAAATCCTATCTCTAGTTTAAACGATTTAAACTCTCCCTTATCTAGAAATCCTATCTCTAGTTTAAACGAGTTTAAACTTATCTAGGATCGCTGGGCCCTATGGGCCTTGCCTCGCCCAATGCGCCAGGACACTCCCTCATAGGCCCATGCCCTCGAAGGTGGGTCCACGTTGGTCCCTTCGGAAGGTTCTAGAAGCTTCCGTATAATACCGATTAACCCTAACAATTCGAACTCCCAAAACTGCACGCTTTATATGAATCTTATTCTCAGACCATTCCTAACCTCTCGTGATACCGGATCCCATCCGAGACTCAACAAAAATTCATAAACCAATTATCCAATCTATCCTAGCGTCAAGATACGTTATGTGTGACCGCCGGGTTCGAGAATATGCACATGATCTTCTATCAATAATCAACAGCGGGTCCGGGCACCCATATTGACTCCCACACATTCATCGATGATCATATCGGATGAACCACGATGCCGTGATTCAATCAATCCCATATATATATTCCCTTCGTCTTCACGATATTTTACTTGCCCGAGATTCGATCGCTTGTACCGCCATACCTAGTTCAATCTCGCTCACGCTAGGCATTTTACTCATTCTGTAATCCGATATCACTTTGTGATTAACTCCTTAACCACATGCTTGCAAGCGTGTTGATATCGACACGAAAGGGGCCCAAGTATATCTCTCCGACTTGGGAGGGATAAATTCCATCTCGATACATACAACCCAATGATACTTTCCGATCACCTAAGAGACACCTTTATGATCACCCTCTCATAGGATGACGCTTGATGACCTCAAAGCTTTCTTCCGTACCAGGAGTTGCATTATCTCATGGTCTAAGGAATACAATATTTGATATAGGAAAAGCTTCAAAGATGAACACGATGAACGATCTAATTGCTTCATTAGTTTGGGTACATCCATCATATCATTCTCCCAATGATATGATCTCATTATCAATTGACAACTCATGTCTATGGTTAGGAAACCTAACCATCATTGATCAATGAGCTAGTCCATAGAGGCGCATTAGGGACACGGTGTTGTTTACAAACCACACAAGTATTAAAGTTTCCGCTAATACAATTCTAGCATGGAATGTAAACTTTATCATGAACAAGAATTATAATAATAACATATTTATTATTGCCTCTAGGGCATAATTCCATGATCTCCACTTGCACTAGAGTCAATAATCTAGTTTACATCCGGCAACAATCTCACACCCATGGCAATCGAGGTGTTGATCATGTTTTACACGTGGAAGAGGTTTAGTCAAGGATCTGCGACATTCGAGATCCGTATGTACTTTGCTAATCTTCAGATCTCCATCCGCTATATAATCTGGATTATATGAAACTTGCGTTGATATGCTTGGTCTTTGGATGATATCTTGGTTCCTTAGCGAGTTATGGCGCCAGTTGTTGTCACACAATATCTCCAAGGGTCCAATGCACTTGAACCACGCCAAGCTCGATGATGAAGTTTCGATCCAAACTCCTTCACTTGACGCTGCAAGAACCATGTATTCCGCTTTCAATCAGAGATCCCGCGATCACGCTTTGCTTGCGCCTTCTCCAGCCACAGCCTCCATTCAAAATATACACGATCCGTCCCGAGATTTAGAATCATCCTTGTCGTGTCAAACTAGCATCGACGTAACCTTTTACATAAGTCATCACCCCCATAGACTAAGAGCATTTCTTTAGTTCTATTTAGGTACTTTAGGATGTTCTTCACGGCTGTCCAAAGGTTCCACCGGATCACTTTGATATCCGTCAAACTAAGAGCATTGGACACATCCGTCTAGTACACAAAGATGGCATACATGATGGAACCTATGGCCGAGGCATAAGGCACTTTGCTCATAGCTTCCTATCATTTACCGTAGAAGGACCGAGCCTTGCTCAATATCTTACCCGACAACATAGGCATCAACCTTTCTTTGCCTTATCCATTCTCGAACCTTTTCAACTTTGTCTAGGTATGTACTCGCTTAAAGCTATCAGTGCCTTTGTCTATCTCTATAGATTTTGATGCCCAATATATAAGCAGCTTCACCTAGGTCTTTCATTGAAAACACTTGTTCAAATAACTCTTCACATCGTTAAGCATGTTGATGTCATTTACAATAATCAATATGTCATCCACATATAGTACCGTAAACGCCACCGAGCTCCCACTCACTTTCTTGTAGATACAAGCTTCAGAGCAATTTGGAACAAATACAAAGCTCTTGATCACTTGATCAAACGAAGGTTCCAACTCCGAGATGCTTGCTTCCGTCCATAAATGGAACGTCAAGTTTGCACACTTTACTAGCATCCTTAGGATCGACAAAACCTTCGGGTTGCATCATATACAACTCTTCATCAATGTTCCCATTGAGGAAAGCGATCTTGACATCCATCCGCCATATTTCATAATCATGAAACGCAGCAATTGCTAATAAAATCCGAATGGACTTAAACATCGCCACGGAGAGAAAGTCTCATCGTAGTCAACACCTTGAACTTGTCGAAAACCTTTTATGCAAGCCGTGCTTTATAGACGGTAACATTACCATCCGTCTGCTTTCTTCTTGAATATCCATTTGCACTCAACGGCCTTTGGCCGCTAGGAGGATCCACCAAAGTCCATACTTGGTTTTCGCCATGGATCCCAATTGGATTTCATGGCTTCCACCATTTCTTAGAGTCCGGCTCTCATAGTTCGAGGTTCACCGTCTTCTACCAACAAGACAAGACAGGTTGCTGCAGACACTCAGAGGGGCACGCGACCTTGTCGACCGCGACGCTCAAGAGCAAAGATCGTCCAAGCTTCATGATCCTTGTCATTAGCTTCCTCTATTGTTGGTGCAAAGGCATCGAACAATTTCAGGTGTCAAGGCTACTCTCCAATTCAAGAGAAGGTTCAATAACCTTGTCTAGCTCTACTTTCCTCCCACTCACTTCTTTCGAGAGAAACTCCTTCTCAAGAAAGGAACTGTTTCATGACAAACACTTTGCCTTCGGTTCTGGATGTAAGGTATACCCAATGGTTTCCTTAGGGTATCCTATGAAGACGCATTCTCCGCTTTGGTTCGAGCTTGTCCGCATCAACTTCTTGACGAAGCTTCCGATCCCCAAACTTTAAGAAACGACAACTTAGGTTTAGCACCAAACCACGCTCATACGGTGTCGCCTCAACGGATTTAGATGGAGCCCTATTTAAAGTGAATGCAACGGTTTCTAATGCATAACCCCAAAATGATAACGGCAAATCAAGAAGAGACATCATTGATCGGACCATATCTAATAGGGTTCGATTCCTGCTCAGACACACCATTGCTGTGGTGTTCCGGTGGCGGAGTTGTGAAACGATTCCACTTGCTTTAAGATGCGTGAGAAAATCATAACTCAAATATTCACCTCCACGATCGGATCGTAGAAACTTAATCTTCGTTACGATGGTTCTCCACTTCATTCGAAATTCTTTGAACTTTTCAAAAGTTTCAGATTTATGTTTCATTAAATAGATATACCCATATCTACTTAAGTCATCGGTAAAAGTGAGAAAATAGCGATATCCACGCGTCAAACACTCATCGGTCCGCATACATCGGTATGTATGATTTCCAACAAGTCCGCTGTTCGCCCATCATACCGAGAACGGGTTTTGATCATCTTGCCCATGAGGCATGGTTCGCATGTGTCAAATGATTCAAAATCAAGAGACTCCAAAAGTCCATCGAATGGAGTTTCTTCATGCGCTTACACCAATATGACCTAGACGACAAGCCACAAATAAGTAGTATTATCACTATCTACTTTGCATCTCTTAGCCTCAATGTTATGGATGTGTGTTTCATCCCTTTCGAGATTTAGAAGAAATAAACCATTCACAAGAGGTGCATGACCATAAAATATGTTAATCATATAAATAGAACAACCATTATTCTCCGATTTAAATGAATAACCGCCTTGCAATAAACATGATCCGAAATAATGTTCATGCTCAACGCAGTACATAATAACATTTATTAAGGTTTAAAACTAATCCCGAAGGTAAAACTAAGGAGAGCGGCCGACGCCATCACATCAACTCTTGATCCGCTGCCAACACGCATCGTCACCTCATCCTCGCAAGTCGCCGCTCATTCCGTAGCTCCTGCTTCGAAGTTACAAATATTAGCAACCGAACCGTATCAAATACCCAGCACTACAACGAGGGCTAGTAAGGAAAACATCAATAACATGTATATCAAATATACCTTTGATGGTGCCAGCCTTGTCCGCTAAGTACTTTGGACAGCTATGCCCAAAGGACCTGTCCTTGCAATAGAAGCACCTGTCCGGCTTAGGACCGCACTGAGCTTCTTCTCGCAGGGCATTGCGCTGTCACGCCCTTCTTGAAGGGCTTCTTTGCTCCCTTACCTTTCTTAAAGGAGGGCTTGTTGACCATCAACACATGATTATCCTTCTTGATGTCCACTTCCGCAGACTTACTGCGAAGAGCTCGGTGATCGTATCAATGGAACCAATCTGATTATGAGTCACTACAAAACTTTTGTAGCCGGGAGGAGTGATTGCGAACCTCAATCTTGACCTCCTCCGAATCGTGCATTCCAGCTTGCTCAAGGCGTTGAGTGTAGCCCGACATCTTTATGGCGTGCTCACTAACGGAACTCCCTTCCTCCATCTTGCGCTTAAAGAACTTCAGAGATCTCATATCTCTCGTAACGGGCTTGAGTCCAAACATGGTTTTCAGCCTCGAGAATCTCAAAGGGCTCGGATGGGTTTCAAAACGATTGTGAAGCTCCTGCCCATAGCAAACAACATGGTGCTCTTAATCACACCATAATCATCTTTGCCGATCGATAGACAGCTTTCATCACCGGCGCAGCTTGGTAGGGGTCACCTAACGCTTTACCAAGGACATAGTCCTTTGTCCGCCGCATGAATGATTCTTAGATTGCGAACCAATTGGTGAAGTTATACCCATTGTTTCTAAGCTTTTCCTTCTCAAAGAAAACGTTGAAGTTGAAGTTGGATTTGGCCATGTGATCTATGATTTGCAAGTACAATTTAGACTATGTTCATGATAAATAGTTCAACTTAATCAAATTACTAGATGAACTCCACTAAATTCAACATCCCTCAAGTTGTTTAGTGAACACGATCCAAATTCACCACACCTAATCCGATCATCACGAGAAGAGATGTGGTTTCAATGGTGGACAACAAAGTGTCAATCATATCATTCATATGACTCATGCTTAACCTTTCGGTTCTTATGTTCCGAGGCCATGTCTGTACATGCTAGGCTCGTCAAGTTAGACCCAAGTATTTCTGCAGTAAAACTGGCTTGCACCCGTTGTATGTGAGCGTAGAGTCTATAGCACCCGATCATCACGTGATGCTTGGACACGACGAACTTTCGCAACGGTGCATACTTGGGGAGAACATAGTTTTTATCTTGATCTTTAAATGAGGAATCATCTTATAATGCTACCGTCGCGATCTAAGCATAATAAGATACATAAAGGGATAAACATCACATGCATATAACTTTATGTGACATGGTATAGCCAATCCTCGCAAGAATGATCTCCATCTTGTGCGCTCCGCATGATCTCCATCACTCCACCATGATTGCCTCCACCACGAATAGCAACTACAACTATTGCTAACTACTTAGCGATAAAGTAAAGCTATTACATGGCGATAAGAAGTTGACTCAAGTCATATACAATTATAAAGACAACCATATGGCTCCCGGTTGTGTACTCATCGACATGCAAGTCGTGAAACATTACAAAACATGATCATCGCATACAATATACACATCACATCTTGGGCCATACCATATCACAGAAACACTCGCAAAAACAAGTTAGACGCCTACTTTGTTGTTGCATGTTTTACGTGGCTTATGGGAGTAGATGCTAAGAACGATTCTTACCTACGGAAAGCCACAACGGTGATATTATGGTTGCCAAACTCCGTGTTAATCCCATGACAACTATAGTGAGAGAAACCGACATCCACCACCGCATGTGGTACAAGCCACACGTCAAGTGCGGAGCGGTCTCGCGAACGACGCCGCGTAAGGTTGGCCCGGACCGCTTCAATCTCACTATCCCGCCATAAGAAGAACACAAACAAGAGGCTTGCAACAGAAAACATCAACGCCCGCAACAACCATGTTGCGTTTCTACTCGTGAAACACATCTACGCATAGATCTAGCTCGATACCACCAAGGGTTTGCATAGTAAATCAAAATTTTCTACGGAGCGAATCGAGGGAAAGCCAAGATCTAATCTAGGAGATGCAAACAACGAGAGAGATTGGATTAGATCTTCATACCCTTGAAGATTCAAGACAGCGAACGCTCGCTTGAACGCGGGGTGATGTAGTCGCATCGCTTCTCCTCCTCGCGATCCGATCCGATCTAGCACTACAAGTGGCGGTGCCTCCGTGAGATGCACACGCAAAGCACTCGACGCCTCCTCCTTCCTCGGACCAGAGTATGGTGGAGAGATAGATTGGATCTACAACACGATGGCGTGGTGTATATGGTGGAGAATTTCTGCTGCAGGGCTTCGCCTACAAACAGTCGGGAGGGAGAGAGGAAATCTAGCAAGGCGGCTAGGGTTTGGAGGAGAGGTGTGTAGTAGGGGGGAGGGGGCGCACCACCCCTCTATATATAGAGGAGGGGCGGCCAGGCCTTTCCCCTCCTCCAAGCCTATCTCTAGTTTAAACAATTTAAACTCTCCCTTATCTAGAAATCCTATCTCTAGTTTAAACGATTTAAACTCTCCCTTATCTAGAAATCCTATCTCTAGTTTAAACGAGTTTAAACTTATCTAGGATCGGCTGGGCCCTATGGGGCCTTGTGCCCCTGGCCCAATGGGGCCAGGACACTCCCTCATAGGCCCATGCCCCCTCCCGGAAGGTGGGGCCACGTTGGTCCCCTTCCGAAGGTTCTAGAAGCTTCCGCACAATACCGATTAACCTTAACAATTCCAAACTCCGAAAACTGCACCGCCTTATATGAATCTTATTCTAGGACCATTCCGAACCTCTCGTGATATCCCGGATCCCATCCGAGACCAACAAAAATTCATAAACCAATTATCCAATCTATCCTAGCCGAGATCGTTATGTGTGACCTGGTTCGAGAATATGCGCATATGATCTTCTATCAATAATCAACAACGGGTGCAGGCACCCATATTGACTCCCACACATTCATCGATGATCATATCGGATGAACCACGATGCCAGGATTCAATCAATCCCATATATATATTCCCTTCGCCTCGCGATATTTTAATTGCCCGAGATTCGATCGTCGCCTGGCCATACCTAGTTCAATCTCGCTCACAGAAGTACTTTACTCGTTCAGAATCCGATATCACTTTGTGATTAACTCCTTAACCACTTGCTTGCAAGCGGTGTTGATATCGACACGAAAGTGGGCCCAAGTATATCTCTCCGACTTGGGAGGGACAAATTCCATCTCGATACATACAACCCAATAGATACTTTCCGATCACCGAGAGACACCTTTATGATCACCTCTCATAGGATGATGTTTGATGACCTCAAAGCTTTCTTCCGGTCAGGAGTTGCATTATCTCATGGTCTAAGGAATACAATATTTGACATTGAAAAGCTTCGCAAAGATGAACACGATGAACGATCTAATTGCTTCGCTTAGTTTGGTCTCCCATCATATCATTCTCCCAATGATATGATCTCATTATCAATTGACAACTCATGTCTATGGTTAGGAAACCTTAACCATCATTGATCAATGAGCTAGTCCATAGAGGCGTACTAGGGACACGGTGTTGTTTACAAACCACACAAGTATTAAAGTTTCCGCTTAATACAATTCTAGCATGGAACATAAACTTTATCATGAACAAGAATTATAATAATAACATCTTTATTATTCCCTCTAGGGCATAATTCCAACAGCAACCTCTCCGCCGCTTCGCCGAAGACAGGAGAAAAGTAATAGGGGATGAAATAGCTCGGCTCCTCGCAGCCGGGTTCATCATGGAGGTGCTATATCCGGATTGGTTATCAAATCCGGTGCTAGTAGAAAAGAAGAAAGATGACCCCAATGTAGCCATTGTATGGCGAATGTGTATCGACTACACCAACCTGAACAAGGCATGTCCGAAAGATCCTTTTCCATTGCCTAGAATAGACCAAGTCATTGACTCACGCTGGTTGTGAGCTGTTATCGCTTGTAGACGCCAGATTCGGTTTCCACCAGACACCGCTAAATCCGCCGATCAAATAAAGACTGCATTTATTACCTGACGGGGCTTATTGTTATCGCACAATGCCATTTGGCTCGAAATGCAGGAGCAACATATCAAAGATGCATGCAAAAATGCCTGCATGATCAGATAGGAAAAAATGTACAAGTGTATGTGGATGACGTGGTCATCAAAACTAAAGAGAGCAAAACTTTACTAGAAGATATACGGCAGACTTTTGCGAACCTGAGAAGGTTCCGAATGAAGCTTAATCCAGAGAAATGCACATTTGGCGTGCCGGCAGGAAAACTACTCGGTTTCCTTGTGTCCAGCCGAGGTATCGAGGCTAATCCAACAAAGATAAGAGCAGTAGAAAGAATGGAATTGCCAAAATGTTTGAATGATGTACAAAAATTCACGGGCTGCTTGGCCTCGCTTAGTCGATTTGTATGTCGACTAGGAGAGAAGGCAATGCCGCTCTATCAGCTGATGAGAAAGTGGACAAATTCTTGGACTCCCAAAGGACCTTGCATTTCGTGAGTTGAAAAAGATGTTAGTTATGGCACCCATTTTAGCTTCTCCATTATCAAAAGAACCTATGCTACTCTATGTAGCGGCTACCAATAGAGTAGTTAGTACTATAGTCGTAGTGGAACGACTTGAAGATGGTAAGTCGATTCAGAGGCCGGTCTATTATCTAAGTGAGGTATTATCCACTTCAAAGCGTAATTACCCGCATTATCGTAAGATGGCTTATGGAGTATATATGTCAAAAAAGCTTAAGCATTACTCAAGAGCATCCCATCAAAGTAATCGTGAGGCACCCATAGACATATTGAGCAACAAAGACGCAAGTGGCCGAATAGCGAAATGGGTGATCGAGTTATCACCATACGCCCACGCTTTGATAGAAGAAAGGCAATCAAATCTCAGCCGTGTGCACTTTCGTGGATCGGGCCTAGGTGCAAGATGAGCCACCATTGCCAGATCCAAATTATCGGACAATGCATTTCGATGGCTCCAAACTAAGGAATGGTTTGGGAGCGTAAATAGTGTTAACCTCACCTAAAAAGACCAGCTTGAAATACGTGACAAATACATTTTGCTGGCCCAACAATGTAGCCAGTATGAAGCGCTGGTCCATGGATTGAAAGTAGCAAAAGAAATTGGTATACGCCCAATCTTATGCTATGGTGACTCGGATCTAGTAGTACCAAGTATCGGCGCTTGGGACGCATTAGATGCTAATATGGCTTTATACAGATTCCATGTGCAAAAATCGTGGATACTTTGAAGGATGTGAATTCCACCACATACCTCGGCGGAAAACGATGTCAAACACATTGTCAAAATTAGGATCAACCCGACAAATAATTCCTCCGTGTATTGCCTCGAGCATCTCAGGAAACCATCAATAATCCCATCACCAGAATCCGAATCTATCTTTATCCCAGCAAATTCTGCAGAAGATCACACGCCAATGGAGGTAGATCCGCAGAATGACTCGGAATCCCTAAAGAAGGAGACCGCCGAGGTAAGCGCAATCGCGGAGAGAGCCGAGATATATATGTCGGCAGAGAACATGGAGATAGATAGTGAGATCACAGCAGAAAAAGTAACACCGTTATGGGCGCAACCCATATTTTCTTACCTAAAAGACGCGATGCTGCCGAGTAATGAGGTATTAGCTAGACAAACCGTAAGAAGAGCAAAAGCTTATACAATCATAAACAATGAGATATATAAAAGAAGCGTCACAAACGTATTACAGAAGTGCGTAAGTTCGACGGAAGGTCAGGAAATCCTTCTAGACATACACCAAGGAGAATGCGGGCACCATGCCTCGTCTCGCGCCTTTGTAGCCAAGGCATTCAGGCATGGATTTTATTGGCCAACGGCATTAAAAGAAGCAAAAGAATTGGTTAAGAAATGCAACGGATGCCAGAGATACGCAACCAGAATACATATGCCGAAAGTTAAAACAATACCCATCACTTGGCTATTTTCTCAGATGGGTTTAGATATGGTGGGACCATTCAAGCCAGCGCGAGGAGGAATGACTCACATATTGGTTATGGTGTACAAGTTCACAAAATGGATTGAAGTAAAACCAATTAAAAAGTGTGATGGGCACACAGCAGTAAAATTTCTCAAGGATATCATCTTAAGATATGGGTACCCACACGGTGTTATTACGACAATGGCACAAACTGCAGAAGGAGCTGCTAGATTTTGCCGAGAGAAGCACATAAGACTAGATATTGCCTCTGTGGCTCACCCAAAGATCCAACGGGCAGGTGGAAAGGTCTAATGGACCGGTGCTATCGTGAATAAACCGCGACTTGTCGAACCATTGCAAAGGTCGGCAGGATGTTGGATCAAGAAATCCCATGACTATGGAGCCTCGGACTACTCCGAATAGATCAACAAAGCTATACTCCATTCTTTCCGGTAATGGAGAGCCGCATTTCCAGCCGACATAATATATGACTCGCCAAGAGTTGCTCAAGAAAGAACCTCGAGGCAAATGAGATAGCTCGGAAGATGTCAGAGACCCGGAAGAAGCCGAGAGTTGACATTATCACGATCGGCTATTTATCAACAGAATTTGCGACGGTACCACAGCAAAAAGTGAATCCAAGAGTATTCAAAGAAGGAGATTTGGTCCTCCGACTGCAACGCACTACCGCATGCACAAGTTATCACCTCCATGGGAAGGACCATTTATTGTGAGCAAAGCGTTGCACAATGATGCCTATTATCTAATCGATGCTCATTCCCCCTGAGGAAATAAGGCAGACAAAGCTGGCGAGGAAACGAAGCGTCCCTGGAATGTGGCTTTACTTCGGCCATTCTACTCGTAGCATTATATCTCAAAGTCAAGATCCAATGATGTATTTGAACCTCGGCCGCACGAAGCAGTGACTGGGACTGCCATATGTTATATTTATTTCGTTATGTATTTGAACCTCGCACCTGCAGTGCAAACTCGGGGACTGTTGTAACTACTCGTGAATTACGCCTAGATACAAGCCCGATGAGCGGTAGTGGTTGAAATAGTACTGGGGCCCCAAAGCCACTCACGGTAGACCTTTCGCCGCCCCAACCACTTCCAACTCATCGACCAGACGGGCAGCGAATTCGGCAGCGAAGGGATCTAATACATACACAAATGAGTATGTATGCAAGCCACCATACAGGAGTACATCAGAGCCATACCATCTAGAAAGAAAGGAAATATAGCAACGCCATACGGCAAGATTCAAATGACCTAGATAGATATAATATTTTAGGATAATTCCTCATACATCACACATCAGAGTATCAAGCGGAAGCGGCAAAACAAAGTCCGAGTACGGATAAGAAGCAAATCGGCATAAGATGTCATAGAAATAAGCACCACGCCCACGATCTCATGGATCCTCTCGCCCGAATCTCTACCACCGTGATCGTTCCGCCCACATCATCAGCCTCTTCCACCCAAAGATCCGGCCCCGCGAGGGTACCGCTCATCTCAACCAATAATTTATCGTGGAGACCCTAAGGGTACTCAGCAAGTCTTAATGCCTCTAAAGGGACACAACCTGGGTGACGAATTGCAGCAAAAGATAAACCCTAGAAGTTCTATAGATACGCTAACCATCCGCCTAACCAAAGATAGACGGATGTCCGTGAATTAAGGACAACAATTATAACAGTAATTTCATCGATCCATCCTCCTCCTCGCTACCAACGAGGAAGCGAACGAACAACCCCCATCCGCTGGCAATTTTATTAACCATTCCATGAGTATTGCACTATTTACTAGTCATTTACTTAGTCGATTAAAGCGGTACTTTAGTTATGCTTGTCTATGATCGAGAAATCAGGCTCCAAGTCGCCATAACCATGGACACACGGCTTTCGAAAGTTTTAACCCGCCGGGTGCACCAATAGCAACACACACTCGATCAACCTCGGAAAAACCAAATCAAAACCCAACGAGGCCTTCACGACAAAGCAATCACAAGATTTAGAAATATTTCAGGGGGCCACCCCTTGGAGTACACCCGCAACGAAGTTAGCTGACTTCGAGGCGGACCCGAGGTTTGTGGGTCAGAAGCGATCGGGAACCCAAAACTGGGATTGTCGATACCGCTGTAAACGGGTCACACCCTAACAAGACAAAGGTGTCCTCGCACAATTTAATTAAAGCAAAGAACATGGCATAAGTCTGGGATAGTAAATAAAACCTCAAACTAGTTTGTGGCCCCAAGAAATAAGAATGAATCAAGCTCGCTGGGGGTCCCATATACCTCCGGATGTGGATAGCACGAATAATCTTGGAACAGGAATCAAGTACTGGGTCTTACGGACACAAGTGAGCAGGAAAACCAAATAGCGTATGTTGCTCACCGTGCCACTTTCATTAGTTATCCCATTACTACTGTGTTAAGTTGTTTAGGTACCTCATTATCCATCGACTCACATACCCTACACATATCGTTTCTACGACTCGCATGGCTCAAACAACTCCTGTAGTAATGGCTCATGGGATGGAGGAACAAGCTTGGTGGGGTTTAAAGTAAAGGCTATGCAATACTTGGGATTCAATTTAATGCAATCGCGACTCAATGATGCAAGAATAAGATAGAGGCAATAGGTACTGTATGTATGCAAGTGTGTGGTAGTGCTTGCCTGGCAACTCAGTTGAAGCGAGAGACGGATCTGGGTAGTGCTCCTGGTGCTCTTGATATGTTCCCTGCTCAGAGTCTATCCGAGAAAAACCAAACAAACAAGGGCCAACATGAATATAGTGCACAAGCATATGAATAAGATGCGTCAAGCAAACAAGCATGCCATGATGAATGATGCACAATTTGCATGGCATTAATGTAGCATGGCATGGGTGAGGTGTGGAAGACAAGAAATAACATTTTAAAGGGTTTTGGATCACATTTTGTTGTCATACTAGTTGCTGTATATTATATATTTACATGATGCATGCTGCAATTGAAGTCAAGGATAGAATAAACAGAAAGGTCTCGTCGAGCTGATCATTTTAGACATATCATTTGTTAAATTTGGAATTATAGATCAAAAGTTATTAAATATTTAAGAAAGGATGGCATTTGTTGTAATTTAACTCAACTTGGAATTTTTAATGTGAAAAAAGTAATTTGAATAGCATATTTGAAATCCTCACATTTTTCTGATTCAAAAACATATATTATTTGTCAAATTTGGATTTATATTTTGAAAGTTATTTGAAAACAGATTTATATTTGAATTTGAATTAATTTGGAAACAGATTTAAATTAGAACAGAAACAGAAAACATTTTAGCACTCAGCTAAACCTAGCCCTAGTCGCAGACAGTGCAGGTCACTGGGCTGACACACGCATAAAACCCTTCTTGCACTCAAAGTAACCTAGCCCGAGGCAATCGACGCAGGGTCCAGGGTCATTTGCCGCTGCGCGCAGCCCATCCAATGGCGACACGCATGCGATCCAGGCTGCGCCGAAACGACGGAAGAGGAGGACCCTATTTGCAAAAATCTCGCGGGCGCTGGCAGGTGGGGTCGGTGGCTGCGGGTTTAGGCGAGAAAAAGGGGGAGGGCTTATTTGCAAAACGCAGGTCAGCCGCCGCCGAACGCCAAGATGGGCGGTGGATCTGGCCGGACTTTCGGACGACGATGGCGAGCGAACCACGGCGTCTCCGGCCAAGCCGCAAAAACCAAAAATGAAGAGGGCGCTACCGGCTACAGTTCTCGTTCAGGGGGCTAGCTCGGAGGAGGGTTGCAGCGCATGGGTTTCATCGAGGAACAGAAAAGCGCGCACGCCACATTGCCGCCGACGACACATTGCGGTGACCGGCGACGAGCGCCAAGACGCAGGTGTTCACGGAGGCCGGAGCTATGGGCGAACTAGAGAGGAGGGGTGTCTAGGGGGCAGGAGCTCACGCGGTGTCGCCGGGCGTGGGCGTTGAGGTGGCGGGATCGGCGAGGAGGCAGCGGCCGAGGCGCCGGCAACGGCACGGCGGGCTTGGCTCCGGCGAACTGGGCGATCTCCGTGACGATGCAGGGGATCGAGAGGGAACGCTTGGACGCCTTGGGCACCCTCTAGCACGGCTCCTCCCGCTCTCCTTCTGGCCTGGCCGAGCTAGAGCTTAGAGGGGCATGGGGTGGCCATGGCCTTCCTTGGGGAAGGGGAAGGAGGGAGGAGGGGTTCCTGGGGTGGACAGGGAGTATCTGGGCGAGGCAGAGACGGAGGGGGTGGATAAGAACAGGAGGGGGCAGGTAGATGGCGTGGGGGAGGGGAAGAGGGGAAAAGGTGGCCTCGGTGCCACCTTTCGCTACTCCTCTTTCTCACGTGCATGGTTCCCGGCAGTGGTAGCTAGGCATGGCATGGGACTGCTGTAGGGCCTGTGGGGAGCCTGGGCAAGGTGCCTGGGTGTGGGAGAGAGCATGAGAGAGGAGAGGGGTAGGCTCGGGTGTGGGAGAGAGCATGAGAGAGGAGAGGGGTAGGCTCGGGTGTGGTTTGGTGCTAGGTTAGGAGGGGCTCGGCTAGGTTAGTCTTGGCAAGGGGGTGAGGTAGCTAGGGGGGTACGGTGGGACCAGCTAGGGGGAAGAGGAATGCCGAGGGAGAGAGAGAGGGGAGATGGGTGTGATCTAGGGTTTGGATATGGTGGGATTTAAGGAGAGAGGGGGGTGGCTTAGGGTTTAGGTTTAGAGAGGGGGGAAGGTTAGAGGCTAGGGTGTTCTTTTGTCAAGATCAAACCAAGCACCAACCAAACCCCAACAAGACCAAGACTAGAAAAGGGAGGAAAAGGTGATGAGGTTTAGGCATGATCAAACAAGACCAAGCCTAAGTGGTAGAGAGAGATGATCCATTTTAAAATCCAATAAACTCAAATGTCAAGCTAAAAGGGGTACTTGCATGGGCCATGCATAATTAATTAATACCATGTTTATCTTTGTGAAAACAAGGTTATTTACATGGCATTTTCTTATGCATTCCAAAGTGTGGATTAAGGCCCAAGCAAAAGAATTTAGAGAGAATTCCAAGTGGAGTATAAGGAGATGATCACATTGGATTATATTTGGGACTTGCTAGTGTGTATGTGCCACTAGATATTTTATAGTCCCAAATATCCCAACATGATAATAACCCCCAAAACAACCCATATGGAGACTAAGGAAAGGTTCCACTCACAAGGCATGCAAAGGTGGCCATGTGGCTCTCATGTACCAATATTGTGAAAACAACATGGTGCATACATGGGAGCATGTGGAGCTAGAATGTGATCCATCCCAACCCACATGAGCTAGAGGTAAAACTCAATAAAAATGCCAAGCTCATATTAATTGGATGGTGGAATTATAAGGTGGTGAAGAAAAAGTGGTGGAGTCAATAAGAGATATGCCCCCAACTCAACTTGGGCATTTAACAATATATCAAGAACCAAATACAATATCAAGAGGCAAATACAGGTATTAATGCATATGAGATAAGAACCAAAGCAAAAGGGTTTTTGTATGATGCTCAAATGCAAGGTGGCATGATGACATGAGCATGATATGAATGATGATGCAACAATTATATGTTGGAAGTGGCCCTTTTATTACTAGATCAAGTAGCATTACAGGTGTTAGACAACTGGGATGCTACAACTGCCATATGTTATATTTATTTCGTGTTATGTATTTGAACCTCGGCACCCAGAGCAGTGACTCGGGGACTGCCATATGTTATATTTATTTCGCGTTATGTGCTTGAACCTTGGCGCCCAGAAAGGACTCCTGGGACCGCCATATGTTATATCTATTTCGTTGTGTATTTGAACCTCGGCACCGGAGGAGTAACTCGGGACTGCCATATGTTATATTTATTTCATGATAATATGAACCTCGGTCCGAGCAAAGGACTGGGACGCCATATGATATATCAATTTCATATTAATATCTAAACCTCGGCATCTAAAGCAGCGACTGGGACTACCGTGCTACCTCAAACTTATGCCGAGCATCCATATTAGTCTTATACTACCTCTGAAATTTGATTTACATATTGAAGTTTCGCATAATAAACAATGATCCAGCGATTGCTATATATTTTCACAACGAAGTAGTTAATCTATGTTCGTAATGCATCAATATCATATGATATTGAGCTCACGCCGGATAAAACCATAAAAATAGAGGCAAAGATAGGTCCTAAAAGGTCAGGAAATTGAGGACCAGCAAAGCAAGAATTGACTTAACACCCACTTAACCAAATGTCAAGAAGTACATGGCAAAAGAAATTGAATCATCTGAAGAGTTGACAAATATTTCGCCTACATCATACGCCTGGCATGCCAGGGATCGGAAATAACTTAGGCGTTGTTCATTGGGAGGCAGCTGCTTGCTCAAAAGGGGCACTCCGAGGTAGGAGGAACTGATCGAGGTTGCCTCGCCTCCGCCGACCTGTGCAACTTCGGTGAAGTACGAGGTTGCTCAGGAGCATCAAATTGCGTAGAATGCCGGTACCTTGTAAGAGGACCGCGATAGCCGTTGTCGTCGAGCTTGAGCCGAGCTATCGATGCGGCGAATCATTTTCACCTTCCCCGCCACCGAATTATCATCCGAAGCATCCTCAGCTACAACCTCCTCATCCGGGTCTGGAAGAAAACTCGGCCCTTCATTCCAAGTGTGCACGTCGGCGTACTCGACGAGTTGGAACGCCCGAGCTTGCCGAAGAGCAACAAAAGTGGGATCCTCAACCCAGCGGGAACCAGTGCGCAAATTTCTCAGGATGTCAAGAGAGATGTCTTCATACCATGACATGATAACAGTAAGGGCCATGTCGGCACCAGCACGCCCAGCAGATTCCCTCCAAAGACTCAACTGCCTCTCAGATGCCATTAGCCTTTTCACCAATAACTTGACTTCGTTGATATCAGGAGTCCCCGAGGTATTCGGCCAGAGCACATGGTAAGCTCGGATAGCGGCCTGCACCAAGTCCCGACCCATAATTTTCATCGGACCAACCGCAAAGCACCAACGGCAACCAAGTAATCCTCCATTGAATATTCCGAATCAACGGTAACAGTTTACCTCGATACGAGCTGCAAGAACCGCTTTAGAACTCACGGATTGGCCTCGGGAAATGATCTCGCAAAGCATGAACGTGTCAAATGGTAGGAACAAAAAGAAAAATATAATTCGCCATGCCAAGTAGCTTACGATGAATGTATCTCATCATTATCTCAAGGTCTTTGGCCCAATCAACCTTACTCTTCTCAAACGAGCAATTTCTCGCCAAACCCCGGGTTTTAAGTTCGGCCTCGAGGAGTTCTTTGTTCTTCTACAGATCCAAAGTCACCGATTCTTTTCCTCGGAAAATTCTTGGTCGACCTTTTCTAGTTCGGATTTCAGAGAGCTTGAGGGTATCCACCGGATCGCAGCGAGCTATCTCATCATCTTTTTCTTGTAGTTACCAATGAATTGCGTTTTGTTCTAAAAAATGCAGCATCACGTCAGGCATGGGCATGCAATCTTGATGTGACACTGCAAAGTCTTGCAACTCGGCTTTACCATAGCCAAACGCAATAAGGAAACTTAGCATATATATTAAAAGGGAGAAGGAGTAAAATAGAAAGGAAACTAACCTTCCAGGTTCTTGATCTTCTTCTCAAGGCGAATATTGAGGTTATTAATGTTACCTATTCACCAAGAAGTAAGCCGGCATTCCGTGGACAAATACATGAGAACGTTGGGAATAAGGAAAAGGAACTATCGACATACCAGCCTTCTTCACCACGGGAAGAACTTTCAGATTTTCTTCCGATGCGGTGCGAAAAAGCAACCTCGAACTCGGCGGTCCCGTCATGTGCAACCCGAGCAATGAGGCAAAATGATAAATCGACAAGAAGCTAAATTAGATCCGAGTCAAGGTGACTTAACTCAGATCTAGGTGGTGGATATTCAAAGTTAATTAGATCCGAATCAAGCGTAGTTTGATTCGCCTCTAGGAGGTCGGATGTTCAAAGATAAACCAGATCCGAGTCAAGAAGGACTTAACTCGATCTAGGTGGTCGGATATTCAAAGCTAAATTAGATCCGAATCAAGCTGCAGCTTAATTTGGCTCTAGGTGGTCGGATATTCAAAGTTAAACCAGATCCGTCAAGGTGACTTAACTCGCATCTAGGTGGTGGATATTCAAAGTTAAATTAGATCCGAATCAAGCGAGCTTGATTCGCTCTAGGAGGTCGGATGTTCAAAGTTAAACCAGATCCGAGTCAAGTAGGACTTAACCTGCATCTAGGTGGCTGGATATTCAAAGTTAATTAGATCCGAATCAAGCAGAGCTTAATTCGGCTCTAGGTGGCTGGATATTCAAAGCTAAACCAGATCCGAGTCAAGCAGGACTTAACTCAGATCTAGGTGGCTGGATATTCAAAGCTAAATTAGATCCGAATCAAGCAGAGCTTAATTCGGCTCTAGGTGGCTGGATGTTCAAAGCTAAACCAGATCCGAGTCAAGCAGGACTTAACTCAGATCTAGGTGGCTGGATGTTCACAGCTAAAGCACGTCCGAATCAAGCAGAACTAAACTCGGATCTAGATGGCCGGATTAACGAACCCTAGAAATAAAATTAAGTCAAACTTCCAAGTATATAACAAGTTATTTCCTTGCAAGTTTCGGGGACTAGAGCATATAGTAACATCTGAGGAATAATTTAAAACTCAGAGAAACAGTAATTACCTCATTCATCTTGTTGGTATCAACGATGAACTTGGCAGCATGGTCAAAACGGCCGCTGATGTCAGAAAGCTGAAAGGGCTGGTTCATAGGATTACCCTCAAACTGATCAGCAGCGTTCCAGTTATTGGCGTACTCCACCAGCGCTCCGAGGCTGTTCCCACTTTGTCCGAGTTAAAACTTTACCGGCAGGCGTTTCGACCACGGCAATGCAGGCTCTTATGAAGAGCAAGCTGGTGCCGCGTCAAGTAACGGGACTTTAGTAGGCGCAGCTCCTTACGCAAAGACGCCGCAATACGGTGAGAAGAGCCGCAAGACCTTCGAGAAGAAGAAGTCTTGGCGGCAGCTTTTCGCTTTAGAGGAGGCATCGCAGGAAGTGACGCCTGGAAGTGGGGACGGCGTCCTTAGAGCAGGAGGTTACTACCGCAGAGGGCGCCGTGATAACGACTTTTCGGCCGAGGTCGGAATGGCCGAGAAACCGCCGAGTAGATAGAGGCTCAAGAGTGGCCTTGGGGCCCATAGAAGGGGCGGGTTTGACGAAAACCGGAGGGCCGTTCGGATCCAGTCAATGGAAGGGTCTCGGACATCGCAACAAACAGCGACGATTCGAGCTGGAGGAGAAGGGGACGAATAGGACTAGAAATCCTGGTATCATCACGGGAGGAGGAGATGGCGGTTTAATCGGGCTTAGTCATACTAGGACCGCCGGGTTTAACAGAAAGAGGAGCACCGCAGAAATAAGAAAGAAGAATCACAAGATGAAAAATGTAAAGAGAGAAACAAGAAATATAAGCAAAAGGAACTTACTGCGACCCTGCATAGTCTTGCGCTGGGAGGGTTCGAGCGATTTCTTCATTCGTTTCTTTTTGGGAACCGCCCGAGGCACTAGCAGGAGCCCAGCTTCCCGAGGTAACGGGGGGTCGGGAAGCAATAGGCTCGGCGTCGTGAACCTGACCGGCCGGATTAGCTGGGAAAGTAGAAGCCGGAAATGCATAAGAAATAGGCATGACGGCAACTACCTCAAGAATTTGGACCTCGTCCAAATCACCTTCCTCCTCGTGCGCCGAAGTCTTGCCACGAGCTCGAGCCGGGGCAGGATCCGACTTAGGGACGAACTCCTCGGAGTCCGGCTCACCAGTATCCGAGGTACTCCTGTCCACCGGCCAAGGGAGCAGCAGAACTTCGACGTCCACGTTTTTCTGCTCTGCGAACCTCTGCAAGACGAGGAGAAAGAGAATTAGATAAACCAGTTTCAAAAACAGTGGAATAGCAGAGCGATGTTGATTAAGCTCACCTCGGGAGGCGGATGATCGTGTGTGAACGGTTTTAATCCCCAAGCCCAATCCTCAGGCATCTCTGTCTTAAAGATAGCTCGGACGCGCTTATAAATAAGGTAGTTATCCAGCTCCACGGTCGAGACTCGATTAGGGTCAAGGGGACCACTCATGTAGCACAGCTTGTGGGTCCGCTCGAAGGGGCAGATCCGCTACTAATGAAAGTTGCCATCGGTCCGCAGATAACCCGGCCCGGATCAACTCTTTAAGCCGAATCTTGAAGGCCTCGGCGAAGGCATGAGTTTTCCTCGGATTGTAGAGCCAGTTCACTTTAGAAGGTGGGCCAATTGAGAATGCAGGGAGCCGAATCTTGTCCTCCGCCCCTCTGTTCTTGACATAGAAGAATGATTTGTGCCACTTCTTGCACGACTCCAACCCGGTGACACGAGGAAACACGGATTTCCTCCGAGGTGTGATAGACGCTGCCCCACATTGGGTAAGAAACTTCTCGGAAGGGTGCAGGGATTTGTCAGGGACAACGTTGGAGCGGATCTGAAGAACTTCGACTAGATGCAATCGACGGCCACAGTCAAGTATCCTCCGGCGGAGATGAAAGCGTAAAGAGAAGCGATGGCGTCAGAAGATGATGCGGTGAAGGTCAAGTAGTCGAGGAATTCTAGCGAAATCACTAAGAGGGAGACCGGCCACGGGCGAAGCGACATAAAACCACATACCGCCCTCTCTAACATCCGGAGAGGATTCACTGCCGTAAACGGCAAGAAACCTCGGGAATTCTTCGAGTCCGGATGAGCCATTCAATCTCACGGCAGTGAAGAGCCCGCCACGAGCCTCGCCGGGCCCGAGCCAGCGTCGTCGTCCTCAACCAGAGCCGCTAAACGAACTAGACATATGTGCGCCGAAAGATCACGGAGGAAAGATGGCGGCGAGGGAGTTTAGAGCTGCAAGGCCCGCCGGGACTTTGCGAGAACAATGGCAAAGAACAGAGGAACCGTCCGACGAGCACGAATGGAGCAGATGAATCTAGGGAAAGATCGGGCAAGGCGACCAGAGAGGACTCACCGCGACGGAGCAAAGCCGCAGAGCGCGGCAAGGCAGTGTAACGGCGGAATCTTCACCGCGAGGCTCTGGCAAGAAGCGGCGGAACTGCGAGAGGACGCGCCGGCGGAAGGAAGGAGGAGGACGGAGGCGAGCGATAAGGGGAAAAGTGAATCCCCCAAATGCAGTCCCCCTCTTTATAATCGAGCCATGAACAAGAAAGTGGGATCGTGGGTGTGGCGGTTGTCCGTGTAGATCGTGGGTGTGGCACGAACGCACGACGATGAGCGGAGCCACACCAACGCCACACGAAGAAGAGCGTACGATCCCGAGGAACGGCACCAGGCGAAGCGCGCGCAGCAGTACAAAGTTAATGTAGCTGCCGATGAAATCGTAGAGGGACCTAAAAACTAGAAGAACAATGATGGGGATGACACGTAGGACATGGCGACGAGGAAGGAACGAGGAAGCCTCGGATGAAGATATAACTCGAAACAAAACTGAAGAATATAATGAAGCCGATATGACCCCAAGCTATCGGCGGGCCACACCACCGGGGACTAATTGTCGAGGGGTTGACCTCGGTAGGTCGAGACGGGAAAGACAGGTACAATCCCGTCTAGTTTACGAAGTTCTGGTCTAGGTCGGCGAATCATGAATATGTCGGCCGATGTCTGGAGGCTAGAAGCCCGTATATGTATCAAGCGATTACGGTGAGTTACTATGAGGGTCGGCGGGTTAGCCCAAGTGATCTCGATGTGAAGGACAAGCCGAGTTACACAAGGTAAGGTAAGGCCGAGTGATACTAAGCTTGGGAGAAGGAGAAGCCCAAGGTCAAACTATAGGCGCAGCTAGAAGGAATCGAGCGGAGCCAAGCACAAGAGACAAGGATGCACAGCGTCGAGGGCGAGAAGGAGGTCACGGAGGTGACAGTCCCGGAGCCCGAGGCAGGAGGGGTCCACTGAGCCTTGCCATCGTTAGAAGGGCGACAGGAAAGGAGGCCGCGAACTACTATTTTGGGACAAGCATATTCCTCGAATATGCTTGCCTCACCTAAGGGCACCCAAGGCACTCCTTTATAAGGGGAGGATTGGACCCTGAGGAGGGCATCGACTCTCTCAGCACCGTTAGGCTGGTGAGATTCATCTTGTCTCCCTGTATACAGCTCGAGGAGCACTTGTAACCCAACAAGAGAGAAATAAAGATCCTAGCTTTAACCACTTGAGTGTGGACTCGGTTGCATCTTCCCTCCCCAGATCCCACTAGCATCCATTGGCCCCATACTTTAGCCTACCCATGGCATCTACCGTGCCACCACCACGACACATTCATTCATATCAAGGGCATTTGTGGATAAGTATAAGTTACCTACTGAGTCTATGAAAAGGTCTATTAGAGTGAGTTCACCTGGAGGAGATATGATAGCTAGCGCGGGATGCCGCGACTTGACTGTGAGGATTGGAACACACAACTTCATTGCACATCTAGTAATCTTGGATTCACGAGGATTAGTTGTCATTCGGTATGGATTGGATGTCTATGCATGGGGACACATAGATTGTGCACAATGAGCTTTCACTCAAAACCCCGATGGTAAGAGGATTAGATTCAAGTCAGCCGCACGACCGGGAAGGTGTAAGCTGAATTCTCTTAAGGGGGTTAGCATGGATACTGTGCCAGTGATTAGGGATTACCCCGACGTGTTTCCGGAAGAGCTGCCAGGGATGCCACCTGACAGAGAAGTAGAGTTTCTTATCGACCTGATGTCGGGAACAGGACCTATATCAAAGAAACCATATAATATGGATGTCGATGAGCTGAAGGAATTGAAGAAACAGTTGAAGGAACAACTGGAAAAGGGATTCATTCAGCCTAGTGTGTCGTCATGGGGAGCACCTGTTCTATTTGTGGAGAAGAAAGACAGCACCAAGAGATTAGTGGTAGACTATCGCTCGCTGAATGAAGTAACCATTAAGAACAAGTACCCTCTGCCGAACATAAATGACTTGTTTGATCAACTGGAAGGAGCAAAGGTGTTCAGCAAGATTGATCTGCGATCAGGCTATTTCCAATTGAAGATCCGAGAGGAGGATGTACCAAAAACCGCCTTCACCACTAGGTATGGTTTATATGAGTATCTGATATGTCTTTTGGACTAACAAATGCCCAAGATACTTCATGACCATGATGAACAAGGTATTTATGGAGTATTTGGACAAGTTCGTGGTGGTGTTTATTGATGACATACTGATATATTCCAAGGATGATGCCGAGCATGAGAAGCATATGATGATTATGGAGAAGCGAGGAACACTAGTCAGATGCCAAATTCGAAGTGTGAATTCTGGCTTAACACTGTTGGATTTCTTGCACATGTAGTGTCAGGAGAAGGAATTGTTGTTGATCCAAACAAAGTGACTGCAGTAACAGAGTGGGAAGCACCCAAGAATGCGGGAGAGATTCGAAGCTTTTTGGGACTTGCTGGATATTACCGGAGGTTCATAGAAAACTTTTCCAAGATTGCTAAGCCGATGACCGAACTTCAAGAAGGAGAGGAAGTTTGAATGGTCGATGTATGTGAAGCCAGCTTTGAACAAGGCCGACTAGTAATCGCTGCATGTTTTACCAGATCTTCGTAAGGATTTCCAAGTGTACTGTGATGCTTCACGAGGGACTTGGGAGTGTCGATGCAAGATGGGAGAGTAGTGTCATATGCCTCGCGACAACTCAAGCACCATGAGCGAATTACCCCACACACGACTTGAAGTTAGCGCCAAGGGTTCATGCGCCAAGGTATGGAGGCATTACTTAATGGGAAAACAACGTGATGTGTACACCACCACAAGAGCCTGAAGTACATATTTACACGTAAGGCTGAACATGAGACAAAGGAGATGGTTGGAACTTATCAAGGATTATGATATGAATCTACAATACCACCCAGAAAGGCCAATGTAGTAGCGTATGCTCGAGCGAAGGTTTATGCCAATGGATTGACAATTGGTGAATTGCCCGAGGATTTGTGCAAGCAATTCAAGGACCTTAGATGGAGGTAGTATCCAAGGATACTTGGCTACAATGGAAGTCCAACCAACGCTTCAAGACGTAATCAAGAAGGCTCAAGTGGGAGACAAAGAGATAGATGAAGTTAAGGAAAAGATGAAGGAAGGTCGAGCAAGGGAATTCCGTGAGGATGAGCAAGGTACCTTGGTATGGAGATCGCTTTGTGTGCCAACGATCCGGAGTTAAGGAAGTTGATTCTGCAGAAGCTCATGACTCGCCGTATTCCATACATCCGGCAATACGAAGATGTATATGGACCTAAAGGATGATTACGGTGGAACAACATGAAGGGAGACATCGCAGAGCATATCGCCCTATGTGATGTATGTAGCCGAGTGAAGGCGGAACACCAGAAACCAGCAGGACGGCTACAGCCTTTGCCCGTGCCGGATTGGAAATGGGATAAAGTGGGAATGGACTTTATCACAGGATTGCCCAGGACCAGGTCAGATATGACTCTATTTGGGTAGTGGTTTACCATTTGACCAAGGTAGCCCACTTTATACCGTGAAGACGACTTATACGAGTGCAAATTTGGCCAAGATTTACATGGACAATTGTGTGCCTACACGGAGTTCCCAAGAGTATCGATCGACAGAGGCACCCAATTTACCTCGCACTTGGCGCCAATTGCACTAGTCACTTGGTACTAGATTGAGTTTAGCACAAGCTTCACCTGCATCGATGGACATACCGAGAGGGTGAATCAGATTTTGGAGGACATGCTAAGAGCTTGCGCCTTGGCTCATGGTTCTAGTTGGGATGAGAATTTTCCGATGCCGAAGTTTTCCTACAACAACAGCTATCAAACCAGCATCAAGACGCCACCGCTCGACGATCAGTATGGGAAACGTGCCGAACACCATTGCTATGGGATGGAGTAGGAGAACGTCGATTGTTTGGACCTGATTTGATCAAGGACGCCGAGGAGAAGGTCGCCTTGATTAGAGGCATGAAGGTAGCACAATCTAGGCGTAAGAGCTACGCGCCAAGCGCAAGGAAGTGGTGTATGAGATAGGTGATAGAGCATACCGAGTATCGCTCGTGGAATCAAGAGATTTGGAATTAAGGGTAAGCTGGCACCTCGATTTATTGGACCAGACGAGTCTTAGCACGCAAAGGAGAGGTTGCTTATCGCTTGAGTTGCGGAGGCTCCCGCTGTTCACAATGTGTTCCACGTGTCCCCTGAAGAAGTGCCATCCGAGATGGTGGATACACCATTGAGAGACACTGCATCGCTCGGGAGGTTCACTTGAGAATGATTTGACCTATGAGGAGAAACCGTCAAGATTCGGAGACAGCAAAGGACTACCCGATCAAGACAATCAAGTTTTGCAAAGCATGTGAGTCACCACATCAAGAGGAAGCCACTTGGGAGCGTGAAGATGACATCCGAGAGGACTACCCACACCTATTTGTTAGCGCTACCAATCTCGAGGACGAGATTCATCTTAAAGGGTTAGTCTTGTCACATCCCAAATTTCAGATTTGGTCTTGCATATCATTCATAGCATTGCATCATATCTTTCCATGCAAAACCGTCGAAAGAAAAGGTTCGGGAAGCGCCATCGTCAAAACCCTATTTTGTTTCGATCCGAGGTTCCTGCGGGGAGCTCTAGTAAGACTTGCAACAACCACCCCTGTAGGTTCGAGTTTTCGCTCAAACTTCGACTGAAGGTTGTTCCCCTCGATGATACGAACCCGTAGGCGCGAGAATCGCTCCAATCGCAGTCCGTATGCAAAAGACTCGGACGTTTTAGTAAACCGCCGGAAAACGGTCCGAAAATCCGGACCGATTTCTGAAACAGAGTCCAACCGCGGACCGATTCTGTTTCAGTTTTTTTTCCTTTCTTTCCGCGCGTGAGAGACCAATTAAAAGGGGGCCCCACCGCCTCGGAAGTCGTGCACCCGCCTCCTCCAGACTGCGGGCACCGCCTCGGCCTCGACACGCGCCGCCGCCGCTTTGGCGCCCGCTGCCGCCGCCTTTCCGCGTCGCGCTGCCGCCCGCCGTCGCCGTTAAATCGCCCGCCATTGCGGGTTCGCCTCGATCTCCTCTTTCGTTCCGCTCCGTGCTCGCGTCTCCATCCGCCGCCGCCATCTGCGCTTCGCAGACGCCACAGACGTTATTGCATGTACGCTGCAGACACGCACGTTCAAGGCCGTCTCGCTGCTGCGTTATTATTCCGGGAGTCGTAGTTGACCGTGTACGCGGCAGGTAGAAGGTAGAACCACGCCGAACCGATCACCGCCGTCGAGTTCGCCGGAGTTCGATTCGTCATCCGATTCGGTAAGACAGCAGCCACCGCCGATCTCAGATCAGCGGCTTAGATCGCTCGTTGATCAGCACTCGACGCGTTGACTAGTCGACGCCCAGACGTTGACTGGTCGACGCGTCAGCGCCAGTCATCGACAGTTGGCTGACTGGGTCAATTTCGTTAATCCTATTAGTTGACAGATTTCGGTAGAATCTTGTAAATTGCGTAGAAATTAAACCGCTTGGCCAAAAATTGCAAATAAAATATGTACGAGTTCAGTGAGTCGTGTAGAATCTCTCTGTACCTTTGGTTCAGATTTTTACCGTCAGGTTTAGTACAGTTTAATCAAACTAGTTAGTGGCCTTTTCGGAGTAATAAATTCGTAGAAAAAGATTCATAGCTCCAAAAATCGCGTATGATATGTCCCTGAATTTGTATGAACGAGGGGATTCTCATCGCGAAATAAAAAGATAGGCTTACAGTAAAAACTTCTGCAGTATTTGTCTAATGGATTTCTGCAGTGTTTTAATTACTCGGGATGTTTTATAACTCCTTTTTGAGTAATTCCAATTGGTACTGTTTCTTATCAGCGATGCCTATGCGGTAGAATTTTTCCAAGATTTTACAACCTGTCTACTACCTGTAGTGAATTATTTAAGTTCTAGCTCTAGTAGTGATCACTACTTTTGGTTAATAGTTTCCCTTGCGCCAAATCTATTTTCCATGCATGTATCCGGTAGTAATATGAATTAGTATTATGTGGTGCAGCTGTAGCACCAATTCACTTGCCGTTCTTGCATTCATGCATCATCTTTGTTGCATATGTTTTGTGAATTGTTTGTTTATGAATGCAATTGTGTCGTGTAGATTGTGTGGAGTGCAACCCTTGCTCGTGTGTGGATTGTTCCTCCGACCGCTACAACCAAGGAAATTAGATGCTACTTTGTTCATGATATCGTCCTACTATTTTCAATGCATTGTCGTGTATTTTGTAGATGCATGTGTAGGATGATACTATCGCTATGATATGTCTTATTATGTGGTAGGGCTTTCCTTGTAGATGAACCACCGTTGTAGATGTGCTTAGCCATGCTATGTTGAACGAGGGCTGGGTTACATCATTGATACTTTTTTTCTCAAAGTATTTGGTTTGTGAAAACTAAAACAACTTAATCAATGAATCCCCTGGGTGTGATGGTATTGATAAATTTTGGTGGTTTCATTGCGGAAAGGCACCCAGGTATCAAGAGAGAATGATTGGCTTTTTATTGTGTAGCTTACGTGTACAACCATATGCCAATAATGAAATGGGCGGTTGGTTGGACTTAGTAGGTTTTGGTAACTCGAACCCGCGTATCCAGAGATGTAGAATTTTGGTAGGTTGGACCGGTCTTGGCCGGGATTGAGGAGCTACTTCAACAGTCTCTTCTTGGTCTTCTCCCTATCATCACCCTAAATGAGAGTGGTGGTACGAGCTGGGCTGGCCAAGTCACATGGGTAAAGTGTACTAGCCTCTGCAGAGTGTATAATCTAATCGATTAGCCGTGTCCCCGGTTATGGATAACTGAGTTGCTTGATATTGATTCCATGACATGTTTCTCGCTCATTCTAATTTCATAATTGTTTTAATATAGTTGGGTTAACTTAATTGGGATCTTTTCAAAGAAAATTCAAAACTGTTTATGAAAGTAGGACAAAGTTATTTGCAAATGCAAGCTTTATTACAGCTCCACTTGCCAAATATGCATGTAATTGTTAGTACTATTGTCTCCTTTACTAGCTCTACTTGCCATACATTCCATGTATTGACCCTTGTATTGCTATGCTTATGTCAGGTTATTCCGATTCTGATTGATCGTTATAGGCCACGGTACTCCACTCGGCACTTGTTCACTTGTGGGCAATTTGAAGATTGGAGGATTTACTTGCTTTTGTTTCTACCTGAATACTTTGATCTAGCTTTATGTTAAGCTTTCATTGTAATAATGGTACTCTGGATCTTTGTAGATCATGATACACGGTTATTTTGCTATGATTATCTATCTTACTCTATTGTGGGCCAATGAATCGATCCAGGGATTGGCATGCCACATAGAGGCCATGGTCTTTTCAGAACCGGGGTGTTACACCAGAAAAATATTGGAAAATTATATTTTCCCAAAAGACGAAGGAAGCTTGAAGGGGAGGCGTAGCTGGGCCACAGGGGGCCCACACCCCTTGGCATGGGTCCCCCTGGGCTGCGCCTAGGGCAGGTGTGGCCCACCTGGCCGGCCTCCGACTCCGCCCTCTCGCCTATATCTTCCTCTCGGAACCCTAATACCAGGTGAGCGACCATAGAAAGATTTCCACCGCCTCAGTGGGACGGAAAACACCGAGAGAGAGAGAGAGAGAGAGCTCCGGTAGACAGATTTCTTCCGAGGAAATTCCTTCCCGAAGAGGGGAGATCATCGCCATCAACACCGTCATCAAGTTAGACTTCATCGGGATCATCATCATCATCACCCACACCATCATCTCCACCAGCACCATCATCACCGATCCATCCTGTTGTAACAATCGTGTTGGATCTTGCATTAGTTCTTAGGGGAAACATTCCTGGTGTTAATTACTATTGTAGTTGATTCTTGTGAGTGGAACCATTAGATTATTGTTTATGTTCAGATTGTTATCCATTACCATATCATCTTTGATCTTGATCCATATGATGTCTTGTGAGTAGTTCGTCTAGTTTTTGAGGACATGGGAGAAGTCATGTTGTTAGTAGTGTATTTGTGTTGAGTTATTATTCAATGGTTTAGTATTTAAGTTGTGGTGCTATTCTTCTAGTGGTGTCATGTGAACGTCGACTACATGATACTTCACCATTTATGGGCCTAGGGGAATGCATTGTTTATTTGGCTACTAATTGTGGGGTTGCCGGAGTGACAGAAACCTGAACCCCCGTTAGGACACCTTTGCACAAGGGAGTGTAGGATCTCAAAGTTTAAGGATGCGGTTAGGTTTATATCTTAATTACTTTACTATAGTTGCGAATGCTTGCAGGGGTTTAATCACAAGTATGTATTAGTCCAAGTAAGGTCGATACATTAGCACAGGTTCACCCACACAACACTTACAACACCAAAGAAGAGTACTCAGCTATTTGAAGTGAAAGCACTTGACAAAATTCCCATGTGTCCTCGAGAACATTTGGTCCTTATAAGTATCTCCACCGGCTTGCCCTTTGATAAGAAAGGATTGACCACTTGCGATTGTTCCTTGTCTTTATTACTTGCACTTTGTTTTGTTGCTTCATCAAAACCCTAAAAATCCATTTGCTAAGTATTTATAGAGATTTCCTGCTCCACACCACTAGTCAACACCTTCTGCCACTCGTTGGGATCGACACTCATATTTATCGAAAGTACTATGATACACCCCCTATAATTGTGGGTCATCAAGACTATTTTTTGGCGACGGCGTCGGGGAGTGAAGCGCTATTGAAGAGTGGAACTAGTAAAGGAAACTTCGACTGTGAGTATTGCCTTTTGTTTTTGTTTGTTACTTTGTTTCCAATATGGATAACCCACTTGGTTTTCTGTTTGGGAAAAATACTACCACTGTTAGGGTAGTAGATGAACCACCACCTGTTGAGATAGATCCTTTTAAGATACCTACAAGTATTGTTGATCATGTTATGGATAATTATTATTTAGGGGATGGAACTGTCCACCCTGGTGATCATTTGCTTTTTATCCATGAATTATGCGGGTTGTTTAAGTGTGCAGGTATCACAACTGAACAGGTGAAGAAGAAGTTACTCTCTATATCCTTGAAAGGGAGAGCTGAAGAATGGTATAAGCTGCTGAAGAATGGACAGTCCATGGAATGGGAGGAAATTGCATCTCTCTTTTATTCTAAATTCTATCCTCCCAGTGAGATTCATAAGGATAGGAATCTGATATATAACTTTTGGCCTCATGATGGAGAGAGTACAACTCAAGCTTGGGGGAGATTGAAGTTACTAATGCTTAAATTTCCTATTCATGAACTCCCTAACAATATTATTATCAATAACTTTTATGTTAGGCTTTCTCTTCATGATAAAGATTTACTAGATGATTCTTGTGATGGATCATTCACACGTATGAAGGAAGCAGCTAAATGGTATTTACTAGACTGTATTCAAGAGAACATTGAAGCTTGGGAGAATGACAAAGTAAGAAAGTCAGGTATAAACTATGATTATGAATGCATAAAATCTTTTATGGGAACTAATGACTTCCGTGATATTAGTAATGAGTATGGTCTTGATTCTCAAGTCCTTGCAAAGTGTTTTAAGGCCTTTGCCTCTTATATTGAAATTCCCAAAAAGGAGTGGGACAAGTACCATGCTCCTTATAAAGACATTGTTACCCATGTTCTTGCTAGCATAGAAGTTTGTACTGTTGATCCTATTTTGTCTGAACCTTATGTTGAGAAAATCCCTTTTCCTACTAAGGTAAAGGAACATCCTATCATAGCTAATGTGGTTAGCAAAAGTGCAAAGAAAACTGTGGAACCCGATGAGAAAATAAATATTGAGCCTGTGGTAGCTACTGTGAAAGATATTATCACTAGAAATATAGAGGATGAGCATATTGTATTCTATGAAGACGCTTCTAATATTGTCTCTCATCCTAGAAAAGCTATAAAAGCTAGTGTCCATGTGCTTTCTGTTAGAATTGGTGATCATTGCTATTATGGTTTATGTGATATTGGTGCTAGTTCTAGTGCTTTTACTTATGAGCTTTACAAGGAAATTATGCATGAGATTGGTCCCTGTGAGATTGAGGACATTGACGTGGTTATTCACCTTGCTAATAGAGAGACAGTCTGTCCCATTGGCATTATAAGAGACGTGGAGGTTCTTTGTGGTAATAATAAATATCCTGCTGATTTTCTAGTACTTGGTTCTGAAGCTAGTAAAACCTATCCTATTATCTTTGGTAGACCCTTGTTGAATACTTGTGGGGCTATCATAGATTGTAGGAAGGAAAAAGTTTTGACTAAGTTTGATGGAGAGTCTTATGAGTTTAATTTTTCCATATTCGCTAAAACTCCTTATGAAAATGAACTACCTAATGAGGATTTCAGGGTTGAACAACTTTCTGCTATTTCTCTTGCTCCTAACAATGCCTTGCAGCAGTTTATGGAAGATCATAAAAGCGATGTCTTTATGAAGGAAAGAAATGAGATTGACGAGATTTTCCTTCGTCAACCTGATATACTTAAGCACAATCTACCTATGGAAGATTTGGGTACCACACTACCACCTAAAGGGGACCCTGTTTTCGAATTAAAAAATTTACCTGATGATCTTAAATATGCTTATCTTGATGATAAGAAAGTATATCCTGTTATTATTAGTTCTAAACTTTTAGGAAAGGAAGAAGAAAGGTTATTGGAAATACTGAAGAAACACCGAGGAGCTATGGGTTATACTCTTGATGATTTAAAAGGAATTTCTCCCACTATATGTCAGCATGCTATTAATATAGAACCTGATGCAAAACCAGTTGTTGAGCACCAACGCCGTCTAAATCCTAAGATGAAGGATGTGGTAAGAAATGAGGTATTAAAACTCCTTGATGCTGATATTATTTACCCTATTGCTGATAGCCAATGGGCCAGCCCTGTTCATTGTGTTCCCAAGAAAGGGGGAATAACTGTTGTGCCTAATAAAAAATAATGAGCTTATACCCCAAAGAGTAGTGGTTGGGTATAGAATGTGCATTGATTTTAGAAAGGTTAATAAAGTTACTAAGAAAGATCATTATCCTTTGCCCTTTATTGATCAAATGATTGAGAGGTTGTCCAAAAAGACTCACTTTTGTTTTCTTGATGGTTATTCTGGGTTTTCACAAATTGATGTGAAAGCACAAGACTAAGAGAAAACCACTTTCACTTGTCCTTATGGCACTTATGCTTATAGGCGTACGCCTTTTGGTTTATGTAATGCTCCTGACCTTTCAGAGATGTATGTCTGCTATCTTTCGTGGTTTTTGTGAAGAAATTGTGGAGGTTTTCATGGATGATTTCTCTGTCTATGGAACTTCTTTTGATAACTGTTTGCATAACCTTGATAAAGTTTTGCAGAGATGTGAGGAAACCAACCTTGTTCTTAATTGGGAGAAATGTCATTTCATGGTTAATGAAGGAATTGTTCTTGGACACAAAATTTCTGAAAGAGGTATTGAAGTTGACAGAGCCAAAATTGAAGCAATTGAGAATATGCCTTGCCCTAGAGATATAAAAGGTATTCGTAATATCCTAGGTCATGCTGGTTTCTATAGGAGGTTCATTAAAGATTTCTCCAAAATTTCAAAGCCCCTTACCAATCTTATTCAAAAAGATGTACCTTTTATTTTTTTATGATGATTGTAAGGAAGATTTTGAAACTTTGAAGAAAGCTTTGACTACTGCTCCTATTATTCAACCACCTGATTGGAGTTTACCTTTTGAAATTATGTGTGATGCTAGTGATTTTGCTGTGGGTGCTGTCCTTGGGCAACGTATCGATAAGAAGTTGAATGTTATTCATTATGCTAGCAAGACTCTAGATGCTACTTAAAAGAATTATGCTACTACTGAAAAAGAGTTCTTAGCTGTAATATTTGCCTGTGATAAGTTTAGACCCTATATTGTTGATTCGAAGGTCACTATTTATACTGATCATGCCGCTATTAAGTACCTTATGACAAAGGACGCTAAGACTAGGCTTATTAGATGGGTGTTGCTTTTGCAAGAGTTTGATCTGCATATTGTAGATAGTAAAGGTGCTGAAAATCCTGTTGCTGACAATTTATCTCGTTTGGAAAACATTTCTTTTGACCCCTTGCCTGTTAATGATAGTTTTCCAAATGAGCAGTTGGTTGCAATAAGGGTAAGTCCGCATGAGAGTCCTTGGTATGCTGATTATGCTAACTTTATTGTTTCCAAGTATTTGCCTCCAACCTTTATAGCCTAGCAAAGAAGAAAATTATTTTATGATCTAAGGCATTACTTTTGGGATGACCCACATTTATATAAAGGAGTGGATGGTATTATGCGAAGATGTGTTCCAGAATTTGAACAACAAGAGATACTGAGAAAATGTCATGGCAGCGCTTATGGAGGACATCATGCTAGGGGTAGGACTGCACAAAAGGTTCTACAATCTGGATTTTATTGGCCTACCCTTTTCAAGGATGCAAGGAAGTTTCTCTTACCATGTGATGAATGTCAACGAGTTGGTAACATTTCTAGACGCAATGAAATGCCTATGAATTATTCTCTTGTTATTGAACCTTTTGATTGTTGGGATTTGACTTTATGGGTCCTTTTCCTCCTTCAAAAGGGTATACTCATATTCTTGTTGTTTTTGAATATGTTACAAAGTGGGTAGAAGCCATACCTACAAACAACGCTAATGGTAAGACCTCTTTGAAAATGCTTAAGGATGTTATTTTTCCTAGGTTTGGTGTGCCTAGATATCTCATGACTGATGGAGGCTCTCATTTTATTCATGGGGGTTTTAGAAAAAATCTCGCTAAGTATGATGTAAACCATAGAATTGCTTCAGCTTATCACCCCCAAACCAGTGGGCAAGTAGAACTCTCCAATAGGGAAATTAAATCTATTCTGCAAAATACTGTTAATAGATGTAGGAAAAATTGGGCTAAAAATTTAAATGAGGCTTTATGGGCTTATAGAACTTCTTATAAAAATCCTATGGGGATGTCTCCTTACAAATGGTCTATGGGAAAGCTTGTCACTTGCCTTTATAATTAGAACACAAAGCTTATTAGGAAGTGAAAGAGTTGAATAGAGATTTTAAACTTGCTGGTGAGAAAAGATTACTTGACGTGAGTACCTTAGATGAGTGGAGAAGTGAAGCTTATGAAAATGCTAGACTCTTTAAGGAAAAAGTAAAAAGATGGCATGATAGGAGAATTCTCAAAAGGGAGTTCCATGTTGGTGAGAAAGTTCTTTTGTATAGGTCTCATCTCAGATTTTTTGCAGGGAACTACTCTCAAAATGGGAAGGACCTTTTGTTATTGAGGAAGTATATCGTTCAGGTGTTATCAAAATATCTTCTTTGAAGGATGACATAACACAGGTGGTGAATGGTCAAAGACTAAAACATTATATTTCTGGAGATTCTTATAACGAAGATGTTGATATTATTCAAATGGTGACTCCGAAAGAATTTATCAGGAACCAAACACCAGAGTCTGCAGAGTTCGTCTTTGAATAGGTAAAAGTGGTGAAAACAGAAGGTTCGTGAAAACCCTATATTTTTATATTTTTGATGTTTTTATTACATACGAAGGTTACGAAACGAAATAGAGGGGGAAACAGAGTCCGGGGTGGCCACACCCACCCTAGGCATGGGCCCCAGTTGGCCGCGCCTGGAGGGGGTGTGAGCCCCCCGAGCTCCGTCTCTTCCTCGTTTTCATACTAGTACCTTCCTTATGCATTGAAACCTCGTAATATATACCCCCCGGGTTCCCCGAGGTTCTTGTACTATGTTCTCATCATGTTTCTGTTTCGATCTGTTTCTGTCAGGCAAATTCTCAGTTTTGGAGCCACAATGTCTTCCTCTAGATCACCCATGGAGGATTCCTCCGCGGATGTCATCAACCCGTACATGTATGAATTGAGGATTCATCCCAAGGAGTTGATTCTCAAGGATGGTAAGGTGCAGATGAAATAAGTTCGAGGCCCTAAAGGAGAAGGCAATCTGGAAGACAGGATGGAAGCATTGGAACAGGAAGTTTTTAGGTACAAGAAGATGGCGGAACATGAGGTGGATATCATCCATAAGGTAAGTTCATAACTCATCACCAAGCACAAAGAGGAAGTTGCTGAGCTCCGAGATGAAATCTTCTCCACTACGTCAGACCATCAACCAACTACAAGCACAGCTCTATGACATACAAAACCAAAACTATGAGTATGAGGCTAGATTTAATCGCATAAGCTATGCTGCTAGTTTCGGTATTGTGGAAACCCGGACGTCCTTTTTGGATGGGGAACCTTTGCCTTGGAAGTTTGATGATGACAAGAGAACACCACCACCTAAGGAGTAATTTTTCATCAGGTTTGGCATACCTTTGGCTTGTTCCAAGCTTGGGGGAGTGCCGCGGTATCACCATCATTATCTTTTATCTTTTACTTTTTTAGTAGAGCTATATCTTTGGTAGAGAAGTTATCTTATAGGTTGGTTTGCATGTGGAAGTATCTCTCCTTTAGTTGATTATCTATGTATCCCTTGGTGTGAGTGCCTTTATGGAATATTAATGAGAAGTTTCATCTTTTACTTTTTGCACTTCTTATTTTAGTTTGCAATCTCTATTATATGATTGATCTTGTTGATCAGTATTGGCATCACTTTGGGAGCATCAAGTAAATCTAAATTGGTTTTGGCAAACCGAGCTCTGGTCAGTAGCAACACTTTTTGAGGTTTGAAAGGAAAAGAGAAAACGCTTACATGTATTTTGTATCATTTATTTTCTTTCTTGATTGGCTCATAAGCTTAGTATTCTTTATTTAAGATCTTTTGTATCTTCAAGGAAGGTTGCATGTTTGGCTTTATAACTTGTAGGTTTGCTTGTTTCTTTCAACTCTTTTGCTTGCTACCCAGCCTTGCTAGCCAAAAACCTATTTTGAGAAGGCATACTTCTCATGTTTCCAACCCCTTTTGAACCAAAACATGTGCCATTTGTGTCCACCATATCTACCTATTAGCATTATTTATATTCCAAGCAAATTATCAAGCTTCATCTATCTTTTGAATGAAAAAGTATTTTGTTATGTGAAAACTAGTTAGTAAAGCTCTCACGAACTTGATGGCACGCCTTATTTTCTTGCCCCTAATAGACTTGAACCATTGTGTCATCGGAGTTGTATATGCTTGCATATATACGTTGGAATTAGAAGAACCGTGCTGTCATGGGGAACACTTTCAACACTTATGGATACATATCTAGTTGATATCATGCTCTTTTGTTTGCGGATGTCATCAGTGTAATAAAAAGGGAGCTTGTAAGTCCATGGAGTGATGTATGTGTGTTAGAGAAACGCCTGGGCCGCTAGCTTAATCCATGCCTAATCATGGTGGAAACTTGCAGCATCACCATAATGAGCATTCTGTGAAGCATCCTCAATAAAAAGCTATGCACATAGTAAATAAAAAGATCGCTAAGATGCTCATTGTCTGCTTGCCTTGTCATTCTAGTTATGGGATAGCTCCTGTACCATGTTCAAGGGGTACCCCGTTGGCGGTTCTTTATGATACACATGTACTTACAATGACAAGAACTTACCGGTGAACAAAATTTAGTAGCATGAGGAGCGACCCTCATACTCAAGGGACATGAGATTGACAACTTATATTTCGTCAAGCATATACTCTATCCTTGTTCACTTTAACCTTAATCATCTCAAGATGCTTATGATAGGGGCAATGCAGGCTCAAAGCTAGTAAGTACCGTAATATTTTGGAAGCTCTTTATGACTTGAAATCCTTGCTTCCCTCTATGAAGGGCCTTTCTTCTATTTTCTAAGTTGAGTCAGTAAACCTACTTCCTCTCTATCTCCAAAGAAGCATTTGAGTTGTTGTGTTTCAAGCATTCATATGGTGATTTATTCAATCATGTTCTTTATCTTCCTTATTTGCACAAAACTCTTATCTATTGAGTATTACTTTTAAATCCATCATTGTGAAAAACATTTTTGAGCAAAGATTACCCCTATTTTAAAACTTCTTCAAAAGCTTTACTTATGAAACTGTTTGCCACCTGTTCTCTGAACAAGAACAAAGTTTGCCAATTCCAATTATGATTTATCTTTATTCATCTCTTTTGTGACTCCTATACTTGTTGTAAGCTAAGTTATATAATGGTGAGTTGCTTTCTTCTATGAGTTGTGTAATGGTAAGTGTGATGCTTATTGTCCGTATTATTTTATCGACACTTCACTCCATAAACCTGTGGACATGTTTACTGAGCTTAGTTTTTGCTTGGGTACAAGCGAAGGTCTAAGCTTGGGGGGAGTTGATACGTCCAATTTGCATCGCCATTCTATATCATAATTTGCCTCTATTCATTGATATATTTCTTATTATGAGGTGGTATTTATGTATTTTCCTCTATTTTTGCATGTTAGATGATTCTTGGAGGATGGACTGCCCGAGTCAGGTTTCTGATGGAAAAAGAGGTGTTTTGATGCAATTTTACGAAGATCAAAAAAATACCAGAAAAATATTGGAAAATTATATTTTCCCAGAAGACGAAGGAAGCCAGAAGGGGAGGCGTAGCTGGACCACAGGGGGCCCACACCCCCTAGGTGCGGGTCCCCTCCGCGCCTAGGGCAGGTGTGGCCCACCTGGCCGGCCTCCGACTCCGCCCTCTCGCCTATATCTTCCTCTTGGAACCCTAATACCAGGCGAGCAACCACAAAAATATTTTCGCCGCCTCTGTGGGGCGAAAAACACCGAGATAGAAAGAGCTCTCCGGCAGACAGATTTCTGCCGGGAAAATTCCCTCTCGGAGAGGGGAGATCGTTGTCATCAACACCGTCATCAAGCTAGACTTCATCGGGATCATAATCATCATCCACACCATCATCACCACTCCATCCCGCTGTAACAATCGTGTTGTATCTTGCATTAGTTCTTAGGGTAAACTTTCCCGGTGTTAATTACTATTGTATTTGATGCTTGTGAGTGGAAACATTGGATTATTGTTTATGTTCAGATTTTTATCCATTACCATATCATCTTTGATCTTGATCCATATGATGTCTTGTGAGTAGTTTGTCTAGTTCTTGAGGACATGGGAGAAGTCATGTTGTTAGTAGTGGATTTGTGTTGAGTTATTATTCAATGGTTTAGTATTTAAGTTGTGGTGTTATTCTTCTAGTGGTGTCATGTGAACGTCGACTACATGATACTTCACCATTTATGGGCCTAGGGGAATGCATTGTGTATTTGGCTACTAATTGTGGGGTTGCTGGAGTGATAGAAACCTGAACCCCCGTTAGGACACCTTTGCACAAGGGAGTGTAGGATCTCAGAGTTTAAGGCTATGGTTAGGTTTATATCATAATTACTTTCATGTATTTGCGGATGCTTGTAGGGGGTTTAATCACAAGTATGTATTAGTCCAAGTAAGGTCGATACATTAGCACACGTTCACCCACACAACACTTACAACACCAAAGAAGAGTACTCAGCTATTTGAAGCGAAAGCACTTGACAGAATTCCCATGTGTCCTTGAGAACATTTGATCCTTATAAGTATTTCCTCTGCCTTGTCCTTTGCTAAGAAAGGATTGGGCCACTTGCTGCAGTTGTTCGTTGTCTTTATTACTTGCAGTTTGTTTTGTTGCTTTATCAGAAAACCCCTAAAATTCTGTTTGCTAAGTATTTTTACAGAGATTTCCTGCTCCACACCACTAGTCAACACCTTCTGCTCCTCGTTGGGATCGACACTCCTATTTATTGAAAGTACTACGATACGCCCCTATAGGGGTTCATAGCATGGAAAACAAAAAAAAATCTACCGCATGCACATAAACAAGCCAAGATCTATCTATTAGATTGTAGCAACGAGTCGATAGAAGTACTCACCCTCGAAGATTCCAAAGCAGTTAACGAGAGCAGATTCTCGTGGGTAATGTAGTCGTACACTTGTCGATCTCAAGATCGCGTAGACGATCCTTCCGGCGCTGCGTTAGCGGGCGCTTCATGATGGGTCACACATTCGGTACTGACGAAGACCTTCCTCTCCTTGTTCCAAAGAAAATGGAGGTTGTAGTTCTCCCCTCGTGATTCCGGCAGCATGACGGCGTGGTGTAGAAAGTAGAGGGAAGATCCCGCAGGGCTTCGCCTAAGCCGGATGCGAGTTATGGTTGATTAGGGTTTCCCGGAAAACTAGGGTTTAGAAATCCGGGAGGAGGAGGTGTCGGTGGCGGCTAGGGCGGCGGCGGCGGCGGGTCGGAGGCGGCGGCTTGTGTAGAGGGGCTTGGACTTGTGTGTGTTGGGGCAGCCCTCCCCCTCTATTTATGAGAGGGGGTCAGCCTTGGGAGGGGTGGGTTTGAATCCAAACCCAAACCCAAGTTGGATTGAGAGAAGGACTTGTTTCTTCTCCCACTAGGAAACCATTGTTCTAGTTTGACTTTTTAAACTTCCCGTTTGACTTTCAATTTAGAGCTTTATTTCTCTCTTGCATATGCCAACACCAAGTGACCTTGGACATGATCCAATCATTCCACATACCCATGACACACTCATGGACCATTCTCCATCCGGACCAGTGAACTTCTAGACCCTTCTAGAACCTCTCCGATGAAATCATCGGAAACTTTCCCAAACTCCGAAATAGGACTTTCCTTATATGAATCTTATTCTCCGGACCATTCCGGATCTCCTCGTGATATCCCGAATCCCATCCAAGACTCCGAACAACACTCAGTATCCCTACTAACATTCCACATCTACTAAACAACATTGAATCCTTAAGTGTGTCTCCCTACGGTTCGTGAATTACGCAGACATGACCGAGACACTTCTCCGATCAATAACCAATAGAGGAATCTGGAAATTCATATGGCTCCCACATATTTCTATGATTACTTTGCGATCGAATGAACCACTTACATAACCAATTTCCCTTTGTCTTACGATAGTTTACTTATCCGAGGTTTTGATCATCGGTATCTCTGCATACCTACTTCAACCTCGTTACCGATAAGTACTCTTTTATCGTTCCCGTGATATGTGATCCCTTGTGAGCCAATCACATGGTTGCAAGCTAATTGGATGAAATTCCACCGAGAGGGCCCAAAGTATATCTATCCGTCATATGGATGGACAAATCCCACTCTTGATCCATGTGCCTCAACCCATACTTTCCGAACACTCAATGCCACCTTTATAGCCACCCAGTTACGGTGTGACGTTTGATATCATCAAAGAATCCTTACAGTGATGGTGATTAGCATGATCTCATGGTCAAAGGAATTAGGTTACTATGTATCAGAAAGCTTATAGCAAACGAACTATTAAAATGACTTGATCTTTATGCCACGCTTATCCACAGGAGTATGTCCATCATACCATTATCCTAATGATATGATCTTGTCATTAACAACATCTCAATGTTCATGATCGAGAAACCACGATCATCTATTAATCAACAAGCTAGTATTATAAAGAGGCTTTACCAGGGACTCTAATTTAGTTTACAAATAACACAAGTATTAATGTTTCCGGTTAATACTATTATAGCATGAATGTAAACATTTATCATAAACACAAAGATATAATAATAACTGCTTTTAGTATTGCCTCTAGGGCATATCTCCAATAGTCTCCCACTTGCACTAGAGTCAACTAATCTAGATTACATGGTAATATACCGAACACCCATAGCGGTTTGGTGCTTGTCATGTTTTGCCCTCGGGAGAGGTTTAGTCAACAGATCCGCCACATTCAGATATGTGTGTACTTTGCAAATCTTTATGTCACCATCTTGGACATGCTATCGAATAGCGTGAAAACGTAGCTTGATGTGCTTCAGCTTCTTGTGTGACCTTGGTTCTTGCGCATTGGCTATGGCGCCCATGTTATCACATTAGATAGACATTGGGTCCAGCGCACTTGGAACCACACCGAGCTCTATAATGAACTCCTTCATCCATATCGCCTCTTGTGAAGCCTTCGAAGCAGCTATTTATTCCGATTCAGTTGAAGATCTTGCCACAACGCTTTGCTTTTCACTCCTCCAGCTAACTGCTGCACCATTCAAAGTAAATACGTATCCATATTGAGATTTAGAATCATCCAGATCGGTGTTCCAGGTAGCGTCGGTGTAACCATTAACAACGAGTTGTTCATCACCTCCATAAGAAAGAACCATATCCTTAGTTCTTCTCAAGTACTTAAAGATGTTTTTGACCGATGTCCAATGATCCACTCATGTATCACTTTGATATCTGCTATTCAAACTAATAGCATATGCAATGTCGGGTCTAGTACATAGCATGGCATACGTTAGAGATCCTATGGCTGAGGCATATGGAGTCTTACTCATCCTTTCTCTATCTTCTGCCGTTGCTGGACTTTGAGTTTTACTCAAGGTCGTATTGGGCAACATGGGTAAGAACCCTTTCTTGCTATCTTCCATTCCAAACCTCTTTAGAACTTTGTCCAAATATGTACTCTGTGACAATGATATTAGGCACCTTGATCTATCTCTATAAATCTTTATGCCTAATATATAAGCTGCTTCGCCAAGATCTTTCATTGAAGAACTATTATTCAAATAATACTGGACACTATTAAGAAGATCTACATCATTCCCAATCAATAATATGTCATCTACATACAGTATTAAGAATGCTACAGAGATCCCACTCACTTTCTTGTAAATACAAGCTTCTCCATAAGTTTGTATAAAACCAAAGTGTAACATCCCTAAAATCATGTTTTCAAAGACTGCATATCATTCATGCATGCATATCATTTAGGGATCAAATATCTGATCCATTTCAAGAAAACAAAGCACTAAGTGCTATTATTTTATGTGATCAAGCATAAATCAATTACCACTCTCCAATGGGAAATTATTTGTTCAAAACCAAACCTTGTTGCTCTCAGAATGTTTTGCTTGCTTGCTTGCTAATGCTTAAACCAAAAATTTGCAAAACAAATGTGAATTTAAAAATCATTTTCAAAACTTGATCAAATCATGTGTTATGTCACTGTTTATTTTGTTTGATCAAGGGACCAAGCTAATACAAAGAGACCACATGTTTTTATACCTAGAAATATGATTGTTACACTCTGCAAAAACCTAGAAAAAATTTGAATTCAATTGGCATTTGAATTTGTTTGAAAATGGATCCAGAAAATCAAAACAGAAATAGAAAAGGAGTAAAGAAAATAAAAAGGGTCGGCGCCACTATTCTAGACCAACAGTGAAACCAGCCCACTAAGCCCACCCGGGTTCCCCCTTCTCTCTCTCTCTCACTCGCATCCATACCCACTGAGTCACTGACCACTTGGGCCCATTCCCTCTTTTTTCTCCTTGACGGCGGCCCACATGGCGCTCGTCTCCACCCTCGGGCAGTTCATCCCCAAAATCTTGGCCGTTCGCTTGATTACGGCTTCAATTCTCGTTCAATGCCAGAGTTAATCAAGACGCGCCTTGCTACTTAAACCCCTCTACCCCTCTCCATTTTCCCCTGCCCCAAGCACAGGCGCCCCAGTGCGAGAATTCCTCGCCAGACCTCGCTCCGACGAGTTCGTCGTCGAATTCCGGTGAGCACCGCACGCCCCTCTGCCTATGGTTCATACTAACTTGTTCTACATATCCGTGCGCACCTACTGATACTTTTCATTTGCTCGCGCATGGTCTGTAGCCTCGACAACGTCAACGAGCTCACGCCCTCCGCCGAACTCCGGCGATCGACACGGTACGTAAATTGGCGCCCTTGACCCCTCATGCATCGACACTAGGTCCGCCTTTATCGTTGTAACCACGATGCCTACGGTTTGTCTTGGGAAGGTCGATCATCGGCAACAACCAGATGCAAGTACCGACGCTGCACGACTCGGACGAGCTCCAAACCACCTGCATGCCCTTCGCCATCTAAGCCCACCTTGAGCATCGAAGACACGGCGGCACGATGAGCCTTCCCTCTCCGCGTGACCTAGAACGTCGGCAACAACTCTAATAGAGTCGCCAATGCCGCCGCTAGCGCCGCCTGCTGGTGGGTCAATAGGATTGTGGCGTAGGATTTAGATCTAACGTAAGATTAGATCTGTGACGAAGAGGTAAGTTTAGATCTGAGTCGCATGTTTATTTAGATCCAACGGTGAAGCGTGATCCGTGCGAACGGTATCGTCCAATCGACGCACAAGCGTGGCTTCTTAATTAAAATCAGATTTTATATCTATTAGATGTTTAAACTTGTTTAAATCATAACTTTTGATTCCGTCGTCCAAATTTGACAAATTTTATATCAATGGAATCAGGAGAGAAAGCCCTTTACATATATGCAATGTGTTTAATGTTTTGTTTCTGTTAAAATGGTTATTTTTACAGAAACATGTGTAGGCCTATTTTGTATATAACAATTAATTTGGAATTATTTTAATGTTCAAATAAAGGTTGTTTGGCAAGTTTTGAACTTGTTTATGAATCAGTATTGTGCACTTGTCTTGTTGAGTATAGAAAATCATCACATATCATATTGCATGCATCCATATATTTTTGCTTGTATTTATTTTGTATGTGATTTGGTGCTATCATTTTATGTGTAGATTTTGGTGCAAATAGTGATTATGATTGTGAGGATTGTAGCTACTCTCCAAACTACCAAGGCAAGTGGCGCTTCATGATTTATTCCTAAGTTTTTCAACTTTGCATTAGAAATATTTTGCTAGTCTTGCATGGTTATTTTGATCTATATGCTATGCTTGGGAAATCCTAGTAGTTGTAGAATTGCTAGAAATATTTCTAAGTCTTATAAATTCCATGCTTAGCCTAGATAGTAGCAACCAAGGGTGGTTATATTCATGCTATGAATAAATATTTCTAAGTCTTTGGACAATGTTTTTTTTAATAAAACAACTAAGTGAATGAAACACCTGGGTGGAATGGAAAGAATGGGTTATGTTGAGTGGTTACACAAGGCCCATTTCTATGGTTTACCTTGTGTATCTCACTTGTGGAAAGCCACCCAGGAACAAAGGGATTTGAGAGGCCAAATGTTAAGAAGCTTCTAGTGTAACCACTTGGCAATATGGGCTCTGCCTGGATCATATAGGTTGCAATAACTTAGCCATTTGGACAGTTGGTGGTAGGGATGATAGGTTGGAACGCGGCCCATTTGGTCTAAGGAAGGCTTCTGAAAGGTCATGTCTTGGTGAAAATCAAGTCTTGTGGGGAAAGTGCACAACCTCTGCAGATGGAAGAATCTAAGTACTTAGCCATGTCCCTGGTATTGGACAACTTGAGCATCAAGACATGGAAGCTATCAAGAATCTCCTCATCCCAATTTCTAAGTAAAACTTGTGGTTGAACAAGGGTGAAGGACCCCAATGTCTATTGGTGGTTCCTTGGTAAAAGTTTTTGACAAAGAAAAACTTAGTGTTTTCAACTGATAGGCAAAAACCTATTTTGAGCAAAGCAAGCCTAAGCTACACTTAGCCAAAATGCATATAGTATTTAGTCCACCAATACTCTACTAAGGTATCACTTGCCAATACTATTCCAATGTATTGACTGTCACATCTCAAGATTTTCCAAATCTTGTAATGTGAAAATAAATGAATAAAATAAAACTTTGTTTGATTTTCAGAGCCAGAAGAAATTTTTTTTGAATTCAATTGGAACTCCAAACCCATTTGAATTAAATAAAACCTAAAGGGATTTAAAAAGATAAACATTTAATAAAAGGAAAAAATAAAAACATTTAGAAATACTATTTTGAAACAATTAAATGAAAAGATTGTTATCAAATGGAATAGAAGTTTATAAATAAGGAATATTTTATAAAGCCAAATTAAACCTTGGCCAAGCTTTGGGAATTAAAACATTTTATCCTTAATAAAAATTAGCAAAGGTTTATTTAATAAAATAATAAGGAATTAATATCCAAACTTTATTTAAATAAAAGGTATTACCAATTTAATTGAAACATCAAAACTTATTAAATTAATTAAAATAAGACTTCCAAATATTTGATATTCACAAATAAAACCTACTAATGTGTTTTGGCTTGATTTTAGGTTTTAAAATAAATCTCTTAATAAAACAAATCCTATTTGATTTAATAACAGAGACCCATTTATTTTGTTAATGGAACCTTTTATTTAATTAATGAAAGGATCTTAAAAATATTATTTTATTTTAAGATTTGGTTTATGTTGATAAACAGAACCAAAAACTCATTACAATTGTTTGAATTGTTTGAATTATTTGAATGCTTGAATAGTTGGATGAAATTCAAATCAGAAAAATAGATTTAGAAATAGAACAAGATTTAGACAGAAAAAAATAGAACAGCCCACCCTCTGGCCCAACTAACCCAACAGCGGCCCACATAGCCCACCTCACTCTCGCCCCCGAAACGTTTTTCTTCACCCCAGAAGAAACCCGCACTGTCGTGGGAATGGTCACGGCAGATGCTGCAATCGGCAGCGAGTAGTAGAACGAGGGGCAAGGGCGGCCAGCCATCTGCGGTGCGAGATGAGGGCAAAGACCCAGTGTTTTACCTGTGTTCGCCTGGAGGGTAAAGACCTACTCTGCTAGATTGTATTATGGAGGTGTTTACAATGGTCGAGCTCGCGGCTAGGCGAGTCGCTTGGGTGTATGAGGGAACGTGTCTCTACTCACCCCATAGGGAGGTTTATATAGGCTCACCTCCCTAGGGTTTACATATCTCAACCGATTCTTACAGCTTGTAATCGCTTTAACCTAGTCCGACCGGGCCTATCTACTCGCCTGGCCTTGACTTCCAAATGCTTGGTACCTTTTGGCTTTGATCCACTCGCCGTTCTGCAGCCCACTCGCCACCCTTGGGCTGGCCGGAACGCCCCCGAGTATACCCCAAGAGGCGTATCCCCATGAGTCCCCGAGGCCGCCGTTGATTAGGCGTAAGTGGCTCTTGGCGTCGGAGTATACGGCTTCAAAGTAGGCATCGATCGAATCGTCGGCGGCTCGTATGAAGGAGAAAATCCGTGAACCGAGTCGCGTCTTGGCGAGTCGAGCCAACGGACGCGATCGCGAGTGACCTAGCGAGCCGAGTGGCTGGAGTTGGACCGTCAGGCGAGGTCAAACTAGCCGTTAAGGTAACTCAACGGTAACTTCTGGCGTAATCATCGCGCGGTAACGGCCCCCTGATTTGGCGGGCAACTCCTGCTATATAAGAGGAATGGTAGGCTATCGCAGAGTCAACCGCCCACAATTTCTTCCGAAAAGCACATCTTCCTTCCTTTGCTCCGTGATCCAACCGACCAGAAATCCTCCGATCTCCAACCAACCTCTCGCCATGGCCCTTCCACAACCTTGGGGCAGATCCAAGTGCACAAAGCACTGGCCTCCTTCGAGGAGGCCGGAATCCATGAGCCGGCTTGGCGCATGATTCCCAGCCGAGAAACGACCCCAAACCCGAGAGGGAGTTCGTCTGTTTCACCAGTCATCTCGAGCGGGGTTAGGGTTTCCCACGTTTGTTCTTCCGGCGTTTTATACTACTACGGATCCAGCCCTCGGATCTGGGTCCCCACAAAGATCGAGCTCGCCATCTTCGTGGCGCTCATGAGTGCTACTTGGGCTGCCGCCCTACTTTCCCTTGTGGCAAGATCTGTTCCACGACGGATCGGCCGAGGAGAGGGCCCAATGCTAGCAGCGCGGCACCGACGTTCAGCTCAAGTCCAAAGCTTCCTTCGACCGATGTCGCCGCCAAAGCATGAGCGATCGGAAGAAGTCATGGTTCTACGTGACCGAGGCGACTCGAGGACGAGGCGGCGATCCCAGGTACGGCCAACCGCTCCGAGCCACGCCATCTCCAGTCGGCAAGCTTCCGATGACCGGATGGTCGTCGACGAAATGCTCCAGGCCATCCGTGGTCTGAAGAAGAAGGGGCTCCAGACGATAAACTTGTACAATTGTTGGCTTGGGCGGCGGCTCGTTCCGCTCGCCCAACGCGACCATTACATGTATCAGTACACGGGCCGGGGAGACTCGACGAAGCCCGCCTCGACGAGTGGAAGCCGGAGGACTATCTCCAGCGTTGAAGAAGATCACCCAGCGGTGTACGCGGATGCGCAGGGGTCCCCTCTACACCGCGAAGCGCCCGACGGTAATTTCTTTATCTTGTTCGCAGCGCCAGATCGCAACAAGGTAACTCTAACTCTGTTTCGTATTCATCGCTGTTCCAAGTGGTGGAAGGGTGGCTCCCACCCGCCGATGACGAGCCCGGGGCCATCCGCCCAGATAAGCGAATCGCCACCGTAAGGGCAACGAGGACGACGAGGACGAGTCCGAAGAGGAAATTGCCCGCTGGTCCGAAGACCCGCTGGCAACGCCGCCACGAATCGAAGCGAGCAGGAGCCTCGAGCGTCATGATGATGACGACGAGCTCCCAGAGACCACCTCGCGCCGCCAGGCCACTCCTTCGAAGAAGAAGAAGAAGGAAAAGGAGGCGAGGGCCCCCCCGAGGAGGAAAACGAAGCCGCCGAAGATGGCCTCGCCACCGCACCCAACGAGCAGCTCTGACGCTCACAGCTCGGCCGGTGACGGCGCGGCCCCGGCGACAACCGCGCTAGATGCGCCATCTGTGGAAGTGCCGCTGGCCTCGATGCCCCCGCCATTCGCCGTCTCGGGCTAGGGAAGGCTCGGCCGGCGATTTCGCCGCAAGGAGGTCCCGTGGCGGTCTCGCCCGCAAGGAGGCTCCGCCAGCTGCTCCACGCGAGAGGCCCCGCCAAGGTGTCCTGAGGCGCCACCGCGGCCTCAACGACGAAGAAGCCGTGCCCGTGTCTTGGGCCCACGACGCCCCGAATCGGGCTTAGTCGCCAATGGGCCCCGAGCTGGAAAAACCGCCGCCTTCGCAGGCTACGTTCATCCCGTCTCCAAGTGAGTGCGTTCGCCTTCTACCTTTCATAAATACTGATTGTCTTTTATTGATTTGATTGATATGCGGGACCGAGTGAAAAGATGGGCCACCCGACCGGGCTAAGGTACCTCCGCCGCTAGCGAGGAGGATCCTTCCCGAAGAGGAAGCGGACGAGGTCGCCGCCTCGGAAGGCAGAAGAAGGCCAAGGGCGACATCGCCATCGCTCGACGACACGGCGGCCGCACCGGCCGGACCAGATGGAAGCAACCGCGTCTGAAGGAGGGCGTTTGCTTCAGACCGAGGAAGCGACTTCCTTTGAGCGGGTGCCGATCGCTACCTTCCCCGCCAGAACCAAGGCGGCCACGGCGAGCGGCTGCGCCGAGCTCGCTCCAGGACCGCCGACGCTGAAGTCGACTAACGTCAGCGGCACACGCTGGCGCTGCGTCTGTGGACGCAATACAACTCCATGGCATGCTTGGTGCAGCCATCCGTACCTCCACCCCGAGGATCAGGTCGGTGCTTAGCGGCTTGATTCTTATAGTTTCTCGTTTTACTTTCGCATCAGCCCCTCGAGTGCGCGCTAAATTTTAGCGGTGTGCACCGAGGAATTTTCGTGATCGCCAGCCCCGAGTGCGACGCTAAATTTTAGCGGTGGGCACCGAGTAATTTTCGTGATCGCTAGTCCCGAGCGCACTTCGCTAAATTTTAGCGGGTGGGCACTGAGTAATTTTCGTGTTTGCTGACTTTGATGATGTGCAGGGTCTGCAGCTGGAGTCGGCGGAGCGATTGGCTGCGAAACAGCGTGCTGAGAAGGAGCTGGCCACCATCCAAGAAGCGAACAAGGAGCTTCAGGCTGTTGCTGCGAAGGCAGAGGGAGCTCGCCAGGAGCTTGTCCCTGCTGGTGAGTTGGTTGCGGTGCGATCTGCGTTGAGTGCTGCTGAGCAGCGGGTCGCCGACCTCGAGCGCGAACTGCGGGAGGCGAAAGAAGAAGCAAGCTCGGCGAACGGGCGAGCTAAGGCCGCCATTGCGGCCGCGGAGGAAGACCGCAAGGTGTCGGAAGCCCTCATTGCTGGGCTTCAGGACGACCACACGTCGCTTCAGTGCTTCATCACGGGACTCGCCCGCCCGTTGCTTGGTGAGTGCGTCTTCCCTTTCTGTCAGTTGTAGTGTTTGTGGTGTCCGTGGTACTCATAATTGTCTCCTTCTCGCAGGTCGTGTTATTGGTAGCCAAGAAGAAGCGAGCTCGCTTGACGCGAGGGAGTGCGTAAGCATGCTCGTCGACTCGGCGACGCTGTCGGCGACGTGCATCCGCGCCTACCTTCAAGAAATGTCGCCCACGGAGGTTATTCCCAGTGACCTCGTTGAGGTGTGGGAGTATTTGGAGAAGGCGCCCGCGGTCGTTGAGTTCATGACGCGGTCGGCGTTTCGGCGTGGAGCGTCGACAGCGCTGAGCCTTGGACTCGCCCACTTCCCCGAGGATTTCGACCTCGACGATGTGACGAGTGGGTATCCTTCGCCGACCGGGCGCGGGACCTGTCCGAGGTTCTCAAGTTGCAGGAGCGCCGCTGCATTTCGGGCGTGTCATGGGCGATGGCGACCTCCTTCCCTACCAGAAACGGTCGTCGCGAGCGACCCGAGCCGCGCATCGTGACTTCAAGGTTGAGCAACCTTTCCGCTCGGCGATGGCGGGTGAGTGACGACGTATCCGAAACCCGTACACGCGCTCATCCAGAGGCGCCGGATTGCGGTCGTCGTCAAAGCCTGCAGAATAGGGTAGTTTGCCTGGATGTGTTAGCAGCAGTTCTGCCACGCGGGCATAATTTTGTAATATAAGACAATGCAATATGCGATTGAATGGGACGTCGTGTCCATTTTGCTATTTGTTTGTGTGTTTTGGATTGATTTTGGACGAGTTCCCGAGCGCGTCCGCCCTTTTGTGGGGTTCACCTCGTATATGATGTTTGTTGTTATCAAGTGTTTTGTTGATTTAGTCGACTCGCCCGATCTCGGAGAGCCAGTCGCAAGGCGACTCCCTTGAGTGCTCTGTACTTTACCGTTTTCCCGTGCGCGAACGGGGTTGGGTGGCCGAGTCCCCGAGCGTGGTACTTGGTAGTTCTAGGCGCAACTCGAGGGTGGTTGAGGACTCAAGCGTTGGTGTGGCGCGTCACCCTGCCTCGCCCGTGGGTCATCGCGGGCAGTCCCGGCATGCTCTCTTACTTGGCGTTTTCCCGGACCGATCGCGACGAACTGGTATTCAGTCCCCGAGCGTGGTACTTAGCCGTTCGAGTCGCTATGTCGAGGATGCGGAGGACCAAGGTCGCTGTGAGAAGCGAGGGCAGTTGTCTTGGTTCGTAAAACCAGTCGAGCTAGGCGACTCCAATGGGGCTCCGGATTGGCATTTTTCGTGGACGACGCAAGACCTGAAATGACTCAGTGCTCTTACATCGCACTACTTAGCCGTGCCGATCGCTGTACCAAAGGTTGACTTCTGCATTTTAGCATGACGCTGTTATTACGAAACAGTAGCACAAGGCATGGAGAGTAGGCGCAATTTGCGTAACCGCTTTTTATTTCATAGCGATCGGAGAGTACATGTGGGGTTCTAGGAGTAGAACTTCCGGAGGAGGTTTACATTCCATGGTCGCTGACGCCGAGCTCGCCGCCCCGCTAACGCCGATGAGGTAGTAGGCGTCGTTGCACGCGCCCGATAGCAACGGGCCTTCCCACGGAGGGGAGAGCTTGTGCATGCCCTTCTTGTCCCGGATGAGGCGTAACACCGTGTCGCCTCACGGAAGGTGCGGGTTTTCACCCGTCGGTGGTAGCGGCGAGTCCTTGCCGGTAAATGGCGGTGCGCGATCGAGCGAGGTCGCGTGCCGAGCTGGTCGAGCCCATCTTGGCGGGCCAGCTCGCTTTGCCTCCGTATAGTGGACGACCAGCGGCGAGTCGTGTTCGAGGTCGTGGGCATGATCGCTTGCGCCAGAGACCATGAAGAAGGGAGTGAATCTGTCGACCTGTTAACCGAGGTGCGGATTCCCCGGATGACGGAGGGCAATTCTTCGACCCAAAGATCCAGTGCGCCGAGTGGTACCGAGTCGCGGCTTCAGCCGTGGAGGATGCTTTGGTTGGCGCGTTCCTTGGCCGTTGGATTCCGGGTGGGCGACTGACGCGAGGTCAAGCCGGATGTGGTGCTCTTCGCAAAATTCGGCCATTGCTCCCTTGGCGAAGTTTGTGCCGTTGTCCGTGATGATACTATTCGGGAACCCGTAGCGATATATGAGCTCGCGTAGGAATTTAGTGGCGGTCTTCCCGTCGCATTTCCGGACTGGCTTGGCCTCGGCCCACTTGGTGAATTTGTCGACGGCGACTAGCAGGTGGGTGTAGCCGGAGGGGGCTTTCTTGAAGGGGCCTACCATGTCCATGCCCCATACGGCGAATGGCCAAGTGATGGGGATCGTTTTGAGCGCCGAGCTCGGTACGTGCGTCTGGTTGGCGTACTTCTGGCACCCGGTGCAGCGCCGACGGCGTCGACAGCGTCGGCGCAGCGGTGGGGCCAAGAGAAGCCGTGTCGCATGGCCTTGGCGACAGGAGCAGCGGCGGCATGGTGGCCGCGATCGCTGAGTGGATGTCGTGGAGGATTTTGCGCCCTTCGCCGGTTGACGCAACGTTGGAACACGCTGACGCCGCGCTTGTAGCTCGCCGTCGATGATGGTGTAAGACTTGCATCGGCGAGCGATCATTCGAGTTTGTCTCGCTCTGGCGGTGCGGTTTCTGTAGGCGATGTAGGGCTTGGTCGGTCGTCAGCTCGGTGATGAGTGCGACCAAGGCTGCCTCGGTTGGAGTGGGACTCGATGTCGATCTCCTGGGAGAGACCGATGGTTTGAGATTGTGTCGAGGAACACGCCGGTGGTGCGAGTCGAGCCGACCTGCGAGAGAGGCCGGCCTCGTTTTTTCTCCTGTCGATCCATTCGACATAGTAGCCGGTGAAGTGGCCGCCCAACTTATCCACCTCTTGGCGGTACGCCGCCATGGTAGGGGAGATGGCGTCGCAGGTGCCGGCGACTTGTCCCGCAACAAGGTCGGAGTCTCCGTAGCATCGGAGGCGATTGACGCTCATCTCCTTGGCGGCTCGCATGTCGTGCAGTAGGGCCTCGTATTCGGCCATGTTGTTGGTGCAGGGCGTGAATTCGAGGCGGAGGATGTAGCGGAGCTTGTCGCCCTTTCGTGAAGTCAGCACTATCCCCGCCTCGCACCGTCGCGTTCTTGGACCCGTCAAGTGTGCTCCAGAATGGAGGTACGCGGCTTTCCGGGCTGGCCTCCTCCCGGCGATGAAGTCCGCCAGTGCTCAGGACTTAATCGCCGTCAGGCTCGTATTTAATGTTGTGGACGCCGATCTCGACGGCCCACTTGGCGACTCCGGTCGCCTCGCGATTGCGGATGATGTCTTGTAGTGGCGCCGAGGAGACGACCGTGATCGGGTGCTCACGGAAGTAGTGCGCAGCGCCACAGCTCAAGACCGCGATACTAGCTTTTGGTATCGGGTATCGCTGGCGCGACTCGGTGAGGACCTCGCTGATGTAGTATACCGGCACCGGACCGGGCGCCTTTCCTTCCTCGTCGTTCGACAACCGTTACGGCCGACGACGCTCGGACGCCGCGACGTAAACCAGCATAGGCTCTTTGTCGGTGCGGCGAGTAGTGGTGCAGCGAGTAGCACCTTCTTGAGGTCGCGAGCGCGTCGTCGCCTCCTTGTCCCACCGGAAGGTGGGGTTTTTCGCGAAGCGGTATAGGGCATCGCTTTTCGCCAAAGGGGATGAAGCGATCGAGAGCCGCTACACGCCCGCCAGCTCCGGACGCCACGCAGCACTCGGGTTTGCCGCCGGCGATCGTGTCGATCTTCGTTGGGTTCGCCTCGATCCCTCGTTTGAGACGACGTACCCGAGTTGTCCGCGGTACACAAGGTGCACTTGCTCGGTTGAGCTTTATCTTGTACCTGCAGATTGGCGAAGGTCTCCTCTAGGTCGGCGAGTAGGTCACCTTGGCGGCGGATTTCACGACCACGTCGATGTAGACGTGGATGTTGCGCCAATTTGGCTCGCGAGGCATTCTTGCATGCACCGGGTAAGTTGCCCGGCGTTCTTGAGGCGAAGGTCATGGCGGTGTAGCGAAGGCTCGAATGGCGTGATGAACGCCGTCTTCTCCTCATCCTCGACAGCCATTTTGATCCGGTTGTACCCGGAGTAGGCGTCGAGGAAACATAGCGACTTCGAGCTGCGGTTGAATCGATTATCGATCGATCCGCGGGAGGACGAATCTCCTTTGGGCGGCGCCGTTCAGGTTTGTGTAGTCGATACACATTCTCCGTGTCCCGCTTTTCTTCTCGACCAGACTGGGTTTGCCAGCCCACTTGAGTATTTGATTGGCGGATGAAGCCGGCAGCGGTAGACGCTGCACTTCCTCGGCGATTGCTCGACGGGCGTTCTTCATTGAAGGGTCAGAGCGACCGCTGACGGGTCGCACTTTGGGGTCGGCGTTAATTTGTGCTCGCCGAGCTCCCTAGGGACACCGGGCATGTCGAGGGTTTCCATGCGAAGATGTCCCTTCTCACGGAGGAACTCGGCGAGCGCCTTCCTATGCTGGGCTCATGCTCGTTCCCCGTCACCGTCGCCGAGTCGCCGGGACCAGCTCGACGGTGCGAAAAGTCGCCGTGGCCTCAAAGGTTGAGGTGTTTGCGCCTCGAGTTGGGCTTCTTGAGTATGGTGGGGTCGTCGTTGTTGACCCGCCGCATTTGGCGAGCTCGGCGTGGTTGGTCTCCGCCGCGATGATGGCGTCGGCGAGCTCGGCTCCTTTGGCCTCGCTTTCGCGGCCATGTCGGGTCGCCGTTGATGGTGATGACGCCGCCCGGGAGCTTCATCGCCAGATGCTGTAGTGGGCGCCGCCATGAATTTAGCGAACGCTGGCGCCCAGACGCAGCGGGTAGTTGTCGAAGGGCACCAAAAAGACGATCCGCCGCGGCGAAGTTTGCCGGTGTCGAAGGTGACTGGCAGCGTGACCTTGCCGATCACGCCCGACCGGGACGATGCCGTGGAATGTGGTGTGGTCGTCTCGATCATCGATTGCGGAGCCGCTACCGCTGAAGGTGTCGAGGTAGAGGATGTTGATGGAGCTGCCGCCGTCCATCGCTGTCTTGGGGAGCGAGTCGCCAACCTTGGGCTTGACCACCGGCGACTTCGCCCCGGTACTCGATGCATGGCGAGTGGTCTTGCCGGCTCAAGTGATGGGTTGTTCGACCAGTTCAGGAACCGGGGGCGTCTGTTGGGCCACCGCGTTGACGGCGACGGGCGATGACCTTCTTCTCGCTTCGTGTTGAAGCATGTGAAGGTGTGGAGCGAGCGGCTACTTTGCCGAATTTTCCGCCATTTGGGTCGTTGTCGTTGTCCTCCCGCTGCGTGCCTTCTCGATTTCACGAGGGTGTGGCGGTCGGCGGTGGTGTGCGCGCGGCTTTCCTTCCCCGCTGTGGAACGCACATGGTTGGTTAAGGAGAGCCGCGATCGAACCTTGGCTTGTTCTTGTAATTGCCGCCATCGCGCCGCTGTTCTCCGTCATGGCGGTAGCTCTTGGGCTCGCCAGCGTGCTCAGCGTTGGCGAAGTCGACTCGCCCGTCGTTTGGCGCTTTGTGAGGCGGTGCCGCTATAGCGTAGGTCGGTTCGGCGTCCGCCGTTGCCGCCTGCGGCGGCGTTGCCCTCGACTCATCGTCGATTTCTGGTTTGGATCCTCCTCGGCGCATCGCTTGGCGATCTCGAGGAGGTCGGGATGTTGTCGAGTGCGGGCGTGTCGCTTGAGCTTGGCGACTAGAGGCTCGTGGCGCACGAGGTCTTGAATCAATGGATTGCGGTGTCCGGGTGGATGCCGACCGCTGTACCAGAGCTCTTGCCACCGTTGGACCCAGCTATGGGTCGACTCGCTGGGTCCCCGGACGCATCGCCTGGTCCTCGATGGTGGTGGCGCGGGTGTAGGAGCATTGAAGTGCCCGACGGCGCTCGCATTTCCTCCCGTGAGTCGACATACCGGGGAGCGTGTTGATCCATTGCCGCACGCCCCTCCATCATCGGGAGGTAACGGGCGGCGAGTAGGTCATGTGACCCGCGATCCCCATAGCCATGAGGTATGTGTCGAGCCGATCGGGTCGTCACGAGGAGTCGATTTTCTATCTCCTTTGGCGCCTTGAAGTTTGGCGGGTACTTCTCTCGGATCATTGGTCCGAAGCACTTAGGCCTAAGTCATCGAGCGACCCCATGGGCTCGCCATCGCGGCGATTAGTTAGGTGTGCCGCAGTCGTCGGGCTGGCGTGCGCGCCGATTTGTTGTTGATGATGTGCGGCGTCGATGGGTTGTCCGTTAGCGGCGACGGTTGGTCGCCGACCGGGATCACAGTGGAGAGTGCCGCTGGTCGGGCCGGAGCTGCAGTGGCTCGGTGGCGGCAGTTGAGGGTGTTTGCCGCTGGGCGGCCGCTAGAGGCCGCCCGCTTCCCGAGGAACGCGAGTATACTCGACCTGCGGTCGCCGCTTTGCTGCTCCACGGCCTTCGCGGCGTGGCCTTGACGCATCGGATCTGTAAGGCGCCGTCGCGGTGGCCGTGATGCTATCGGCCGCCGCCGCCTGCCACGGTTGTCCATCGGGTGGAGAACGATGGGAGGCCGTTATGCCTCGCCCCGTGAGGAGACAACTATCCGCGGCTGGTCCACAGGAGGTGCGGTTGGGTGGTGGTAGGCACCCATCGCCGTCGATCTGGCGGGGTCGGGCGCTTCCCCGGTGGCGCGTTTCGCAGATCGCGGCGCTGGCTATGCGAGCCGGTCGTTGTCGTCGAAGTTCAGGCACGCCCTTGAACGGTGGGGTTCAGCGTGACCTGATCCGCTGCTGGTGGTAGCGTGACAGCCTCGCGTCACACCGCTCGAGCCAAAATTTTTCGCGCCGCCTACTCTTTGCGTACCGCCTCCGCTTTCAGCGGAGTTCCTCGACCTCCGTTGCCGTGGCGTTAGGAGGATTGGGTGGAGAAAGGATCCTCCGGTGGATCGCCGGTGGCCATGTATGCCGCGCGTGGCGATCGGCTCCTTGGCGGAGGTCGGCGGAGTGCTCCGACCCGGAATCGAGTTCGAAGATTCCGAGGGTGGAGGGGTCCTCGAAGTCTTCCGCGTTGGAGACCTGGGCGATGGAGCCCGCGGATGAGGCCGCGGTGATGGATCCGTGAGTGACGCCGGGTCGCCGAGTCGGCATCGGTGAGGCCGCATCTTCGCGGCCGAATTCGCCACGCGTTGTGGGCCGAGTTGTACTCGGAGGCGGCGGTGGATCGCGAACCGGCTCGGAGAGCCGATCACAGGTGGCGACTTCGGATGCGAGCCGAGTCCTCCGAGACGGCGATGGCGTCGGTGAGGCCGACGAAGAGGCCGATCGTCTTGGCGGGGATCACGCCAGGCGTGACGGGTCGCGCCACGGACGTAGCTTTCGGCAAGATCTGGAGCATCTCGCCGATCGCTATCATGCGACGGTGGCGACCGCCTGCTGATGGGCAGATTGATCTCGCCGCGACACCGCCGACGGCCAGGCCCCACGGTGGGCGCCACCGCCGTGGAATGGTCACGGCAGATGCCGCAATCGGCGAGTAGTAGAACGAGGGGCAAGGGCGGCCAGCCATCTGCGGTGCGAGATGAGGGCAAAGACACAGGGTTTTACCCAGGTTCGGCCCCCCGGAGGGTAAAGACCTACTCCTGCTAGATTGTATTATGGAGGTGTTTACAATGGGCGAGCTCGGCGGCGGCGAGTCGCTTGGGTGTATGAGGGAACGTGTCTCTACTCACCCCATAGGGAGGTTTATATAGGCTCACCTCCCCTAGGGTTTACATATCTCAACCGATTCGGTTACAGCTTCGGTAATCGTTTAACCTAGTCCGACTGGGCCTATCTACTCGCATGGGCCTTGACTTCGATCGCTTGGTACCTTGCTGGGCTTTGATCCACTCGCCGTTCTGCAGGCCCACTCGCCAGCCCTTGGGCCAGTCGGAAACGTCCCGCTGAGTATACCCCAGTAGGCGTATCCCCATCACGCACCCTCACTGACTGGTGGACCCTTCCCTCCCTTCTTTCCCCACTGACCGGTAGGACCATTCTCCATTGTTCTTCCTCCCCACCCGCGTGACCCTGTCTTCCCCAAACCTCGCTGTCGTTGCTGCCATTCAAGCCGCGATCAATTCGCAGTAATGCCGCGCCATAATCTCGTCGTGACTGCATGCTATAAGTCGCCAACATCCCCTCCTCCTTTTCCCTCTGACTCCTCCCACAAGCACGCCACCAGGCCGCTCTAATTCCTCCTCGAAGCTCCTCTGCTCCGACCACCGTCTCCGACAAATTCCGGCCATCACACACCGCCACTCGCCTCCCAGAGCACTCAGACAGCTTCACCACTCACATACGCAAATCCCAGTATCACCCATTCGACCACGGGCGCTCTAGAGCGTCGGCTTTGTCAAGTTCTGAACAGCACCGCCGTCCGCTCCAACTCCGACAAACACCCAGGTAGTTTCTGACCACCCCGTGCCTCCTCGTTCACACTCCCACACTCTCCACCTCTTCATGCATCTAACCGCATCGTTGTTTTGCTTTGGGGTGATCCACAGTGCCGTCCACGACGACCACCTGAAGCACCCGACGCCGTCCTCCACTCCGGCGAGCAATCCTGCCAAGATCAGAGCGCCCCTCGCCCGACCAACACCTCCTCGAGCATCACCGTGACCTCCTGAACCCGGTGAGCCTTTTCTCCTCCTCTCTCGCTTCCTAGACCTGCGCACCATCCTCACCGATCGCCGCCAGTCGCCGCCGCGTCAGCGCCGCCCACTTTAGGTCAAACTCGCCAGTACCGTTCGATCTAGATCTAGCGCCCACGATTAGTTCACTTATCGTCGAAGGGGTACGCGTCCAGGACCGTGCGATCGATCAGATCCAACGCCCCACAGCCGTGATCCACGCGAAGCGGTACCCGCGAATAGAAACGCGCCGCGTGTCATCTATTAGGATTAGAAGCAGATTTGAATCTGATTTATTTGCAAACTTCAAACCTTTGTAACTTTCAAACCACACGTCCAAAAATTGCAAATTTTATGTCGTTGGATTCAGGAGAGCAAGCCCTAGCCGACTGTGGAATTAGTTTAGCAAATAGTATCTGTTAGGTTGCTTGTTTTTGTAGATTCTTTTGTGTGATTGTTTAGAGTATAAAAAAATTGTTTAAAAATGATTTTTAGGTTAAAACCTTTGCAAAATGAATTGTTGTGACCTTACTGACCCTAGGAACCAACCCTTGGTGTTAAAAATGATTTTGGTGAAATTTGGGTTGAATTATTTGACTTAGCCATTTTCAAGCCAAATAAAATTATTAGGTTTATTATGGAAATGATTTTTGCAAGGAGAAATTTGGGAAAATGTTTTGAACCAAACCTACTGACCCAAAACACCAAGCTATGCAAATGGCAACTCACTTGGTGAAAAACATAAAGTTTTGCTTTGATAAGAATGTTTTTCACCACATGAAATGATGGTTGGATTTTAAAAATGGTTTATAGACTAAGGCCTTTTGCAAATGACTTTGCCATTTTTGTAAATGACCAATGTGGACCTTACAAGGTTATAAGCCTAGTGGAGACCTCCCTTGTGAATAAAACCATCTTAAGCATGTTCCCATGCATAACTTAGAATCCATTGCTTTGTGTGTGTGAAATGTTGTTTGAATATTGGTTTGGAATGCTATTTGATACTATGCTTGTTTGATTGATTGTAGTGAAATTAGCAAGTGTGAGACTAGCAAGATCAAGGAGTAAACCCTCATTCCCTACCAAAAAGGCAAGTTACACTATCATACAAATGCCCTACTATTTTTCATTATACTTAGTGGATTATGAAAACATGCATGAAAAAGATATCTTTATACTTAGGCTATGCTAAATCCTAATAGGATTCCCTATACACTCCTTAGTGAAAATATTGTAGTTGTACATGCTTAGCCATGCTTTATTTTGAAAAGAGATACATGTTGAGATTTCACAAAGGTTGAGAAAAGGACTTATGTTTTACATAACAAAACAAGGACTCAATGAACCACCTAGGTGGTGGATACCTTAAGTTTTGGAGAAGGTGGCAACAAAAGGAACCATGTCTATGGGAATCACTTTGTGTTGTGCTCCAAAAGAAAACCACCTAGGAAACTTAGAGATTAAACATGTTTCTCCAATTGTGGCTTTCGTGTGCAACCACATGCTATTATGGCTCTGGCTTAGTCGACTACATTAGGAAGACTCATACATTGTCTTTAGTTACCGGACATGGGGATCTGGAATGCTTCATGGGGGCTGAAGACAAGCTAGCAATGATGTATGGGAGGACCTTTTGGAAAGACTTCGTCACACTCTCAGTCTGCCGGTACTCCATATTGGTGAGCACTAATCCAGTAGGCCACTGGTGGCAACAAGATGGGATTGTGACATGTGGGTAAAGTGTACTTCTGCAGGTTAATAAAATCTAAGTACTTAGCCGTGTCCCGGTTATGGACAATCTTGACTGAGCAACTAAAGTTTGAACTATGGGAGATCTCGACATTCCAACTTCTAAAGTAAAATAAAACTTGATGCCCTTGTGTGTCTACCAAGGAATTCAAAGAGATTTTGTTAAGCTTGATGCACTTGGGGTTACCAAGGTGCTCAAGGGATTTTGTTTAAACACTTGATGTACTTGGAGTGACCAAGGAACTCATGAGATTTGATAAGACTTTTTGCACTTGGGGTTACCAAGGTGCTCAAGGAGTTTTGACAAGGACTTGAACACTTGAGTTTCTACCAAGGAGTTCAAGGAACTTGGAAAAGGAATTTGACAAAGGACCAAAACCTTTTGAAAAGATAGGATAAAATATTGCTTTATGCAAATAAACCTAAAACTCTACTTAACCAAATGCATGTAATGATAGGATCCACTTATATTAATCATAATGTGAAACTTGCCAATACAATTCAAATGTATTGACCCTTGTGGTCTGTAACTTGTAATGTTGCAGGTTTGATTGATTTTAATGAAGATTGTTTGAGTAGGATTACAAAATCTACAACCAACATCTGCCTGTGGCATTTTGAAGATGAAGGACCCATACTTATAGTTATTCCGCTGCAATGTAATGTAATAGCCAAATGAGCTATGTATGATGTAATAAAACTATGTTATTCCGGGTTATAAATTTGTATTATGACCTTTGTATCTTGATATTACATCTTAACTGTGGATGCTAGCTATTGATCCAGGGACTAGCATTGTAAACACAGGAGGATTCTACCTTATTAAAGGTTGGGACCTCTACATTGACCCACTGTGGCTGTAACTTGTGATGTTGCAGGATATTCTGATGATGATCAGGAGTCATGAGTCTACACTCAACATGCTTGCCTATGGCACATGAAGATGAAGACTTATTTACCTTATTATATATTTTAAATCTTGTATTACGCATGTGGCCATGGAGTTGTAAAAGACTATGTTTGTCTCTAGAATGATATGTAATAATGACCTTTGTTTCTGTGTACTTTATCTTAAACTGTGGATGCTAGCATTGATCCAGGGACTAGCATTGCAATCACAGGGATCCTTTCCTTTATAAAGGAGGGATCTTACAGATGGTATCAGAGCACTGTGTTGCCTATAGGATTATGACCCTAGGATTGGAAACTACTAAGGGAAAAAAATCAACTACTTCCACACTTGTCTTTTCTTCTCGTAAACTTTTCTAATCTTCTTTCTCATCTCTATTTGTAGATGAACTCCATCAATGAAGCCGTGAAGAAGGGACCACTCATGACTATGACTTTGGCATGTGAGACAGAGTTCCCCAAGGCTCTCAAGGACCTCATGGTTGCCATGGGAATACATGGTGCAGCTGTGAACAAAGGTGTTCCTGTGATGGATGAAGGAGTTGAGTCGGTGGGTGCAACTTCACTTGTATAAAAACAAGGAAGACAACCACAAGGACTCAGGATTCTGCATGGTCACCAACACAATGATGCACACCACATTCTTTGATTCAGCAAGGGATGCAGCTTGGAGGGCCATCAAAGAACTTGGTGACAGAATCAAGTGCAGAATGCTTAACACCCAGAATGACCTTAGGGAAGAAAAGAAGCATACCCAAGAGTTAGAGGCTACCAACCAAAGCCTAAGGAAGGACGTCATAAACTTAGCAATGGAGTCTTGTGATCTAGACAAACAGATTGCCTCTAAGGATGCCCTGTTAGCCAACTTGGCAAGTGAGATGGGATTGTAATGTACCACATTAGTTGGACCATCACAATTATCATTTCATTTTCCCAAATGTTGTTTAAAATAAATTGAACCTTGGTTGTTTGTAATGGATCCATGTATGCGATGACTAGTGTGTTTTGATTTCCAAAGTTATGCATGTGATGCCTTGTCTTGTGATTTGTCTTAAATTGGGTTGATTCTAACTTTTTTTCTATCTTATTAAATAGATGCCTAATGTTACTATCAGCACGGCTGAAGAGTTCAAGGGAACTCGTTTTGGCCCTCGTATTATTGAGCTCCCTAGTTTGCTCAATCTCCCTCTTCCTACCATCATGGTGCTTCCCCTCACCAAGTTTGAGAGGAAATACCTTTGGGGCTTCAAGGTTAATCAGCCCGGACGCCAGATTGAGCCTACCACGGAGGCAATCATCTTCAAGCTCATGCACGATGACAAGGAGAGAGGCCTATAGGTAGTCATGCAGGACTTGATTGGACGTCTGTTAGGGAGACACTCTCGACAGGTTAGAGGTACTCACTTACACACCTTCGGTAGACGTGATGAGGATGGTGAGGCCATTGACTTCGAGGATACTTGAGGAGACAATGAGAGCCGATGCCTATACCTCCAGGACTTAGAGTTTCTTCTTAGGCATGTAGACACGATAGGACCAACGTCATGCTCGAATGACGAACTCCAGTGTGCATTGAGAAGGAAAAGCTCTTCGCGGAGCAAGATGAGATAGTCAAGGAGATGGAGGCCAAGTTCGAGAGTCAGGACAGAAAGTTCAAGAGTCAAGAGAAGTGAGTCCAAGATAGGAACAAGAGGATTCGAGACATGACTGCAGAATTGGAGGCCAAGGACTTCGAGCTCGAGCATCAATAGACTGTGATTGAGAGGCTTCGTTCTAAGAAGAGGGATCTCAAAGCCAAAGTAGAGACCTTGACCACCAATGTCGAGGAATACAAGACCGCTATGGAGAATGCAGGTCTTACATTTGTTGAGGAGGAGGTTGATGCCGAGGAGTAGTGATGACTTCTCATTTACCTTTATTTATCATGTCTTTGATTATTGAGTCGCAATGACCATCCAACATGTGGATGGCTTGCTAATGGTGTGTTTAATTTGCAAACTTGTTATCTATGTTGTTGGACTTTTTATTGTTGTGATGCATGTTTGGTGATTGTTTATGTGATGTATTGTGCATGTTAGCATCTATGGGTATCTCATTCTTATCTATATTGAACAAACCACAGATGCCTCCTCGACGTGCCAATCCCAACCCCAACAACAACAACATTACCCCTAAGATGCAACAAATGATGATAGCTCAGACTCAGCTGATGCAAATGATGACTACGTTCATCCAGAACCAGAACAACAACAACAACAACAACAACAACAACAACAACAACAACAACAACAACAATAACAACAACAACAATCGTAACAACCCACCGGTTTTGACATGCTTACTGTGTTCTTGAGATCGAGTCCAGAAAGTTCTCGTGAACTACTGATCCTATGGTGGCCAATGATTGGCTACGCTCGTGAACAAGGACTTGGTAATAGTTGGTTGTCTTGATGAAGAGAAAGTCGATTTGACTCACTTGTTGGAAGGACCAGCTACTTGATGGGATAACTTTCAGATCACCACTCCCATTGAGGATGTGACATGGGCTATCTTTGAAGATGGTTTTCGTACTGCTCACATCTCATCCGGAGTGATGAGTTTGAAGAAGAAAGAGTTCCATAACTTGAAGCAGCGCCACCGCAGCGTGGCTGAATATATTGACGAGTTCAACAATCTGGCGCGTTATGCACCGGATGAAGTTGACACTGATGCTAAGAGGAAGGAAAAGTTCCTTGAAGGGATGAATTATGAACTGAACCTGCAGTTATCTGTGGCCTATGTTCCCACATACCAGTCTCTTTGTGAAAAGGCTACTATTTTGGAGAACAAAATGAAACAAGTGGAAAGCAGGAAGAGAAAGCACTCTGACAAACACAGCTCGGGATCGTCTCACAAGCGTTCCCATTATGATGACAGTGGGAGTTCTGGATCCAACAAGCATGGGAAATTCAACAAGCACCACAACCACAACCGTCATCATGACAACAAGAGTCACCGCAATCATGACAATGACAAGTACAAGAATCACAGGGGTGGATATAAGAGCCACCACAGTGGAAGTGGCAGTGGAAGCCAGCCTGTCCAGAAGGATCTTAGTCAGGTTGAGTGTTTTAAGTGCAAGAAGATGGGGCATTATGCAAATGAATGCCCAGAAAAGAAAGTTGAAGGACCCAACAAGCCCAACCCTTTTCAGAAGGGACAAGTGAACCACATCAATGTGGAGGAAATTTATGAGGAGCACGATCTTTGTCGGTAAGTTCAACTCAATTCATTCCAAAGATTTGTTCTCTTTGATACTGGTGCATCTCATTCATTCATATCAAGAGCATTTGTTGAAAGAAATGAACTACCGGTAGAAACTATTGGGTGTCCTATAAAAGTAAGTTCTCCTGGAGGAGAAATGATAGTGAATTCAGGATGTCATGATCTAGTCATAGAGTTTGGGAAGTATAAGTTTCCCGTTAACTTGATAATCCTATACTCCCAAGGATTGGATGTTATTTTGGGAATGGACTGGATGACTAAGCACAAGGGAGTGATAGATTGTGCAAACCATATTGTCTCACTCACAACTCCAGAAAACAAAAGAATCATATTCAAGACCAACTTTGAAGCAAAAAGGAGTAAGCTAAACTCTCTTAAGGGGGTTAGCATAGACAGTGTGCCAATTGTGAGTGAATATCCAGATGTGTTTCCGGAATAATTGCCAGGAATGCCACCAGATAGAGATGTGGAATTTCTTATTGATTTGCTACCAGGATCTAGACCAATAGCAAAGAGACCGTACAAGATGTCAGTTGATGAGTTGAAAGAACTCAAGAAACAACTTGGAGAACAGTTACATAAAGGATTTATCCAACCAAGTTCTTCATCTTGGGGAGCACCAGTTTTTTTTGTGGAGAAGAAAGATAGAAGTCAAAGGTTATGCATAGATTACCGTTCACTCAATGAGGTGACTATCAAGAACAAATACCCTCTGCCAAGAATCAATGACTTGTTTGATCAGTTAGAATGATCTTGTGTGTTCTCAAAGATTGATCTCCGGTCAGGTTATTTTCAGCTTAAGATAAGGGAACAAGACATACCTAAGACAGCTTTCACCACAAGGTATGGATTGTATGAGTATACCGTATGCCATTTGGTTTGACCAATGCACCAGCATACTTCATGAATATGATGAACAAAGTGTTCATGGAGTTCCTTGACAAGTTTGTTGTCGTATTCATCGATGACATTCTAATCTACTCCAAGAGCAAAGAAGAGCATGAAGGACATCTACGATTGATACTTGAAAAACTTAGAGAGCATAAGTTATATGCCAAATTCAGCAAGTGTGAATTTTGGTTGAATGAAGTTGTATTTCTTGGACACGTTGTGTCAGGAGATGGTGTAGCAGTTGATCCTGCTAAAGTTTCAGCTATAACTGAATGGGAATCTCCCAAGCCAGTGAAAGAGGTCCTTAGTTTCCTTGGCTTAGCAGGTTACTACAGAAGGTTCATTGAGAATTTCTCCAAGGTAGCAAAACCTATGACAGAATTGCTAAAGAAAGACAAGAAATTTGCTTGGTCTGAAGGTTGTGAACTCATCTTTCAAGAATTGAAGAAGAGACTAGTGACAGCACCAGTCTTATGTCTGCCAGATTTGGAGAAAGATTTCCAAGTATATTGTGATGCATCTCATCATGGATTAGGTGCAGTACTTATGCAAGAAGGGAATGTTGTAGCTTATGCCTCGAGACAACTCAAAACTCATGAAGTGAACTACCCTAGTCATGATTTAGAGTTAGCCTTTGTTGTCCATGCACTCAAAACATGGAGACATTATCTTTTGGGAAAGCGATGTGAAGTGTTCACAGATCACAAAAGTTTGAAATACATCTTCACCCAGAAGGAAATTAACATGAGACAAAGAAGATGGCTAGAACTCATCAAGGACTATGACTTGAGTTTGCAATACCACCCCGGTAAAGCAAATGTTGTAGCGGATGCTCTAAGCCGTAAGGTTTTTATGAATGGCCTTACTAAGGGAGAATTGCCAGATGATCTGTGTGCCCAATTTAGAGATCTCAGATTGGAGATTGTGCCTGAAGGACATCTCATGTCTTTGGATGTTCAACCTACTTTGTTGGACACGATCAAAGAAGCCCAAAAGACGGATAAGGAAATTGAAGATATTAAGGAAAATATTGTCAAGGGAAAAGCCAAAGGATTCCATGAAGACGAACAGGGTACTTTATGGTATGGAAAACGTATCTGTGTTCCACAAGATCCGGAGCTTCGGAAACTGATTTTACAAGAAGCACACAACTCACCGTATTCCATTCATCCGGGTAACACCAAAATGTACATGGATATGAAGGAAAGATTTTGGTGGAATAATCTCAAGAAAGACATCGCCGAACATATTGCTTTGTGTGATGTATGTAGTAGAGTGAAAGCGGAACATCAGAAACCAGCAGGATTGCTACAACCACTACCTATTCCTGATTGGAAGTGGGACAAGATTGGTATGGATTTCATTACCGGATTACCAAGGACCTGGTCAGGATATGATTCTATTTGGGTAGTGGTGGATCGCCTAGCTAAAGTGGCTCATTTTATACCCGTGAAGACAACTTATACAAGTGCTAAGTTAGCCAAGATCTATATGAGCAGAATTGTATGTCTGCATGTAGTACCCAAGAGTATTGTGTCTGATAGGGGAACCCAATTCACTTCTCACTTTTGGAGGCAGCTACATGAGTCATTGGGAACGAGGTTGGAATGCAGCACTGCATTTCATCCTCAAACTGATGGACAAACAGAAAGGACTAATCAGGTTCTTGAAGATATGTTGAGAGCATGTGCTCTAGACTATGGAGCCAGTTGGGATGAAAGTCTACCTTACACCGAATTTTCTTACAACAACAGCTATCAAGCCAGTATTGAGATGGCACCATTTGAGTTTCTCTATGGGAGAAAGTGTACCACCCCATTGTTATGGAATGGTGTGGGAGAAAGAAGTTTATTCGGACCAGAACTCATCAAAAATGCTGAAGAGAAAGTCAAGCTGGTTAAAGACAGATTGAAGACAACATAGTCCCAACAAAAGAGCTACGCAGATCCTAAGCGTAGGGAAGTCATCTATGAAGTAGGTGATAGAGCTTATCTTAGGGTGTCACCACTTCGTGGAGTGAAGAGCTTTGGAGTCAAAGGAAAGTTGGGACCAAGATATGTGGGACCATTCAAGATTCTGAGTCGAAAAGGTGAAGTAGCTTATGAGATTGAATTGCCAGAGTCTTTGTCAGCTGTTCATAATGTGTTTCATGTGAGTCAGCTTAAGAAATGTCATTCGGAAATGGAAGATACTTATTTAAAGGATACTATACCTTTGGAAGAAGTCCAATTGGAAAATGATCTCACCTATGAAGAGAAACCTACCAAGATTCTTGAGACTGCAGAAAGAGTTACTCGGACTAAGACTATCAAATTCTGCAAAGTTCAATGGAACCATCATTTTGAAGAAGAAGAAACTTGGGAAAGAGAAGATGATCTTCGGAAAGACCACCCTCACCTATTTGCTAGCCAATCCGAATCTCGAGGGCGAGATTCACCATAAGTTTGTATAAAACCAAAGTGTAACATCCCTAAAATCATGTTTTCAAAGATTGCATATCATTCATGCATGCATATCATTTAGGGATCAAATATCTGATCCATTTCAAGAAAACAAAGCACTAAGTGCTATTATTTTATGTGATCAAGCATAAATCAATTACCACTCTCCAATGGGAAATTATTTGTTCAAAACCAAACCTTGTTGCTCTCAGAATGTTTTGCTTGCTTGCTAATGCTTAAACCAAAAATTTGCAAAACAAATGTGAATTTAAAAATCATTTTCAAAACTTGATCAAATCATGTGCTATGTCACTGTTTATTTTGTTTGATCAAGGGACCAAGCTAATACAGAGAGACCACATGTTTTTATACCTAGAAATATGATTGTTACACTCTGCAAAAACCCAGAACAAATTTGAATTCAATTGGCATTTGAATTTGTTTGAAAATGGATCCAGAAAATCAAAACAGAAATAGAAAAGGAGTAAAGAAAAGAAAAAGGGCCGGCGCCACTATTCTAGCTCAACAGTGAAACCAGCCCACTAAGCCCACTCGGGTTCCCCTTCTCTCTCTCTCACTCGAAGACATACCCACTGAGTCACTGAACGCTTGGGACCATTCCCTCTTTCTTTCTCTCGCTGACAGCCGTGACCCACATGGTAGTCGTCGTCTCCACCCTGGCGACCAGTTCATCCCCAAAATATCGCCAGGCGTTTCCTGTTTGATTGCGGCTTCAATTCCCGTTCAATGCCAGAGTTAATCGCGCCCACGCCCTTGCTACTTAAACCCCCTCTACCCCCTCTCCATTTTCCCCCAGACCCCAAGCACAGAGCGCCCCCAGGCTGCGAGAATTCCTCGCCGCAACCTCGCTGCTCCGACGAGTTCGTCGTCGAATTCCGGTGAGCACCGCACGCCCCTCTGCCTATGGTTCATACTAACTTGTTCTACATCTCCGTGCGCACCTACTGATACTTTTCGTTTGCTCGCGCATGGTCTGTAGCCTCGACAACGTCAACGACTGAGCTCCACCGCCCTCTGCTCAAACTCCGGCGATCGATTACGGTAAATACTAAGCGCCCCTTGACCCCTCATGCATACGACTAGGTTCGCCTTATCCTTGCGCAACTACTGATGCCTCTGGTTTGTGCTGGGAAGGTCCAGAGCATCGGCAACAACTTCGTCTGCAAGGACCCGACGTCGTGCACGACTCCGATGAGCTCCAGCGACCACCTCTACACGCCCCTTCGTCATCTAAGCCCACCTTGAGCATCGCAAAGACACGGCGGCACAAGAAGCCCCTTCTCCTCGCGACCTAGAACGTCGGCAACAACTCTAATAGAGTCGCCGCCAGTCGCCGCCGCTAGCGCCGCCCGTCTGTGGTCAATAGGATTGTGGCCGTAGGATTTAGATCTAACGTGTAAGATTAGATCTGTGACGAAGAGGTAAGTTTAGATCTGAGTCGTGCATGTTTAGTTAGATCCAACGGTAGCCGAGCGTGATCCGGTGCGAAACGGTATCGTCCAATCAGACGCTGCCGCGTGGCCAGTTCTTCGAATTAAAATCAGATTTTATATCTATTAGATGTTTAAACTTGTTTAAATCATAACTTTTGATTCCCACGTCCAAATTTGACAAATTTTATATCAATGGAATCAGGAGAGAAAGCCCTTTACATATATGCAATGTGTTTAATGTTTTGTTTCTGTTAAAATGGTTATTTTTACAGAAACATGTGTAGGCCTATTTTGTATATAACAATTAATTTGGAATTATTTTAATGTTCAAATAAAGGTTGTTTGGCAAGTTTTGAACTTGTTTATGAATCAGTATTGTGCACTTGTCTTGTTGAGTATAGAAAATCATCACATATCATATTGCATGCATCCATATATTTTTGCTTCTATTTATTTTGTATGTGATTTGGTGCTATCATTTTATGTGTAGATTTTGGTGCAAATAGTGATTGTGATTGTGAGGATTGTAGCTACTCTCCAAACTAACAAGGCAAGTGGTGCTTCATGATTTATTCCTAAGTTTTTCAATTTTGCATTAGAAATATTTTGCTAGTCTTGCATGGTTATTTTGATCTATATGCTATGCTTGGGAAATCCTAGTAGTTGTAGAATTGCTAGAAATATTTCTAAGTCTTATAAATGCCATGCTTAGCCTAGCTAGTAGCAACCAAGGGTGGTTATATTCATGCTATGAATAAATATTTCTAAGTCTTTGGACAATGTTTTTGTTTAATAAAACAACTAAGTGAATGAAACACCTGGGTGGAATGGAAAGAATGGGTTGTGTTGAGTGGTTACACAAGGCCCATTTCTATGGTTTACCTTGTGTATCTCACTTGTGGAAAGCCACCCAGGAACAAAGGGATTTGAGAGGCCAAATGTTAAGAAGCTTCTAGTGTAACCACTTGGCAATATGGGCTCTGCCTGGATCATATAGGTTGCAATAACTTAGCCATTTGGACAGTTGGTGGTAGTGGGATGATAGGTTGGAACGCGTCCATTTGGTCTAAGGGAAGGCTTCTGAAAGGTCATGTCTTGGTGAAAATCAAGTCTTGTGGGGAAAGTGCACAACCTCTGCAGATGGAAGAATCTAAGTACTTAGCCATGTCCCTGGTATTGGACAACTTGAGCATCAAGACATGGAAGCTATCAAGAATCTCCTCATCCCAATTTCTAAGTAAAACTTGTGGTTGAACAAGGTTGAAGGACCCCAATGTCTATTGGTGGTTCCTTGGGAAAAGTTTTTGACAAATAAAAACTTAGTGTTTTCAACTGATAGGCAAAAACCTATTTTGAGCAAAGCAAGCCTAAGCTACACTTAGCCAAAATGCATATAGTATTTAGTCGACTCTTGCCAATACTATTCCAATGTATTGACCCACTGTGGCTGTAACTTGTGATGTTGCAGGATATTCTGATGATGATTAGGAGTCATGAGTCTACACTCAACATGCTAGCCTGTGTCACATGAAGATGAAGACTTATTTACCTTATTATATATTTTAACTCTTGTATTAGGCCTGTGGCCATGGAGTTGTAAAAGACTATGTTTGTCTCTGGAATGATATGTAATAATGACCTTTGTTTCTATGTACTTCATCTTAAACTGTGGATGCTAGCATTGATCCAGGGACTAGCATTGCAATCACAGGGATCCTTTCCTTTACAAAGGAGGGATCTTACACAAAGCTTTTGATTACCTTATCAAAACGTTGATTCCAACTTCGGGATGCTTGCTTTCAATCCATATATGGACCGTTGAAGCTTGCATACCTTGTTAGCATCTTTAGGATCGACAAAACCTTTGGGTTGCATCATATACAACTCTTCATCAATGTCTCCATTAAGGAAAGCTGTTTTGACATCCATCTGCCATATCTTATAATCATAATATGTAGCTATTGCTAACATAATCCTCAAAGACTTTAGCTTCGCTACTGGTGAGAAAGTCTCATCGTAGTCAACTCCTTGAATTTGTCGAAACCCTTTTCCGACAAGTCGAGCTTTATAGACAGTAATATTACCATCAACATTTGTTTTCTTCTTGAAAATCCATTTATTCTCGACAGCCTTCCGGCCATCCGGTAAGTCCATACTTGGTTTTCGTACATGGATCCAATCTAGGATTTCATGGCTTCTTGCCATTTATTGGAATCTGGGCTCATCATCGCTTCTTCATATGTCGCAGGGTCATCAGTGTTGTCTACCAACATGAAACGCATAACGGGATCATACCAATCAGGAGTGGTACGAGTTCTCGTTGACCTGCGAGGTTCCGTAGTAACTTCAACCAAAGTTTCATGATCAACATCATTAGCTTCCTCTCTTATTGGTGTAGGCGCCACAGGAACTACTTCCGGTGCTGCGCTATTCGCAAGTTCGAGAGAAGGTTCATCAACCTCGTCGAGTTCTACTTTCCTTCCAGTCACTTCTTTCGAGAGAAACTCCTTCTCTAGAAAGGATCCATTCTTGGCAACGAAGATTTTTCCCTCGGATCTATGATAGAAGGTATACCCAATAGTTTCCTTCGCGTATCCTATGAAGACGCATTTTTCCGCTTTGGGTTCAAGCTTGTCTGGTTGTAACTTCTTTACATAAGCTTCGCAGCCCCAAACTTTAAGGAACGACAATTTAGGTTTCTTCTCAAACCATAATTCATATGGTGTCGTTTCAACGGATTTAGATGGTGCCCTATTTAAAGTGAATGCGGCTGTTTCTAATGCATAACCCCAAAATGATAGCGGTAAATCTGTAAGTGACATCATAGAACAAACCATATCTAAGAGAGTTCGATTACGACGTTCGGACACACCATTACGCTGTGGTGTTCCCGGCGGTGTCAATTGTGAAAGTATTCCGCATTTCTTCAAATGCTCGCCAAACTCGTAACTTAGATGTTCGCCTCCACGATCAAATCATAGAAATTTAATCTTCTTGTTATGTCGATTCTCTACCTCACTTTGAAATTCCTTAAACTTCTCGAAAGTTTCGGACTTATGTTTCATGAAATAGATATACCCATATCTACTCAAGTCATCCATGAAGGTGAGAACATAACGATAACCACCGCGTGATGCTACACTCATTGGGCCACACACATCGGTATGTATGATTTCAAATAAGTCTGTAGCTCGCTCCATCATACCAGAAAATGGAGTCTTAGTCATTTTACCCATCAGACATGATTCGCATCTCTCAAGTGATTCGAAATCAAGTGATTCAAGAAGTCCATCGGAATGGAGCTTCTTCATACGATTCACTCCAATATGACCAAGACGATAGTGCCACATATAGGTTGAGTTATCGCTCAATTTCAAACGTTTAGCTTCAATGTTATTAATGTGTGTATTACTACAGTCGAGATTCAATAAGAATAAACCATCTATCAAAGGTGCATGTGCATAAAACATATTACTCATATAAATCGAACAACCATTATTCTTGGACTTAAACAAGTAACCCTCTCGCAGTAAACAAGATCCAGATATAATGTTCATGCTCAACGCAGGCACCAAATAACAATTATTTAAGTATAAAACTAATCCCGATGGTAGATGAAGAGGTAGCGTGCCGACCGCGATCACATCAACCTTTGATCCATTTCCAACGCGCATCGTCACCTCGTTCTTCGCTAGCTTCCGTTTATTTTGCAGTACCTGTTTCGAGTTACAAATATGAGCAACCGAACCAGTATCAAATACCCAGGCACTACTACGAGTACTAGTGAGATACACATCAATAACATGTATATCGGATATACCTTTCTTCTTGATGTTGTCGTTCTTCAAATCCGCCAAGTACTTTGGGCAATTCCGCTGTGGCATCCCGTAAAACCACTACTAGAAAATCGCGTTGATTTTGTGCATTGCATCATCATGACATCAGCATGCATCTAATTGATTAAAACTATTTTGCTAAAAGACCTACTTTGTTTTCTATATTAATATCCTCCCCCTTTGTTCAAACCAAACCGTCGGACCAGCTGGATCTTTTATTCATCTAAAACTATTTACAAAATTTATTTTAAATAAAAGAAAACCCTAGTCTAAAATATCTAATCCTAAAACCACCTAAATCTTTTCTACCCAGACCTATTCTACCCAGCCCCCTCCACCTCACCCTGACCAATCCCCTCTCGCCACCTCATCTCTCATCTCTCCTCCACCCACTCCCAGCCTGCCACATCACCCCACACAGCCACCCCCACCCTTTCCCTCCACCTAACTCAACCCCACCTGCCGCACCCACCCAAGCCAACACACACCACACACGCAACACACACACCCAGCACCCCACCTTGGCCCGCCTCTGCCCACCCGGCCCCACCTCCTCCGTCGCGTCCTCCTCGACAAGACTTAACCTCACTGGCCAGCCTGCCCGAGCCCGTGCTCGAGTGACCCCGCCACGGCCGCCTCCCCGCCCGTCGCGCCTCCGTCAGCGCCAACTCTGCCGAAAGGCCAAGGCAGGCCGCCTGAGCTCCTCCCAGCTGCTGCCGCCAATCGCCACCACCCCCTCTCCCCGGCGCCCTCTGCCTCGCCCGCGACCTCACCGGCGTCGCCTCCTCACCGCGCGGCCCCTCTGCCCGAGCCGTCCTATGACCTCCCAGGCAGCCGCCACCTCTTCGCCAGGGCCCCGTCGCCTCTGCGTCTTCCTCCGCCGCCAGAACCTCCCTCTCCCGAGCTCGACCAACGCCGCCTCGCCGAGCCCACCCTCCCCGCCTTCCACCGCTGGATCCCTCCTCACCGCCGCCGGCCAGCGCGCCCGGGTCCCTGCAGCGTCACCCCTGGCCGCTCGAGCCTGGCCGTCGCGTCCTCCCATCCTGCTCCTCCTCACGATCCCACCTCATGGCATGTAGGGCAACATCGCCTCCCAGGAGCCTCCTTGTTTTTCTTTAGCCTTGTGGTCATGTCCGTTTGGGTGCTTATACAGATACATCTCAGAGACCCACTCGATGAACAGGATTGACGGAATTTTGACAAGATCTTCTCGTCAGCAAGACCGAAGTGACGCAGATCCAAGTCTGACCCGCTAGAGTCCAAGACCGCCTTCACGGACAACACATTCGTCGACACGGAAACTGGACATGACGATGCCCCTCCCAAAAATCTTCATCACAGAACTTCGAGTACTTCTTCGCGAGCTCAAAGAACCCCGGTCCCGGTATCCGAAGATGCTGAAACCCTGGACGCCAAGATTCCCTCTCGGATCTTGAGCCTGTTCGAGTCCAAAACCGAACCCCGTCGAACCCCTGAAGCTCGATCCAAAAACCCGAACCCTCGGTGAACCCCAAGATCGCCATTCGATGTGTGACCCCTATCTTATCCGCCCCTATTTTGTAATATAACATCTATCTTGTTGCATAATTAAATTGCCATGCTTGCATACATGTTGCGGGTTTGGGGGCATTATGCCGATTCACCTCTTAATTAAATATGGGGCCCATATGCGGGCAAATTTAGTCGTATATTGGTCCCAATTAAATTTGTGTAGCGAACCGATACTATGTTTTGCCTTGTTAAGACGACATTTAAATTGCGGGTTATCTAAACAACTTGAACATATTAATTAATTGTCGGGACCTCGGTTCCACTTAATATTGCCCAATTGCATAGCATCTTTGCCATGTCATGCATCATACATGCATCATGCTCGATCTTTTGCCGTAGTATTAAATATTGCATCCGGTGTTTATTCTAGTGTTTTGGTTCTTCGCGGATAAGGCCGTTGAGTTGATGCGAGTGTCGACCGATCTTGGATGAACCTTGCAATGTTTTCAAAGCAGCATCTCCCTTTCCACCTATCTTACTTTTATAGTATTTATTCCCTCCTATTGATCTATTGCTATTTGTGTTGCGATGCTCTAGTTTTCGTACCCGTGATATCCCTTGCAGCCTTATATTGCCTTGGACACCTCCTATTACCTGTTGTTTGGTAGATAGTTGGACTGCGTCGTGATCGCTTGCTCAAGTCTTGTTGCGTGTCGTCAAGTACCACAGCTTGTTGGAGTATTGCCGTGTTTATTGTTGGAGATGATCAAGACTTTAATTCTTGTTTAATGGATAAAATTGAAGTAGGTAAATGCAGAGGCAATGTGGGCAATAGATGTTATTTGGTTTTAACGTCCACTTGTGTCCTAGGACCCCGAGTACTTGATACATGTTCCTTGAATATTCGCTATCCACATCCGGAGGATTATGGGACCCCGAGCCGAGCTTGATTCATTCTTATTTCTTGGGGCCACAAACTAGTTTGAGGTTTTATTTACTATCATGTACTTATGCCATGCTTTCTGCTTTATTTAAATTGTGCGATGTCTCGCACTGCATTTAGGATCGGGACACGATTTCGCGGTATCGACAAGCCCAGTCACACTTCGGGTTCCCGATCGTTTCTGACCGTCCACCCAAACCTTGAGTCCGTTTGAGTCGCTAACTTCGTTGGTAGCTTAATGGGGTGGCCCCGAAATATTTCGAATCTGTGATTGCTTTGTCGTGAAAGCCTCGTTGGGTTTTGATTTGGTTTTTCCGAGGTTGATCGAGTGTGTGTTTCTATTTGTGCACCCTGCAGGTAAAACTTTCTCAAAGCCGTGTCCGGTTATGGACGACTTGGAGCCTGATATCTCGATCATAGACAACTATAACTAAAGTAGTGCTATAAATTTGACTTTATAATGACTAGTAATCAGCTTCACTATAATGGAATGGCTAAATAAAACTGCCAACAATTGCTTGTTTGGGTTGTCGCTTGCTACCATTGTATCGACTAGTAAGTATTGCAACTATAACGGAATGGCTAAATAAAAGTACCAACAAGCTTTGGGTTTTGGGATATCTCATGCTAATTGCATCGACTAGTAAGTGTCGCAACTACAACGGAATGGTTAACTAAAATTGCCTTTGCTTATTATATCGGGATGATTATCTATACTTGACTAGTAATTCTGCAACGATAACTGAATAAGTAAAACTGCCAACTGTGTGAGTTCCTCGGTTGACTTCCTCGTTTGGTCTCGAGGGGGAAATACCAGGATGGGTTTGTTTGATGGTAGCACCAGGTTGGTTCCGAATAGGTCTTTCTTATCCCTCTCTGATAGCCGACATTTATATCGAGTCTCTATAGGTTGTTTAGTGCATGCTGCGCTGCCGCTGCAGTCCACCATACCTGTGTAGGCGAGGACCGCCGAATTCTAGGCTCGCCGTCTTGGCCTCGATCTTGACCGCTCTCTCTTTTTCCTTTGCCCTTTGCGGCACCCTTTTGTTTAAGCAGGTTTTGAGATCGGCGTCGTTAGCGAGGTTACCCTTGGCTTGGCACAGGCGGTTATGTACGCCATTGGTTATTCTCCAGGGCTCTTAGCCCCCTTTGCATCTTGTCCGTAGTCGGACGCTCTATCATTTTCAAGGTGATTTGGATCTTTGTATATCATATCTGTATTCTTGACTCATTGAGTCATTGTTGTATATATATATCTGTTCTGTGGGTCCCATCGAGGACTGTTGTGTAATGTTATTACTTCGTTTTCCACCCGCACGAAAGTGCATGGTGGGCACCTTTGAATCGTTTCTATGCGGGTTTGGCGGGAATCGCGAAACTTGCATAGGGCCGATTCTGAGGGTGTTACATCCGCTTCCAGTGACCTTCTCCCTTGCAGTAAAAGCACTCAGTATCAGGCTTAGGCCCAGCCTTGGTCTTCTTCACCGGCGCGGTAACTTTCTTACCGCCCTTCTTGAAGCTTCCTTTTTTCTTAGACTTGCCTTGCTTCTTGAATTTGGTGGTCTTATTGACCAACAACACTTGGTGCTCTTTCTTGATCTCCACTTCTGCAGTTTTCAACATGGAGAAGAGTTCTGGCAACGACTTGTCCATGTTTTGCATATTGTAGTTCATCACAAAGTTCTTGTAACTTGGTGGCAGTGATTGGAGGACACGGTGAATCCCCAAAGAATTAGGAATCACTATACCCAAGCTTTGGAGTTTACTTGCGTGCCCAGACATCTTAAGCACGTGCTCACTGACGGAGCTGCCCTCTTCCATCTTGCAGTTAAAGAACTTTTCAGAAGCCTCATAACTCTCAACTGCCGCGTGAGCCTCAAATATCATTTTGAGTTCACGGACAATATCATGTGGGTCATGGTTCTCAAACCTTTTCTGAAGCTCCGATTCCAAACCATACAAGATAGCACACTGAACTGTGGAGTACTGATTCTTCCGAGCGAGGAAAACATTCTTTACCTCATCGGTAGCATCAGCTGCAGGCGGGTCACCCAGCGGTGCATCCAGCACATAGGTCAAATTACCAGCATTGAGGACAATCCTCAAATTGCGGAACCAATCCGCGAAGTTGCTTCCATTGTTTTTCAACTTTTCTTTCTCTAGGAACGCATTAAAATTGATGGTAGGGGCCGCCATTGATCTACAACATATTTGCAATAGTTTAGACTAAGTTTATGACAAATTGAGTTCTAATTAATAGTTAAATTAATCTAGGTGAACTCCCACTCAAAACAATATCCCTCACATTGTTTTAGTGATCACACGAACCAAATTCACCACATCAAAACCGATCATCACGAGAGTTGATGTAGCTTCAATGGCGAATAATCAACATGTTCATCATATCTACTATACGACTCATGCTTTACCTTTCGGTGATCCGTGTTACGAGACCATGTTTGTACATGCTAGGCTCGTCAAGATCAAACCTTAGCTTCCGCATGAGCAAATCTGGCTTGCTCACGTTGTATACACTCGCAGAATCTAACACACCCGATCATCACGTGGTGCTTCGAAACAACGAGCTTTAGCAACGGTGCTTACTAAGGATGAACACTTTAAAACTTGAAATTATGTGCTAGAGGGATCATCTTATAATGCTACCGTCGTGAACTAAGCAATACAAGATGCATAAAAGGATTAAAATCACATGCAATTCATAATATGTGATATGATATGGCATTTGTTCTTGTGCTTCCGATCTCCATCTTCAAGCACGAACATGATCTCCATCATCACCTGTATGGCGTCAAGGTCAATGGCGCCATTTCATGGTTGTCGTCCACCAGCTTCAACTATTACAACTACTTTGAATAGACACGCAGGTCTTAACGGAATTTAAAAGACAACCATATGGCTCCTGCCGGTTGCCAACTTACAATAAGGAACATTGCATACATCATATATAATCACAATCATGGCCATATCACATCACAGCACACCCCTGCAAAACAAAGTTAGACGCCTCTAATTTTCATTGCATATTTTACGTGGTTTGGGGCTTTCAATAAGTGGCATTCTAACTTACGAACAAGAACCACAACGTTGATGCTTGAACTATCAAGTGCCTGTTGTAAATTGAACCTATACTATGATGGGAGAGACAGACACCCGCAAAGCCACTTATGCAATACAAGTTGCGTGTTAAGCGTGGAGCAAGTCTCATGAACGATGTCATGTAAGGTTAGCCCGGGCCGCTTCATCCCATCATACCACAAGATGCAAAGTACACAAAAAGCAATTGATAATAAAAGCACCACCGCCCACAATGACCATTGTGTTCTACTCGTGCAACGGATCTACATATAGACACGGCTCTGATACCACTATAGGGGTTCGTAGCATGGAAAACAAAAAATATTCTACCGCATGCACACAAACAAGCCAAGATCTATCTACTAGATTGTAGCAACGAGTCGATAGAAGTACTCACCCTTGAAGATTCTAAAGCGGTTAACGAGAGCAGATTCTCGTGGGTGATGTAGTCATACACTTGTCGATCTCAAGATCGCGTAGACGATCCTTCCGGCGCTGCATTTCGGCAACGCTTCCGCAGTCGGTCACATGTTCGGTACTCGACGAATACCTTCCTCTCCCTTGTTCCAGCAGGCAGCGGAGGTTGTAGTTATCCCCTCGTGATTTTGGCAGCACGACGGTGTGGTGTCGGAAGTAGAGGGAAGATCCCGCGGGGCTTCGCCTAAGTCGGATGCGAGTTATGGTGGATTAGGGTTTCCCGAAAAACTAGGGTTTAGAAATCCGGGAGGAGGAGGAGGTGTCGGCGGCAGCGACGGACCGGTGGCGGCGGTGGCGCGACGGCGGGTCGGCGGCGGCGGCGTCTTGTGGAGAGGGGCTTGGGCTTATGTGTGTTGGGGCAGCCCTCCCCCTCTGTTTATGAGAGGGGGCAACCTTGGAAGGGGTGGGTTTGAATCCAAACCCAAACCCAAGTTGGATTGAGAGAAGGACTTGTTTCTTCTCCCACTAGGAAACCATTGTTCCAATTTGACTTTTCAAACTTCCCGTTTGACTTTCAATTTAGAGCTTTATTTATCTCTTGTATATGCCAACACCAAGTGACCTTGGACATGATCCAATCATTCCACATACCCATGAAACATTCATGGACCATTCTCCATCCGGACCGGTGAACCTTCTAGACCCTTCTAGAACATCTCCGATGAAATCATCGGAAACTTTCCCGAACTCTGAAATAGGACTTTCTTTATATCAATCTTATTCTCCGGACCGTTCCAGATCTCCACGTGATATCCCGGATCCCATCCAAGACTCCGAACAACATTCGGTATCCCTACTAACATTCCATATCTACTAAACAACATCGAATCCTTAGGTGTGTCTCCCTACGGTTCGTGAATTACGCGGACATGACCAAGACACTTCTCCGATCAATAACCAATAGAGGAATCTGGAAATTCATATGGCTCTCACATATTTCTACGATTACTTTGCGATCGAATGAACCACTTACATACGATACCAATTTCCCTTTGTCTCACGATAGTTTACTTATCCGAGGTTTTGATCGTCGGTATCTCTGCATACCTAGTTCAACCTCGTTACCGATAAACTCTTTTATCGTTCTCGTGATATGTGATCCCTTGTGAGCCAGTCACATGCTTGCAAGCTAATTGGATGACATTCCACCGAGAGGGCCCAAAGTATATCTATCTGTCATATGGATGGACAAATCCCACTCTTGATCCATGTGCCTCAACCCATACTTTCCGAACACTCAATGCCACCTTTATAGCCACCCAGTTATGGTGTGACGTTTGATATCATCAAAGGATCCTTCTAGTGATGGTGATTAGCATGATCTCATGGTCGAAGGAATTAGGTTACTATGTATCAGAAAGCTTATAGCAAACGAACTATTAAATTGACTTGATCTTTATGCTACGCTTATCTACAGGAGTATGTCCATCATACCATTCTTGTAATGATATGATCTTGTCATTAACAACATCTCAATGTTCATGATCGAGAAACCACGATCATCTATTAATCATCAAGCTAGTATTATAAAGATGCTTTACCAGGGACTCTAATTTAGTTTACAAATCACACAAGTATTAATGTTTCCGGTTAAAACTATTATAGCATGAATGTAAACATTTATCATAAACACAAAGATATAATAATAACTGCTTTTATTATTGCCTCTGAGGCATATCTCCAACAGCCCCTATACTTGTGGGTCATCACCCTCTCTCTAACGCACATAGCCAAATTTCACGCACACACCAAATTGACGGATTCAACCATGATCTGAGGATCGTCCATGGATGATGTCAGCGTGACATCACGTTGATGTCATATTTTTTGTTTTTATCATTTTATACAAAATTTTATATTTTCTGTAATAAATAAAAAACCTAGATATGACGTGGCATAAGCCCCACCAAATAGTGACTGGGGTAAGAATAGCCCTGGTGAGAAAAACCCTTCACCTCATGCTGACATCAGTAGTGACGCGGTAAAACATTTAGTTAATCTATTTTAATAATTTCAGAAAATAATTAAACCTTGGAAATTCAATAACTTTTGTTCTATAATTCAGAAAAAAAATATATTATATATCAAAATGTTTAGAAAAATAAATTCTATAACTTAATTTTATTATCAAACAACATTATCTTAGAAATTTAAATAATTATTATTTAATAATTATTTTATAAGTAATAAAACTTTGAAATTTCATATTTTAATAATGGTAAATGATAAAAATATAAATAACATATCAAAATCCTTAGAAAAATAAGAACTATAATTTAATACTACAATCATGTATTGTTATTTCACTTAATTAAATATCTATTATTTATTAAGTGTTTATAAAGTAATAAATCTTATAAAAATCATATTTTATTATTTATAAATCAAAAATATATTTAATATACCAAAATGATCACAAAAATAATATCTACATGTTAAAAATATAACATTACACTTTTGAAGTAAGTACAAATTTAGTACCCTAATAAATTGAATTCAAACTTATTTCCTTAATTTATAATTCATATAAGGATAAATTAAAATTGCTAATATTACTAAAATTATTCCTTCGAGGTCTAAAAATAATATTAGTCCTAAGTTTTGATAATATGAAGTCAAAATAAGTTCAACATATTTTAAAGTACAATTTTGTTGAATTATCATTTAACTATAAGTGCCTATTATTTCCTAAAGAGATTCTTATGAAATTAGAAAATATTCAAGAATAATATATTTTGGCTTAATAAAACTTCTTACCATTGTTTCACTCACAACTTTATAAAAGGAATAAACACAAAGATAGTTTATAAGTAGTTAAATAATATTATTTCCATATTTATAAATAATAATCACTCATTTGTAAGGAGATAAATGATTCTATTCGACTATAATGTAAAGGCATCACTGCTCAAATAGAAGTGTTACCAATCTTGATTAACCTCATAGAAACATTATGAAGTGAACAAACTATAATACCATCTAATGACCAAGATAGATAAGTATCAACTACTAATGTTGTCATTATTCAAATGAAGTAATTCTTTCTGTCTTAAGAACTATAGTTAGTAAGAAATCTATGAATTTTAACTTCAAGTTTAAATGCTTTTGTTTAGTTAAGTAAAATTTTCTTCAAAAGTTATTCTTTTAAAATACATTATAAAGCAATACAAAAACATTCCTATGAAAGCTCTAAATGATAAACAACCTTAAATACACAGTCTTTGGATACATTCCACACTTGAGTGTTCTATTTTTGTATGTACCTTATTATACTTGCATGTTGTTTCACACACACTCACAAACCTTAATAAGAAGCACAAGTGTGAAACTTACTCTAAAAGAGCAACACATTCCAAAGAAACCATTTCAAGTTTCCAAACCCTAGATTGATGACGCTTTTTCTGGGGATTCGAGTTTATCAAATTGCATTACATTACTTATGCATAATAGCATCTTGCTTCTTTAAACATTAGTCCTTACCAGACCAATGATGATGATTTCAGATATTGGATCTTTTATTGTCTCGAAGATCGTGAGTGCATAATCTTGCAATCACAAAAGGCAAGGTCATACTTGCTCATGTCCTTTGATTATTTTATGTAAAGTATTTACAAATCTAGTGTTGTCATCACCTGCATTTCAAAAAGGTGAGAAACACTATTTTAATAATAATGTGAACTATTGGTTACCGATCCAGGTGATCAACTAATCTATTAGGTCCGGCGGTTGGAATACCACTACACAGAATATATCATCTAGGACTTAACAACCAATGTCACCAGTGATTCTTGCGTCGTATATTACACGTTAACCATGAGATCTATATGGGAACTGGGGAAGTCAGCTAGATCGGCTCCCTTATGCATCGGACACTATTTTGGGTGTTTTGTAAGTTGCAGATCATGGGTATAGTCGTGTATACGGGGAAAAGTCTACCATGGATCTGGGTTTACAAAACACAGATTTCTAGTGTTAAAGGTTGTTGTGTGTATCATACTAAGGTATGGCCGTTTTATATGGGGAAAAGTCTACCTTGAGTCGGGCATACAACAATTGCGTTGTATGCGGGGTCACGGAGAAGGACAGTGGTTGGCTTAGATCTTAGTATGGGCCCCACACCAAGGAAGTGTGGACGAGAATGAAACTCGGATGTGCAATAAAGCTAAGATCTCTCATGGGTAAAGCAACGCACCTCTGCGGAGTGTAAGAACTGTAACTTGTTACTCCCTGTCCCGGGAAGGAGTTGCGAACGTTGCAGGAAAGAACTCCACAAAAGTTCTGGTAAACCTGTGAAGGCTGACATACATAGCTTTTTAGAATAAAAGCAACCTTTGAAGAAATGTTTATGAAAACCTGCATTGCCTACAACCTATGGTCTATGGTTGTAGCTAGTGCATCAAACAATCCTTTTTAGTGAACTTGCCGAGTACGCTCGTACTCAAGGTACCTTATTAACCCTTGCTAGATTCTAAAGCCAATACAGACAACGTCTATATCAACTTATGCTACAGGAATCATCACCAAAAGCTCAAGTCCTTCAATGAAGTCAAGGAAGTCAACATATATATCAACAAAAGTGAGGAAAAAGTTGCTGATTAGATAGGAGTATACTCTCTAGCCATAGAACCTATTGTTGTAGAGTATTGCAATAGCAGCAATGTGATTCTAATAGTTCAGATATTAGTTTATTAGCATGATAGTTATGAGTTGATTATTTCTGGTTCTTCTTTGTAAGAAGATTCTTTCTCTCTCTTTAACCTTGAATGTTCTCTAGATATTTTGTAAAGAGTCGAGTTATAACCTATAGTCATGTCTTGGACCTGTTGTGTTTCTGTTGTACCACTCTGAGGTATGTAATACTAGTGAACGGTGTTTCATTGGTGTTATGTCAACAACTATAGTGTACTACATCATGCAGTGGTATGCTGGGTCACCGCATAGGGTTCTCATTAGGCTTCCCATAAAAATGGTTTCCATAAATGGCTTTAGTAGCTACGGGGTCTATTTTAAATGGTTCAAATGGTATCTCACTTTCTTTCGGGAAGTTCTTTACAATAAAGGGCCAATAAGCTCTCTTTTACATTTTTATGTGTTTTTGTGTTTTAAGGAAAACTTAAAAAGACTAAAAACAAGACAAAATAAAATACTTTAAAAATCCAAAAGGAGAAGAAAAGGATCACAGTGGTGCAACCTCCCCAAGCTTGGGTTGTTACACAAGTTGATGAAGATGACGACGCTAGAAGATACTTGCAAGTACCGCGTCAACAGTTCCAGAAAATAGTCTGACAGTTGTAGTGGGAGTTGACTTGTGCTTCACCATGCAACAACCACTATGATGTATAATTATTGTAGTTCCCTGGCAACGACGCCATAAAATAGGCAGTTGCCTTGCTCTTCAAACTTGATGAGGATGCAGTTGTAGTGTACATTCTTGCAATTCCCTGGCAACAACGCCAAAAGATAGTCTTGCTGGCAATACACGTGGACACTTTTCGTTGGGACTCCAAGTGCAGAGTGTTGTAGCAAGATTATTTTCCCCACAAGTGTGAATCGAGGGTTTATATCAAACTCTTGGGGAATTGGCTATGGAAGGGTATTTGTCTTCTCCTCTTCAGGAAACCTGTAAAGTAAAATAATTTTTCCTGTCTGCCCAACTCCACCAAGTGGTTATCAATCACAAGGTTTCGTATTAGTAATATGAAATAAAATATAAAATAAACTAAAGTAAATAAAGTAAAGTAACGCAAACTAGATGATATAGAAGATAGTAGAGTTGTTTTGGGGTTTTTATGAGTAATTGCGAGTAGATAAAGTATTTTTGTATTTTCAAAATAATAAATTGCTGAAAATATAAAAGATATTAGATGCAATGGAAAGGTTGTTTATAATAAAAATCGGATCGGGGTTCATGGGTTCACTTGTCTACTCTCTTTTTAAGTTGTAGTGATCATAAAACGATTCATCAATGATAAAGATTCATGAAACTTCTATATGTGTTTGATAAATAAATCAATATGGGCATCACGTTCTAACATAGAGATGAAATACATCTCTCTTATACTCCTCAAGAAAGGGAAACTCCATGCAATCTTGAATTAAAAACAAATCAGAGTATAGCTTTAAGCAATATAACATGATGTTTGAAATACAAATATGATACCTTGATCTAACAAGATTATCATACTATCACATGGTAACTACATCACATGATTTCACTTTATCCCTAGTGAGGCAGCAAAAGAAAGGTAAAAACCAAAGTAGATCTTGAATATAGTTTGTCACAATTCAATCTCTACCACCATGCTACTCCATCTAACACACACTTCTCCCCATACAAGTTCTTGCATACAAGTTGGATCAAAAAAACAATTAATTAAGAATGGGGTGCATGATATGCATGTATCAATACATCTTACAAAAAATAGATTCCAATCTCAAATATCAAATCACAGAACAAAGATCCACCACACATGAATTACAAAATGACCATAATCATGTAGGGCAGCTCATATGGTACTAGATCTATGAAGAACAAGAGAGAAATAGATCAAGCTACTACCATAAACCCATAGCTCGGAGGTGGACTACTCCCTATTCATCATGGTGATGACGCTGGAGATGTTGGAGAGGGCTGGAGATCCCCCCGGAGGTGGCTCTAGGGAGTTTTCCTCTCCAATCTTTGATGGATCTGACTCTATTTGGTGGTGTTTTTGTCTTTGGTGTGCTCCGTATCGAGGACTCCCCGGGGTATCCTTAAATAGGGGGTTTTAGTTTAAGATAACTCTGTGGACGAAAGAATCAAGGAGATCAGACGGCCGAGGAGCAAACGAGCATGGGTGGCACGCCCACCTAGGCTAGGCGCGCCACCTAGGCTTGGGATTCTTGTGCTCCAGATGATTCTCGTGGATAAATATTGGTATTCCCAAAAGTTCGGGTCCATTTGACTTCGTATAGGTCCCAAAACATCAAAAACATTGAAAACAGGGTTTTTCTGCCCTGTCGGGTTATAGCCAAAATAAAGGGGATCATTGATAAATCCCAAAAATCAATGTAAAACATGGATATAACATTATATATGATGCAAATATGCGGGAAAACATGTTATAAACTACAAAGTTCATGTATGCATTTGTCAATTATGATTCCTGAACTAACCCAATATATATGTGCCTTTGTGTTATTTGTGTAGGTTAGGTATCTTTGCATGGCCATGCATAGTAAAGATTTCATATATCCCGTGAGAGGATGATATCAAGTGGTGATCATCATCAAGGTTGAGAAGGGCAAGATTAAGAATAATCTTGATAAGATCATATGCTTGAGTCTTGCCATCCATTTTGTGATAATGGACATGTGAATATGTACCTTAATTGTTGGTGATATGCATAATGGGTATCACCATAGCATATCTCTATTTTGTCTAACCCAGGTGGCCCATAGTTGGTAGCAAGGCCTATGGCCTGCTACGCTGCCCAGTTAGGTGGATCCAGAAGGGAGGACCATGCCAGATAAAGGAAGGCTATGATACCAACATAGACGAACCACGAGCCTTGGAGTACAAGAGACGAGGACTAGTTAGTATTAGTGTAGGACTATATAACATGTTCGGTATGGACTCATCCCTGTAACCCTAGGATATGGCACAAGTTCATAGAACACCATAACCTCACACATCAAACCTCTATCTCTATAACTCAATGTATTTCCATTATAGTGATTTACAGCAGGAGTAGGATTTCTCCACCATCGTGGGATATGAACCTGGGTAAGATGTGTTACCTCGTACCCATCAACTCACCGCCTTCCCCCACCTCTCTAAACACACTTTGTGAGGACCCCTCCATGGTGTACTCGTCGGCAATACCACTGATGCATCCCGTCCTACGGATGTCCCTAAATCCTCACCACCAAGTCCCCCAAGTGGACCGATGACTAGAGCTCGAGCCAAGCTTCTTCATGATAAGGTTAATTCGCTCCTATCATCGTGTGACTTCGAATCACCTTTGATTGGCCTACTACTTCATTCCCATACTTTGTGCATCCTTAGTTATGAACCCCATGAAGCATCTCCAAGAGAAGGAACCAAGCGATAAGAAGAAGTCCTAGCTCAATCAGGCGACAAAACTAGCGAACCAGAACCCATGTCGGAATCACCAGGACAAATCGAAGCTAGACTCGGTGAGCCGAAACCGCCGCCAGAATGGCCTCCCCAATCCGGTGCCAGACCCGGCGGGAAATCCCTACTAATGTTGAGGATGCACGAACAAGCTTGTCTCCCTGCCGAAACCAGCACCAGAACCCCAAGTTGGCTAAGGTCAAAACGAACCGGCATCCGCTGAAATAGTTTGGCGACAAACCTAGATCCGACAAACTTCTCACCGAAGCTCCGTGAAATCAAGTCAACTGTTGGGCTTGACCCATGTTGAAAGTGCACATATGCCGCCTAGAGAGGGGGTGAATAGGAGGTTAAAAACTTTTAAGAGATGTGCTTAACGAAGGTGGAACAAAACTAGCGTTTTATTCATCAATAACAAAGCCTATATATACTATGGTTCACCTAAATGCACCAACAACTTATGCTAAGCAAGACAAGCAACAAGGTGATATCTATGAGATCCTGACACATAGCTTAATAGGGTTGATAGGATACCCATACCAACAAGTTGCAATTTTTTCGGAAGCTCATCCAAAAAGAACTCAGAGGTTAAGCGTGCTTGGCCTAGAGAAATTTGAGGATGGGTGATCGACCGGGACGTGGGTACCGGGTACGCACGAGTGAGGACAAAGTGCGCATAAAGACTAGTGTTGGTATGCGTGACCAGTCTAGAGATACTAGTAAGCTGTCAGGAGTGACAGCCTGGGAACAGAGAGTCTGAGGTGTTACAAGTGGTATCAGAGCCGATCCTCGCGGTTACACGGGCGTGTGCGGGTCAGTGGCGAACATTTGGAGCATGACGTGTGTGGCCCAGAGTGGACATGGCATGGCTCATATGTCGGCACTGGACACAGACGTGTGCCAAGAGGGGGACGTTCCTATCTTGTGGTTGATTGACGAGGATGTTGACATTCTAAGGGTGAGTGTATGTGAGATCCTGGAACTTGGCTTAATAGGATTGATAGGATAACCATATCAACAAGTTGCAACTACATAAAAGACGAGATGGATGGTTGTCTTTTCTCTATTCTTATTGATGAATCTCGTGATATATCAGTCAAAGAACAAATGACTGTGGTTGTGAGGTATGTGTTGAAGTATATATGATAAGTACTTGTGTTTTACTTTTTTCTATAGAGTGTAATTCAACTTATTGTATCGTCCTCTTGTACATATGTGAGCAAAAGTGGAGATAATGTTGAAAGGTTTCTGGGCATTAAGCATGTCCCAAAAACAACATCGCTAGCTTTAAAGAAGGCACTTTTTGAGGTTTACTCTAAACACGGGCTTCTTATTGCAAGGCTACGAGGCAAGGGTATGATGGAGCATCTAATATGAGAGGTGAATTTAATAGCCTTCAGAAGTTAATCTGTGATGAGAACCCATATGATTTATATGTTCGTTGCTTTGCCCACCAGTTTTATTTGATAATTGTTACTTTATCGAGATGTTGTAAAGGTCTTGAGGATTTCTTTGATGATGCGAAAGAGATTTCCAATCTCAATAGTTCATCCTGCAGGAGGAAGGATAACCTGCTCGGTAAGCACAAAGAGATTATTTTGGCTAAGATCAAGGAAGGTGATATGTCCACTAGAAGAGAGAAATATCAAAAAACATCCTTGTGCTGACCCAGAGATACAAGATGGGTTCTCACTACACAACCTTAGCTCGTATTGAATCAATGTGGGATGCAGTGATAGAATTTTGAGCATTGTTGAGGACGGCGCATGTAATCCATGTAAGGCGGGAGGTTTGGTTTAGAAAATGGAGACTTTTAGCTCCGTGTTCATCATGATACTAAAACTACTATGTATGACAAATGATGTATCCATTCTATTGCAAAAGAAGGATGAGAATATTGTTTAGTTATGCAATAGAAATTTATTCTTATACTTTTCCTATGTATATTTTGTTGATGTAAACTTATAATTGTATCATTTTAGGCAATTTCTTTGGTTACGGATGTAACAGCACATTTGATCAATTAGAGGAATAATGGTCGGGAGGCACTCTTGGATGATGTCAAATCATTTTGCACTGAAAAGTAAATCATAATCCCAAGCATGGACACAATGGTAACAAAATGGGGTAAAACAAGAAAAGGGGGAAAACACCAGGTCGCTACTTATCACTTTTATAGTGTTGACACCTTATATGCTACTATAGACACTATTATCCCTGAGATTGATCATCGTTTTAATGAGGCATCTTCAAAGATTATTCAAAACTTCTCTTGTGTTGATCCAAGTGACATGGATATACTCTACGGGTACCTCACATTGGTATACCCGGTCTAGACCAGTGAAGGCCCACATGAAAACTTGTTGCCGAAGGAGACTTCGGATGGCCCAAGCCCGGTGGAAGTTCGACTCCTTGGAGAACACGGCCTAGCTGTAGATAGATTTTTTAAGGGTGAAACCCTAATTTATAACTGACTCGACCAACCATAAGACCTGCCCTCCCCATATAAAGGCCAGGAAGGCACGATGAGGAGGATCTCCCCAACTCATACACACACCTCACGCCAGATTGCATCTGCGCACCCCCTGTAACTTTTGGTTCCGCCACAATCAAGAGCGCATGCAGGAGTAGGGTTTTCTCTCCGGGGGCCTGAACCTAGGTAAACCTTGTATCCCCTTGTTGTGTGTCTGTTAACCGTCTCGCGATCTCCATCATCCCCATCTCCTCCAAAACCCAAGTCCATAACAATGGGCATTGTTGAGTCGAACCCTCGTCAATTGGCGCTATTTGTGGGAACCGGGGACGCTGATCATGCGGTCGTGACGGTCCCATCCACCGCGATCTACGATTCCTTGACAACAAAGTATCAGCTCCTCTTTGGTGCCCTCAACTTCACCGCCCACTCCCCGACCACTCGCAAGGATTTCGATTCCGTAGGAGACGGAGTCAAGATGCTGTTCGGGAGCTTCTGCTTCCAGGTGGGAAAGATCGGCACCCTACGCCTCCTAGAGCGGGTGACATATCCATCGATCAGGACCGCCTCATGGGTGCCACCAATTGGCACCTTGCGCACTTCGTCACTGACGAGCGATTCAGATGACCTCTCCGCCAAGTTAACTTGGCCGTCACCTCTCCGCCAGCCATACCTGAGTACCTCAGTGGCTCGAAACCTTGCATCACCTTTGATTGCTCAGATCACCCATGCCAGATACTGTAACATCCCAGCATTAGAGCCTAGAAATAAGTTGAACCCAAATGTGTGAATTGCATTCATGCGTAGAAAATCTGGATAATTTTCGCGCTTTTGAACAAAACTTGTCAAACCTGATGGAATTGAAGTAGATCATCAAGTTGACTGCGATAAGTTTCAATATAACCTTTGCTAAAACCTTATTTTGGGTAAGGGAGATTTGATCTAAGGGTAGATCAAATGTAATAAAAGTTAAACTGTAACATCCCTAAAATCATGTTTCAAAACTCATGCATCTCATCCATGCATCCATGATCATTTAGGGTTCCTTTTCAAAACCAATTCAAAAACAGGAGCATCTGATGCTCATTATTTTATGTAAGCAAACTATGGTTTATTGCCACCTTCTAATAAAAAAGATACTATTTTGATCAGTAATGTTGAGCTTGGGTGATGCTTCTAAAGTTTGTCAAAGTTTCAAAAACAAATTATGGTTTAAAAACCATTTCATCACCACTTATAAATATTTAAATAAAGCTTGTTTAATTCCTTTTCCAAACCTTTTTTGTTTTTCCCTCATGTTTGAACAGTTGTTACACCTCCTAAGAGACAGGTTTCAGCAAACTTTGATGTGGAGAAAGTTTCATTTGAAACAGAATTGATTTGAACTTTCAAATTCAAACCAAAAATCCATTCAGAAAAGTAAAAAGATTAAAGGGAAAAAAATAAACAGACCAGCCAATCTGGCCCAACCCAGCCGTTTAGCCCATTTAGCTCAGCAACCACTCCCGCGAGGAAAACGTTTCGCACCAGTTGTTCGACCCGCCCCCTCACTGACGTCTGGCCCCCACCTCCTCTCTTCTTCTCTCGCTGACAACAGTGGCCCACGCGTCGTCATCGTCCTCCCCAAATTTCCGTGCGATGAACATGTCGTCGCCGCTGTTACCTTGCGGATTAAATTGAATCAATTCCCTTGATTCCGGCAGTAATTCGCCCAGCCTTCACCTGCTACTTAAACCCCACCCCGTCACGGTCATTTCCCCCCAAACACCCACATCCAATCGCCCCCAGGCTGCTCGTATTGAAGCTCGAACCACCGATGCCCGACGAACTCCGGTGAAGTATTCCGGTGAGCCTCGTCTACCCCGTGCCTGCTAACCCATACTGTCGTGTTTACCTTGTCCTTACGCTTCTTCTGACACCTTTGGTTCGACTTGTATCGCTTGTGTCGTCGACTCCGAAAATCAAGAAACTCCTCGACTCGTCTCCAACTCCGACAAGGAATTTCGGTGAGGTTCGACCGCCCCGTGCCTTTTCCTTGACCCTATCAAATTCGCCGGAACGTTGTCCACACACTGATGCCTTCCATTTGTGTTAGGGCGGATCAGAACGTCCCCAACATTGTCGTCCACCTAAGCTCGACGCTGTCCCCGACTCCGACGAGCTCCCATGGCCACAGCAGCTTGCCCCTGTCCACTCCAACAACATCTGGAGCTTCCTCGCAACCTTGCGATGCCGGTAAGCATCACCACTGTTCCCAGCCCTCGCTAGAATCACTGATCCATCGCCGGCAGAACCTTCGCCGCCGCTGTGCCCATTTGCGCCGCCGGTTTAAGGTCAAAACGATTAGATCCAGTGGTCTAGATTAGACGCCAGGCCGAAGAGGTACGGGCAGATCTGAGCCGTTGGATTTTATTTAGATCTGACGGTGCGCAAATGTGATCCAGTGCGAATCGGTACCAACCAACCAGATGCTGCCGCGTGGCATGTGTTTCGTTTTAAAAATATGAATTAGATCTATTAGATGTTTAAACTTGTTTAATTCATAACTTTTGATTCCCACGTCCAAATTTGACAAATTTTATATCATTGCAATCAGGAGAGAAAAAACTTTCTGTTTATGCAATGTGTTTAAGGTTTTGACTCTGTTAAAATGATTATTTTTGCAGAAACATTTGTAGGCATATTTTGTGTATAGTAATTATTTGGAAAATGTTTAATTGATCAAATAAAGTTTATTTGGCAAGTTTTGTACTTGTTTATGTTTCACTACTGTGCACTTGTCTTGTTTGGTGTAGAAAATCATCACATGGCATTTTGCATACATTCATGTATTTTTGCTTGTATATATTGTGTATGTGGTTTTGTGCCATCATTTTATGTGTAGATTTTGGTGCAAGTAGTGATTGTGATTGTGGAGATTGTTGCTACTCCACAAAATACCAAGGCAAGTGGTGCTTCATGATTTGATTCCTATGTTTTTCAACTATGCACTAGAAATATTTTGCTAGACTTGCATGAATATTTTGAACTATATGCTATGCTTGGGAAATCATAAGTAGTTGTAGAATTGCTAGAAATTCCTAAGTTAAGATGCTTATCAATGTCATGCTTAGCCTATCTAGTAGCAACCAAGGGTGGTTATATATTCATGCTATGAGAAAATATTTCTAAGTCTTTGGACTTATGTTTTTGCTTAATAAAACAACTAAGTGAATGAAACACCTGGGTGGAATGGAAAGAATGGTTTATGTTGAGTGGTTACACAAGGCCCATTTCTATGGCTTACCTTGTGTATCTCACTTGTGGAAAGCCACCCAGGAACAAAGGGATTTAAGAGGCCAAATGTTAAGAAGCTTCTAGTGCAGCCACTTGGCAATATGGGCTCTACCTGGATCACATAAGTTGCAATAACTTAGCCATTTGGATAGTTGGTGGTGGTGGGATGATAGGTTGGAACAACGTCCATTTGGTCTAAGGGAAGGCTTCTGAAAGGTCCTATCTTGGTGAAAATCAAGTCTTGTAGGGAAAGTGCACAACCTATGCAGATGGAAGAATCTAAGTACTTAGCCATGTCCCTGGTATTAGACAACCTGAGCATCAAGACATGGAAGCTATCAAGAATCTCCTCATCCCAATTTCTAAGTTAAAACTTGTGGGTGAACAAGGGTGAAGGTTTACCAATTTCTATTGGTGTTTCCTTGGGAAAGTTTTGTCAAAGAAAAACTTAGTGTTTTCAACTAATAGGTAAAACCTATTTTGAGCAAAGCAAGCCCAAGCTACACTTAGCCAAAATGCATAAAGTATCTAGTCTACCAATATTCTACTAAGGTATCACTTGCCAATACTATTCCAATGTATTGACCCACTGTGGCTGTAACTTGTGATGTTGTAGGTTATTCTGATGATGATTAGGGGTTATGAGTCTACACTCAACATGCTTGCATGTGGCACATGAAGATGAAGACTTATTTATCTTATTATATATTTGAACTCTTGTATTAGGCCTTTGGCCATGGAGTTTGTAAAAGACTATGTTTGTCTCTGGAATGATATGTAATAATGACCTTTGTTTCTGTGTACTTCATCTTAAACTGTGGATGCTAGCATTGATCTAGGGACTAGCATTGCAATCACAGGGATCCTTACCTTTATAAAGGGAAGGATCTTACAGATGGTATTAGAGCACTGTGTTGCCTGTAGGATTATGACCCTAGGATTGGAAACCACTAAGGAGAATTTTTAACAACTTTCACACTTGTCTTTTCTTCTCGTAAACTTTTCTAATCTTCTTTCTCATCTCTATTTGTAGATGAACTCCATCAACGAAGCCGTGAGGAAGGGACCATTTATGACTATGACTTTGGAATGTGAGATAGAATTCCCCAAGGCTCTCAAGGACCTCATGGTTGCCATGGGAATACATGGTGCAGCTGTGTACAAAGGTTTTCCTGTGATGGATGAAGGAGTTGAGTACTGGTGGGTGCAACTCCACTTGTATAAAAACAAGGAAGACAACCATAAGGACTCAGGATTCTGCATGATCACCAACTCAGTGATGCACACCACATTCTTTGATTCAGCAAGGGATGCAGCTTGGAAGGCCATCAAAGAGCTTGGTGATAGAATCAAGTGCAGAATGCTAAACACCCAGAATGACCTTAGGGAATAAAAGAAGCATACCCAAGAGTTAGAGGCTAGCAATCAACGTTTAAGAGAGGACATCATAGACTTAGCCATTGAGTCATGTGATCAAGATTGACAGATTTCCTCTAGGGATGCCCTGTTAGCCAACTTGGCAAGTGAGATGGGATTGTAACGTACTTCGTTAGTTGGACCACCACACTTGTCATTTTATTTCCCCAAATGTTGTTTAAAATAAGTTGAACCTTGGATGCTTGTAATGGTTTTATGTATGCCATGACTTGAATGTTTTGATTGTCAAAGATATACATGTGATGCCTTGTCTTATGATTTATCTTTATGTATGTTGATTCTAACTTTTTCTATCTTATAAAATAGATGCCTAATGTTACTATCAGCACGGCTGAAGAGTTCAAGGGAACTCGTTTTGGCACTCGTATTATTGAGCTCACTAGTTTGCTCAATCTCCCACTTCCTCACCAAGTTTGAGAGGAAAGACCTTTGGGGCTTCAAGGTTAATCAGCCAGGACGCCAGACTGAGCCTACCACGGAGGCAATCATCTTCAAGCTCATGCATGATGACAAGGAGAGAGGCCAAGAGGTAGTCATGCAGGATTTGCTTGGACGTTTACTAGGGAGACACTCTCGAGAGATTAGAGGTACTCACTTCCACGCCTTCGATAGACGTGATGAGGATGGTGAGGCCATTGACTTCGAGGATACTGCTAGAGAGACGGCAGAGCCGATTCGTCTATACCTCCAGGACTTAGAGGTTCTTCTTAGGCACCTAGATACTGATAGGACCAACGTCATGCTCAGCAATGACGAACTCCAGGTGCAGCTGCGTAATAAGGACAAGCTCTTCGCGGAGCAAGATGAGATAGTCAAAGAAATGGAGGCCAAGTTTGAGAGTCAGGATAGAAAGTTCAAGAGTCAAGAGAAGAGAGTCCAAGATAGGAACAAGAGGATTCGAGACATGACTGCAGAACTAGAGGCCAAGGACTTCGAGCTCGAGCATCAGCAAGGTGTGATTGAGAGGCTTCGTGCACAAAAGAGGGCTCTCAAAGCCAAAATAGAGACCTTGACCACCAATGTCGAGGAATACAAGACCACTATGGAGAATGCAGGTCTTACACTTGTTGATGAGGAGGTTGATGCAGAGGAGTAGTGATGACTACTTATTTACCATTTATTTACCATGCTTTCGATTATTGAGTCGCAATGACCATCCAACATGTGGATGGCTTGCTATTGGTGTGTTTACTTTTCAAAACTTGTTGTCTTTGTTGTTGAACTTTTACTATTGTGATGCATGCTTGGTGATTGTTTATGTGATGTATTGTGCATGTTAGCACCTATGGGTATCTCATTCTTATCTCTATTGAAAACCACAGATGCCTCCCCGATGTGCCAATCCCAAGCCCAACAACAACAACATCACCCCTGAGATGCAACAGATGATGACAGCTCAGACTCAGTTGATGCAAATGATGACAACGTTCATACAGAACCAGAACAACAACAACAACAATAATAACAACAACAATCAGAACAACCCACCGGGTTTTGACATGCTTACCAGGTTCTTGAGACTAAGGCCAAGAAGTTTTCGTGAACTCGATCCTATGGTGGCCAATGATTGGTTATGCTCTGTGAACAAGGACTTGGTAACTATTGGCTGTACTGATGAAGAGAAGGTCAGATTTGCAGCACACTTATTGGAAGTACCAACAACCACTTGGTGGGATAACTTCCAGATCACCACTCCCATTGAGGATGTGACGTGGGATATCTTTGAAGATGTTTTCCGTACTGCTCACATCTCATCCGGAGTGATGAGTTTGAAGAAGAAGGAGTTCCATAACTTGAAGCAGCGCCACCGCAGCGTGGCTGAATATATTGAGGAGTTCAACAATCTGGCGCGTTATGCACCGGATGAAGTTGACGCTGATGCTAAGAGGAAAGAAAAGTTCCTTGAAGGATTGAACGATGAACTGAACCTGCAGTTAGTTGTGGCCTATGTTCCCACATACCAGTCTCTTTGTGACAAGGCTACTATTTTGGAGAGCAAAATGAAACAAGTTGAAAGCAGGAAGAGGAAGCACTCTGACAAGCACAGCTCGGGATCGTCTCACAAGCGTTCCCATTATGATGACAGTGGGAATTCTGGATCCCACAAGCATGGGAAGTACAACAAGCACCACAACCACAACTGTTATCATGACAACAGGCACCACCGTAGTCATGGCAATGATAAGTACAAGAATCACAAGAGTGGATATAAGAGCCACCATAATGGAAGTGGAAGTGGTAGTGGAAGCCAGCCTGTCAAGAAGGATCTTAGTCAGGTTGAATGTCTCAAGTGCAAGAAGATGGGGCATTACGCAAATGAATGCCCAGAAAAGAAATTCGAAGGACCCAACAAGCCCAACCCTTTTCAGAAGGGACAAGTGAACCACATTAATGTGGAAGAAATCTATGAGGAACTTGATGCTGTTGCTGGTAAGTTCAAACTCAATTCTGTTCCAGCATTTGTTCTCTTTGATACTGGTGCATCTCATTCATTCATATCAAGAGCATTTGTTGAAATAAATGAACTACCGGTAGAAATGTTTCTATTGGGTGTCCTATAAAAGTAAGTTCTCCCGACGGAGAAATGATAGTGAATTCAGGATGTCATGATCTAGTCATAGAGTTTGGGAAGTATAAGTTTCCCGTTAACCTGATAATCCTAAACTCCCAAGGATTGGATGTCATTTTGGGAATGGACTGGATGACTAAGCACAAGGGAGTGATAGATTGTGCCAATCATACTGTCTCGCTCACAACTCCAGAAAACAAAAGGATTAGATTCAAAACCAACTTTGAATCGAAAAGGAGTAAGCTAAATTCTCTTAAGGGGGTTAGCATGGACAGTGTGCCAATTTTGAGTGAATATCCAGATGTGTTTCCGGAAGAATTGCCGGGAATGCCACCAGATAGATATGTGGAGTTTCTTATTGATTTTCTACCAGGATTTGCACCAATAGCAAAGAGACCGTACAAGATGTCAGTGGATGAGTTGAAAGAACTCAAGAAGCAACTTGGGGAACAGTTGCAGAAAGGTTTGATCCAACCAAGTTCTTCATCTTGGGGAGCACCAGTTTTGTTTGTGGAAAAGAAAGATAGAAGTCAAAGGTTATGCATAGATTACCGCTCACTTAATGAGGTGACTATCAAGAACAAATACCCTTTGCCTAGAATCAATGACTTGTTTGATCAGTTAGAAGGAGCTTGTGTGTTCTCAAATATTGATCTCCGATCAGGTTATTTCCGGCTCAATATAAGAGAACAAGACATACCTAAGACAGCTTTCACCACTAGGTATGGATTGTATGAGTATACCGTGATGCCATTGTTGGAATTATGCCCTAGAGGCAATAATAAAGATGTTATTATTATAATTCTTGTTCATGATAATGTTTATATTCCATGCTAGAATTGTATTAAGCGGAAACTTTAATACTTGTGTGGTTTGTGAACAACACCGTGTCCCTAGTACGCCTCTATGGACTATCTCATTGATCAATGATGGTTAAAGTTTCCTAACCATAGACATGAGTTGTCAATTTGATAATGAGATCATATCATTGGGAGAATGATATGATGGACAGACCCAAACTAAGCAAAGCAATTAGATCGTGTCATCGTGTTCGTCTTTGCGAAGCTTTTCTTATGTCAAATATTGTATTCCTTAGACCATGAGATAATACAACTCCCTGGTATCGGAAGAAAGCTTTGAGGTCATCAAACGTCATCCTATGAGAGGGTGATCATAAAGGTGTCTCTCAGGTGATCGGAAAGTATCTATTGGGTTGTATGTATCGAGATGGGATTTGTCCCTCCCAAGTCGGAGAGATATACTTCGGGCCCACTCGGTAATCAATATCAACACCGCTTGCAAGCATGTGGTTAAGGAGTTAATCACAAAGTGATATAGGATTATGAAACAAGTAAAGTACTTACTGTGAACGAGATTGAACTAGGTATGACGGTACCGACGATCAAATCTCGGGCAAGTAAAATATCGCGAGACGAAGGGAATATATATATATGGGATTGATTGAATCCTGGCATCGTGGTTCATACGATATGATCATCGATGAATGTGTGGGAGTCAATATGGGTGTCCGCACTTCTGTTGATTATTGATAGAAAATCATGTACGCATATTCTCGAACCCAGGGTCACACGATTAACGTGTCTCGACGCTAGGATAGATTGGACAATTGGTTTATGAGTTTTTGTTCGAGTCTCGGATGGGATCCGGACATCACGAGAGGTTCCGAGTGGTCCGAGAATAAGATTCATATAAGGCAAAGGTTTTTGGAGTTGAATTGTTCGGTTAATCGGTATTGTACGGAAGCTTCTAGAACCTTCGGAAGGGACCAACGTGGCCCCACCTTCCGGGAGGGGCATGGGCCAATGAGGAGTGCCCTGGCCGCATTGGGCCAGGGAACAAGGCCCCATAGGGCCCACGGCCAAGAGAGGTTTAAACTCGAGATAGACCTTCTAGAGGGGGTTTCTTGCCCCCACTCCTTATCCTTTGGGGCCGGTTTGGGCTTGGGGGAGGGGCTGCGCCTCTATATAAAGAGGGGGGGGCACCAAACCCCTACACCTTCCCTCCAACCCTAGCCGCCCTCCCTCTCTCCCTCCCGATCGCTTGTAAGCCTGCTGTGAAATTCTCCACCAATTGCACCGCGCCGTCGCGTTGTAGATCCAATCCGTCTCTCCACCATACTTGATGGTCCGAGGAAGAAGGAGACGTAGAGGTGCTGCATGTGTGCATATCACGGAGGCACCGCCACTTGTGGTGCTAGATCGGATCGGATCGCGAGGAGGAGAGGCGAGTACGACTACATCACCCACGTTCCGACGAACGTTCATTGGCGAATCTTCAAGGGTATGAAGATCTAATCCAATCTCTCTCGTTGTTTGCATCTCCTAGATTAGATCTTGGCTTTCCTCCGCTCGCATCCGTAGAAAATTTTGATTTACTATGCCGCGAAACCCTGCAGTGGTATCAGAGCTAGATCTATGCATAGATGTGTTTCACGAGTAGAACGCAACATGGTTGTTGCGGGCGTTGATGTTTTCTGATGCAAGCCTCCTGTTTGTGTTCTTCTTATGACGGGATAGTGAGATTGAAGCGGTCAAGGCCAACCTTACGCCGACATCGTCATGAGACCGCTCCGCACTTGACGTGTGGCTTGTTCCACACATGCGGCCGGGTGGATGTCGATTTCTCTCACTATAGTTGTCATGGGATTAACACCGGAGTTTGGCAACCATAATATCACCGTTGTGGCTTTCCGTAGGTAAGAATCGTTCTTAGCATCTACTCCCATAAGCCACGTAAAACATGCAACAACAAAGTAGAGGCGTCTAACTTGTTTTTGCATGGAGTGTTTTCTGTGATATGGTATGGCCCAAGATGTGATGTGTATAATGTATGCGATGATCATGTTTTGTAATGTTTCACGACTTGCATGTCGATGAGTACACAACCGGAAGGAGCCATATGGTTGTCTTTATAATTGTGTATGACCTGTGTGTCAACTTCTTATGCGCCATGTAATAGTTTCACTTTATCGCTAAGTAGTTAGCAATAGTTGTAGTTGCTATTCGTGGTGGAGGCAATCATGGTGGAGTGATGGAGATCATGCCGGCACGCACAAGATGGAGATCATTGCGCGAAGATTGGCTATACCATGTCACATAAAGTTATATGCATGTGATGTTTATCCCTTTTATGTATCTTATTTTGCTTAGATCGCGACGGTAGCATTATAAGATGATTCCTCACTTAAAGATCAAGATAAAAACTATGTTCTCCCCGAGTATGCACCGTTGTGAAATTTCGTCGTGTCCAAGCATCACGTGATGATCGGGTGCTATAGACTCTACACTCACATACAACGGGTGCAAGCCAGTTTTGCACACGCGGAAATACTTGGGTCTAACTTGACGAGCCTAGCATGTACAAACATGGCCTCAGAACACATGAACCGAAAGGTTAAGCATGAGTCATATGAATGATATGATCGACACTTCGTTGTCCACCATTGAAGCCACATCTCTTCTCATGATGATCGGATTAGGTGTGGTGAATTTGGATAGTGTTCACTAAACAACTTGAGGGATGTTGAATTTAGTGGGAGTTCATCTAGTAATTTGATTAAGTTGAACTAGTTATCATGAACATAGTCTAATTTGTACTTGCAAATACTATAGATCAAATGGCCAAGTCCAACTTCAACTTCAACGTTTTTGCTGAGATAGAAAAGCTTAGAAACAATGGGTCTAACTTCACCAAATGGTTCCGCATTCTGAGAATCATTCTCGCTGGCGGACAAAAGGACTATGTCCTTGAGAAAGCGCTAGGTGACACCCCTGCTGTAGATGCGCCGGCTGATGAGAAAGTTGTTTATCAGTCACGCAAGGATGATTATGATTTGATTAAGATTGCCATGTTGTATGCTATGGAATCGGATCTTCAAAATCGTTTTGAGGAGTTCGCCGGGCCCTTTGAGATTCTTGAGGAGCTGAAAACTATGTTTCAGACTCAGGGCTCGAGAGATATGAGATCTCTAAGAAATTCTTTGACTACAAGATGGAGGAAGGAGTTCCGTTAGTGAGCACGCCATTAAGATGTCGGGCTACACTCAACGCATATGAGCAACCGGATGCAAGATTCGGAGGAGCTCCAGATTGATAGAGTTCCACAGTCACTCCCTCCTAGCTACAAAAGTTTTTTAGTTGCTCACGATCAGATTGGTTCCACTGATATGATCACTGAGCTCTTCGCTAAGATGAAAGTAGCGAAGGTGGACATCAAAAGGAATAATCATGTGTTGATGGTCAACAAGCCCCCCACCTTCAAGAAAGGTAAGGGTGCAAAGAAGCCCTTCAAGAAAGGCGGCGGCAAGCGTGTTGCCCCTGCTGAGAAGAAGCTCAGGTCTGGTCCTAAACCGGACACTAAGTGCTTCTATTGCAAGGACAAGGGTCACTGGAAGTGCAACTGTCCGAAGTACTTAGCGGACAAGAAGGATGGCACCATCAAAGGTATATTTGATATACATGTTATTGATGTTTTCCTTACTAGCCCTCGTTGTAGTGCCTGGGTATTTGATACCGGTTCAATTGCTAATATTTGTAACTCGAAACAGGAGCTACGGAATAGACGGCGGCTTGCGAGGGATGAGGTGACGCGCTGCGTTGGCAACGGATCAAGAGTTGATGTGATGGCCGTCGGACGCCTCCTTAGTTTTACCTTCGGGATTAGTTTTAAACCTTAATAAATGTTATTATGTGCTGCGTTGAGCATGAACATTATTTACGGATCGTGTTTATTGCAAGACGGTTATTCATTTAAATCGGAGAATAATGGTTGTTCTATTTATATGAGTAACGTCGGCTATGGGCATGCGCCGCTTGTGAATGGTTTATTTCTTCTAAATCTCGAAAGGGATGAAACACACATCCATAACATTGAGGCTAAGAGATGCAAAGTAGATAGTGATAATACTACTTATTTGTGGCACTATCGTCTAGGTCATATTGGTGTAAAGCGCATGAAGAAACTCCATTCTGATGGACTTTTGGAGTCTCTTGATTTTGAATCATTTGACACATGCGAATAATGCCTCAAGGGCAAGATGATCAAAACCCCGTTCTCCGGTATGATGGAACGAGCAACGGACTTGTTGGAAATCATACATACTGATGTATGCGGACCGATGAGTGTTTCGACGCGCGGTGGATATCGCTATTTTCTCACTTTTACCGATGACTTAAGTAGATATGGGTATATCTATTTAATGAAACATAAATCTGAAACGTTTGAAAAGTTCAAGGAATTTCAGAATGAAGTGGAGAACCATCGTAACAGAAAGATTAAGTTTCTACGATCCGATCGTCGGGGCGAATATTTGAGTTATGATTTTCTCACGCATCTTAAAGCAAGCGGAATTGTTTCACAACTCACGCCACCCGGAACACCACAGCGCAATGGTGTGTCTAAACGCCGAAATCGAACCCTATTAGATATGGTCCGATCAATGATGTCTCTTACTGATTTGTCGTTATCAATTTGGGGTTATGCATTAGAAACCGCTGCATTCACTTTAAATAGGGCACCATCTAAATCCGTTGAGACGACACCGTATGAACTGTGGTTTGGTGCTAAACCTAAGTTGTCGTTTCTTAAAGTTTGGGGATGCGAAGCTTACGTCAAGAAGTTGATTCCGGACAAGCTCGAACCCAAAGCGGAGAAATGCGTCTTCATAGGATACCCTAAGGAAACTATTGGGTATACCTTCTATCACAGAACCGAAGGCAAAGTGTTTGTCGCAAAGAACGGTTCCTTTCTTGAGAAGGAGTTTCTCTCGAAAGAAGTGAGTGGGAGGAAAGTAGAGCTAGACGAGGTTATTGAACCTTCTCTTGAATTGGAGAGTAGCGCAAAGACCTGAAATTGTTCGAGGTTACCGCACCAACAATAGAGGAAGCTAATGACAAGGATCATGAAGCTTGGACGATGTCAAGCATCGAACGTCAGGTCGACAAGGTCGCGCCCTCCCGAGTGGTGCAAGAATCGCTGTCGACCGTCTTGCTAGTAGAAGACAGTGAACCTACGGACTATGAGGAAGCGATGATGAGCCTAGACTCTGAGAAATGGCTAGAAGCCATGAAATCCGAATTGGGGTCCATGAGCGAAAACCAAGTATGGACTTTGGTGGACCCTCCTAGCGACCGAAAGGCCGTTGAGTGCAAATGGATCTTCAAGAAGAAAACGGACGCGGATGGTAATGTTACCGTCTATAAAGCACGGCTTGTCGCGAAAGGTTTTCGACAAGTTCAAGGTGTTGACTACGATGAGACTTTCTCTCCGTGGCGATGTTTAAGTCCATTCGGATTTTATTAGCAATTCTTGCTTTTCATGATTATGAAATATGGCGGATGGATGTCAAGACCGCGTTCCTCAATGGCAACATTGATGAAGAGTTGTATATGATGCAACCCAAGGTTTTGTCGATCCTAAGGATGCTGATAAAGTATGCAAACTTCAGCTCCATTTATGGATCAAGCAAGCATCTCGAGTTGGAACCTTCGCTTTGATCAAGTGATCAAGAGCTTTGGATTTGTTCCAAATTGCTACGAAGCTTGTATCTACAAGAAAGTGAGTGGGAGCTCGGTGACGTTTCTGGTACTATATGTGGACGACATATTGATTATTGGAAATGACATCAACATGCTTAACAATGTGAAGAGTTATTTGAACAAGTGTTTTCAATGAAATACCTAGGTGAAGTCGCTTATATATTGGGCATCAAGATCTATAGAGATAGACAAAGCACTGATAGCTTTAAGCAGAGTACATACCTAGACAAAGTTCAAAAGGTTCGAATGGATAAGGCAAAGAAAGGTTCGAGGCCCATGTTGTCGTAAGATATTGAGCAAGGCTCGGTGTCCATTCTGTAAATAATAGGGAAGCTATGAGCAAAGTGCCTTATGCCTCGGCCATAGGTTCTATCATGTATGCCATGCTGTGTACTAGACCGGATGTGTCCAATGCTCTTAGTTTGACGAGCAGATATCAAAGTGATCCAGGAGTGGAACACTAGACAACCGTGAAGAACATCCTAAAGTACCTAAATAGAACTAAAGAAATGTTCTTAGTCTATGGGGGTGATGAACAACTCGTCGTAAAAGGTTACGGTCAATGCTAGTTTCGACACCGACAAGGATGATTCCAAATCTCAGACAGGATACGTTTATATTTTGAATGGAGGAGCTGTGAGCTGGAGAAGCTACAAGCAAAGCGTGATCATGGATCTCTGAGAAGCGGAATACATGGTCGCTGCAGAAGCGTCAAGTGAAGGAGTTTGGATCAGAAACTTCATCACTGAGCTTGGCGTGGTTCCAAGTGCATTGGACCCACTGGAGATATTGTGTGACAACACTGGCGCCATAGCACTCGCTAAGGAACCAAGATATCATCCAAAGACCAAGCATATCAACCGCAAGTTTCATATAATCCGAGATTATATAGCAGATGGAGATCTGAAGATTAGCAAAGTACATACAGATCTGAATGTCACAGATCCATTGACTAAACCTCTTCCACGTGTAAAACATGATCAGCACCTCAGTGCCATGGGTGTGAGATTGTTGCCAAATGTAAACTAGATTATTGACTCTAGTGCAAGTGGGAGACTGTTGGAATTATGCCCTAGAGGCAATAATAAAGATGTTATTATTATAATTCTTGTTCATGATAATGTTTATATTCCATGCTAGAATTGTATTAAGCGGAAACTTTAATACTTGTGTGGTTTGTGAACAACACTGTGTCCCTAGTACGCCTCTATGGACTAGCTCATTGATCAATGATGGTTAAGGTTTACTAACCATAGACATGAGTTGTCAATTTGATAATGAGATCATATCATTGGGAGAATGATATGATGGACAGACCCAAACTAAGCAAAGCAATTAGATCGTGTCATCGTGTTCGTCTTTGCGAAGCTTTTCTTATGTCAAATATTGTATTCCTTAGACCATGAGATAATACAACTCCCTGGTATCGGAAGAAAGCTTTGAGGTCATCAAACGTCATCCTATGAGAGGGTGATCATAAAGGTGTCTCTCAGGTGATTGGAAAGTATCTGTTGGGTTGTATGTATCGAGATGGGATTTGTCCCTCCCAAGTCGGAGAGATATACTTCGGGCCCACTCGATAATCGATATCAACACCGCTTGCAAGCATGTCGTTAAGGAGTTAATCACAAAGTGATATCGGATTCTGAACGAGAAAAGTACTTGCGTGAGCGAGATTGAACTAGGTATGGCTGCAACGATCAAATCTCGGGCAAGTAAAATATCGCGAGATGAAGGGAATATATATATGGGATTGATTGAATCCGGCATCGTGGTTCATCCGATATGATCATCGATGAATGTGTGGGAGTCAATATGGGTGTCAGACCCACTGTTGATTATTGATAGAAGATCATGTCTGCATATTCTCGAACCGCAGGTCACACATAACGTGTCTCGACGCTAGGATAGATTGGATAATTGGTTTATGAGTTTTTGTTGAGTCTCGGATGGGATCCGGACATCACGAGGTTCGGAGTGGTCAGAGAATAAGATTCATATAAGGCGATGCAGTTTTGGAGTTGAATTGTTCAGGTTAATCGGTATTGTACGGAAGCTTCTAGAACCTTACGGAAGGGGACCAACGTGGCCCCACCTTCCGGGAGGGCATGGGCCTATGAGGAGTGCCCTGGCGCATTGGCCAGGGCACAAGGCCCCATAGGGCCCAGCCGCCAAGAGAGGTTTAAACTCGAGATAGACCTTCTAGAAGGGGTTTCCTTGCCCCCACTCCTTATCCTTTGGGGCCGGTTTGGGCTTGGGGAGGGCTAGGGCTGCGCCTCTATATAAAGAGGGGTGGGGCGCACAAACCCCTACACCTTCCCTCCAACCCTAGCCGCCTTGCCCTCCTCTCTCCTCCCGACCGCCAGGCGAAGCCTGCAGAAATTCTCCACCAATTGCACTGCTACCGCGTTGTAGATCCAATCATCTCTCCACCATACTTTACAGTGCGAGGAAGGAGGAGACGTCGAGGTGCTGCATGTGTGCATCTCACGGAGGCACCGCCACTTGTGGTGCTAGATCGGATCGGATCGCGAGGAGGAGAAGCGAGTACGACTACATCACCCACGTTCCGACGAACATTCCGCTGTGCGAATCTTCAAGGGTATGAAGATCTAATCCAATCTCTCTCGTTGTTTGCATCTCCTAGATTAGATCTTGGCTTTTCCTCTGTTCGCATCCGTAGAAAATTTTGATTTACTATGCCGCGAAACCCTTCAGCCATTTGGTTTGACCAATGCACCAGCTTATTTCATGAACATGATGAACAAGGTGTTCACGGAGTTCCTTGACAAGTTTGTTGTCGTTTTCATTAATGACATTTTGATCTACTCCAAGAGCAAAGAAGAGCACGAAGGACATCTACGTTTGATACTTGAAAAGCTTAGAGAGCATAAGCTGTATGCCAAATTCAGCAAGTGTGAATTTTGGTTAAATGAAGTTGGTTTTCTTGGACACATTGTGTCAGGAGATGGTGTAGCAGTTGATCCTACTAAAGTTTCAGCTGTAACTGAATGGAATCTCCTAAGTTAGTGAAAGAGGTTCGTAGTTTCCTTGGCTTGGCAGGATAGTACAGAAGATTTATCGAAAATTTCTCCAAAGTAGCTAAGCCTATGACAGACTTGCTAAAGAAAGACAAGAAATTTGCTTGGTATGAGGGACGTGAACTCAGTTTTCAAGAATTGAAGAAGAGACTAGTGACAACACTAGTCTTATGTTTGTCATATTTGGAGAAAGATTTCCAAGTATATTGTGATGCATCTCATCATGGATTAGGTGCAGTACTTATGCAAGAAGGGAAAGTTGTGGCTTATGCCTCGAGACAACTCAAAACTCATGAGGTAAGTTACCCTACTCATGATTTGGAGTTAGCCTCTGTTGTCCATGCACTCAAAACATGGAGACACTATCTTTTGGGAAAACAATGTGAAGTGTTCGATGATTTGGAGTTAGCCTACAACGTATTCATGACGACACGTCGACTGTGCCACTACTTTCAGGAGCACCAGATCGTGGTCGTCAACGACGCACCATTGTCGAACATCTTGAACAACCCTGAAGCTACAAGGTGAGTATCCTCGTGGGGGCATCGAGTTGTCCCCTCGAGACATCATCTACGAGCGTCGCACCGCCATCAAGTCTCAGGTGCTCCCTGACTTCTTCGTCCACTGGATGGAGCTCCAGCTACTGGACACTCCAGACATGTCCCAGTCCTGGACGATGCACTTCGACGGATCCAAACGTGAGGCTGGAGTAGGAGCCGGAGTGATACCGACGTCCCCCCAAGGGGATAAGATGAAATACGTCCTTCGGATGAAGTTCTGCACATCCAACAACGAGGCTGAGTACTAGGCACTCCTACATGGGATGCGGATGGCTAAAGTGTGCGACCCCACACGCCTCATCATCTACGGTGACTCCAGCCTCGTCGTCCAACACATGATGAATGAGTGCGATGCCCATAGTGCCAACATGATCGCGTATCGTGCACTCTATAACACACTCAAAAGAGACTTTGACGGATGCGAACTCCTGCATGTTGGCAGGGAAAGCAACGAAGAGGCCGATAAGCTCGCCAACATTGTCCCCACTTGCGCCCAATGCCACCAGGTGTGTTCCTCGAGCAAATCTGCGTGCCTTCTATCAACCAAAAATTCCCGAAGGACATAGTCGAAGTTGCGGGACACTCAGGGGCTGCGCCACCCAAGAAAGTCGAGTGACCCGAAGAGCTTGACACGGAGGTCGAACTGGTAAGCCTCATGCAGGTCCTGGCAGTCGAACAAACATGGACTCAGCCATATGTCAGTTACCCGGTGGATAAGAAGCTGCCTGAGGACCCAACGAAAGCCCGGCAGGTCGCCCGCCGATCAAAGGCCTTCACCATCATTAACGGTGAGTTGTACAAGCGCAAAATTTCAGGTGTGCTCCAATGATGTATCGCTAACAGTGATGGGAAAAGCATCCACCTTAACATCCATGAAGGTATCTGCGGCCACCACGCGGGCAACCGCGCTCTTGTCGCCAAGGCTCTACGAGCTGGTTTCTACTGGCCAACAGCAATGAGCGACGCCAAAGACATCGTACAGAGGTGCAACGCCTGCCAAAGGTACACAGACAAATCACACGCCAGCTGAGCTGATGCCCATACCATTGGCCTGGCTCTTCGCCTAGTGGGGACTCGACATGATCGTCAAGCTGCCGAAGTCTTTGCTAAGAGGACATGTCTTTCTCCTGGTGGCAGTAGAAAAATTCACAAAGTGGATCAAGGCCATGCCCGTCACTAACCAAACCGGTGCCTCCGCCGTCAAGTACTTCGAGTCCATTGTCTATAGGTTCGGAGTGCCTCACAGCATCATCACCGATAATGGCTCGAACTTCACCTCAAAGGAGTTCCAAGACTTCTGCGAAGACCTCAACATCAACCTCACGGATGCCTCCGTGTCGCATCCGTAGACCAACGGGCAAGTCGAAAAGGCTAATGGTCTCATCGGCAACGACATCAAGAAGCGGCTGCTACACCCACTCGAAAGGCTTGCTGGAGCCTGGGCGGATGAGCTACCCTCCGTTCTATGGAGCTTGCACATGATGTCTATACACTTTTATTCTTGTAGACAGTTGTTGGGCCTCCAAGTGCAGAGGTTTATAGAACAACAACAAGTTTCCCTTAAGTGGATTACCCAAGGTTTATCGAACTTAGGTGATCAAAGGTATCCCTCTCAAGCAACCCTGCAATCAAGATACAAGAAGTCTCTTGTGTCCCCAACACACCCAATATAATTGTCAGGCGTGTAGGTGCACTAGTTTGGTAAAGAGATAGTGAAATACAAGTGGTATGGATGATTATAAGTGGTAACGGTGCCAGAAAAGGGCTTCTGACGAGAAGGAAAAGACTAAAGGCAAAAAGATGGAAGCAAGCAAACATGTAATAGATCTAGTTGCAAACGCTATTTCAATGTTTAGAAATAAGGCCTAGGGATCATACTTTCACTAGTGAACACTCTCAATAAATATATTCTCTTCATGATACTACCTTGAACTACTCTCCGGTTGGACACTCTAATCCATGATAGGGCTATAATAGCACTCCTCAAAGTCCTCCTTCCCCATCTAGATAACCTCACACTGTCACCTTGAGCGCTAGATGGTTTCAACAAACACCATAATTTCATAGAGACAACCAACTCAAAATATACTCATGATAAATATTTATAAACTCTAGCCTAAGTGCTACCACGGTGTGTCTGTCACTTTCACACACGTGGAGAACATAGATCTATTGAAGAGCTTGAGTATTTGTGTAAACTCTAGCCTAAGTGCCACCACAATATGCACTATATGCAATGGCAAGATTCACCTGAGGGACTTCCTTATTGGCATGAAAGGGGGACGCCAGAGACTTCCCAGCCTCCTCGGCCTTATGCTTCAGCAGAGGTCGAAGTGCCCGGTCGAGGTCACCCGGAGACATCTCCTCCGCCAACACTCTCGTCGGGTCGCTGGCGCCGGAGTACAAGAACATCAGATGCACTCTCGCTTGGAGAGGCTGCGCCTGATGCTTAAGGAAGGTGCAGATGATATCGACGCCACTGACCTCCTTGCCCCGCACCAGATGGAGCTCCTCCACCCGCCGGTACAACTTCTCCACCTCCGCGACCTCGTCCTCCATGATGTCATTTGACCATGAGCGCTTTCGGGAGATCACCTTGGCGGAGTCGAAAGGAGCCAACCCGTAGTGTTGACCATCGAGCTTGACGTCGCGGATGTAAAACCATTTGTTCCGCCTTTGCTGGACGGACTCGCAGAGATAAAAGGAGAAGAATTGGACAATGAGGCAGATAGAAACCCCGCATCCGTGGATAGACACCACCGGTACTAGACTGCCTTTTCAGAAAATACGGTTTTTTGAAGAGGCCGAAGTATGGCTCGATACCAAGCCTACACCCACCCAGTGGCGTGACAATTTTCATTTTTTTTTTTGCATCAATTTTTTTTTACATCTTAGAATTCATTCTACCTCGATTTTTTTGTCCTTCGCTAGTGTTTCCAGCAGACATATGTCTGTTTCCGAACTTTCGATAAAACCCGGTCCTTTTGGCCTCTTCTCTCGAAGATAGATGAATGGATCGTGGGATTCTATCACTGGTGGCCAATACACGGGTCTTTGTTGAAAGTTATAAAAAAATCAAAATAAATAACTCGCACACAACAAGTCAGGTGTGGTTAAACAATACTAGTACCTGGAGGACACGTATAACACTTCCTATTTCAAGAAAAAAGATTATTAATAATGTCATAAGTTTTCCACCTTATACTCCCGCGCAAGAAATTTCCGTTTTTCGTGAAACCGCGAAAAGAAAAGGAACGAAACGACCCGAAAAAAGAAGCGGGGAGTCCCATCGAAATTTCCTGCTCTGTGATTGGTCCGTCAGCTCCGCCCACGGATCGTGCCCCCCAAGCCTATCCCACCGCCCAATTCTCCCAGATCCGACGGCACCCACACCAAGTGACGCGGATCGACCCCCCTCGCGCCCACCGCCCTGGTTCCTATAAAAGCCTCGCCATTCCCGATCCAACTCACCAAATCAAGCCATCACCACCGGCATCAGCAGCGCGCAGCATCTCAATCCCGCAGCCGCCCACCGTATCTCGAGCAGTAGTCCAGTTCACCGGAGAAGGAAGCAAGATGGCCGGAAGGAAGGGAGGTGACAGGAAGAAGGCAGTGACCCGCTCCGTCAAGGCCGGGCTCCAGTTCCCCGTCGGCCGCATCGGGCGTTTCCTCAAGAAGGGCCGCTACGCCCAGCGCGTCGGCTCCGGCGCCCCCGTCTACCTCGCCGCCGTCCTCGAGTACCTCGCCGCCGAGGTATGCAACCATCCCCTATCTCTCCACCCCCCTCTCTCTCTCGTTGTTTCAAATCGGTTCCCGCTTTGCTTCTCATCTTCTGGTCGACTTATCGCCATGTGTTTGGTTTTGGTTCTGCAAGGTTCTGGAGCTCGCCGGGAACGCCGCCAAGGACAACAAGAAGTCCCGCATCGTGCCACGCCACCTGCTGCTCGCCATCCGCAACGACCAGGAGCTTGGCAAGCTGCTGGCTGGAGTCACCATCGCCCACGGTGGTGTCCTCCCCAACATCCAGTCCGTTCTGCTCCCCAAGAAGGCCGCGGAGAAGGCCGAGAAGGAGGCCAGCAAGTCGCCCAAGAAGAAGGCTGCCGTCAAGACCCCCAAGAAGGGTGCTGCTGCCAAGGAGTAGGGTGGAAGGACCTTAAGAATGCTGCATAGTTATGTGTTTCAAGAGGGGAAATCTTTGTTGGGTTAGAGAGTCTTGTATGTAATTCTGGGTCAGAAGACAACATCTGGTTGTGCTTGGTCCTGAGTTCTTGCTAATGGAAGCTGAAACCTGAATCGTTTCTCTAATTTGTCTATCTGTCGTTGCAATTTCATGTGTGCTGTTGCAATTTCTCTTCTCGGTAACTATATGTGATTTTTTGCTATCATTCTTCTTTGTCTCTGCTTAGGGCATTTGTCAAATAAATAGTTATTCTTGGTAAAGATTGTTTCAAGATCTGTTCCACTGAAAGCTGAGTTGCATGTCTGTCTTATGACACCAATGAGATTTTCAAGGATGCATTCTCTCAGCATGGTGATGTTGTTAAAGGTAGCAATCCATCTGTTCTGGATCTTCTTGGTTGATCTGTGACTTTTGTTGATCTGGAATTGACTTCTGATTGTTGTTTGGGCTTTACAGTGAAAATAATATGCCATCTGGTGACGGGTAAATCAGGAGGATACAGTTTTGTCAAGTTCTCCTTGGAAACTGAAGCAACCACATCATTGGAGAAGGTGAGGTATGCTGTGCTTCATACATCTGTAGATATATATGGCACAGTTCAAGTTGCTGCAGAATAATGTGGAGCGCTCAGTGTGCTTCTTTTCCTTTTGCTAACATGGCTTATCTACATGATGACAATTGTTTGATTTTTAGCTGCTTGATGGTAAGAACATATGGGTGCACTATGCAAACTGCGGTTGATCTGCTGCTGCTTAATGTTTTTTCTGTGATGTTAAATCATGTATTATGCATGTTAAACCATGAATTTTGAACTTTTAGTACCCTGATCATGTCCCAGGGAAATAGCTGTGCATCCAGTATTATATTTTTTATGCTTCAGCAAGCTTGTCCTACTATTTAGAGTGCCACTGGCTCTGTAGACTAGAGCCCTTTTTTGACAAATTATAAAGCGGGTAGTAGTAAATTTGAGCTTGATTTGGGCAACTTTATTAGCAGGAGAGTTGTATTTTTTCAAGCACACATGATTCAGTAGAGATTTACAAGGGGGACATTATATCATGAATCATCTCATATTTAACTCAACCAGCCAATCATGTAACACAAGGGAGCCTTCTTTATTTTTCCTACTGCCTTCAAGGAGCTGTAGGCTTGTAGCTCAACTAGTATAGGAGTAGCACAGAACAGGGACCTGAATATATATGCTTATATTGTCATTTGTCCAATAGTTACTGTTAAATTGCAGGCTGTCATGGTAAACTGGACTATTGGAGTCCCCATTAGTAGTTTCATGATGCTCCTGATGGCTTTCAGCAAAGCTGGGCTGTAAACCATTCATTCTAAGAAGAGGGATAAATGAAGTGTACATAATCTGAAAACTAAGAAGAGGGATAAATGAAGTGTACCACATACCCACCTTTTTATGTTAATTTTTTGCACCTGGGTGGTTGAAGCAATCATCCTTTTTGAGGAATCAACAATTTTGTAGTTGGGGGGGGGGGGGGGTCATTCAGTATGCGCCTTAAATTTTCCCCAACAGTTAATTTTGTCTCCATTGCATGACTTGGTTTGCTTGTTGCTAGTGTTGTTTATGAACGTTTCAGTGGCAGAGCTTGATTTGAGATTGCCACCTATAGATGGAATGGACAGTATGAGTCAGTAATATGCTCTCTAGTATCCGTTACTGTGAGCCTTCTCATGTAAATGAGCTTGAAAGGTTATGTACATATTTACACAGCTGTTATGAACTGGTGTTTTCAGTTTACATTTCTACGATATCAATGGTCATTTAGTTCTCCTATGCAGGTACAAGCTGCCAATCATAGACGCCAATTGAGAAGATGATTGTTCTAAGTGCTAATGCCTGTTGAAGCTGATAATTTGATCCCTGAATCCTGATATGTGATGCTACCATTTAGAATTTAGTAGAGAAGAAACTATGGCTTGGTCATAATTTTGTTCATCCTCATGCCATGTTATTCAACACTTGGAACAAAGAAAGTGTGAGAACATGACATTCTGCTGTGTAAACCAAAGTTTGTGCCGATGGCATAGGTGTGCCCTTTGACACTTTCAATACATGGATTAATCTTTTCTATTTTGAATTTTAATTTTTTTATGCATTTCGGGCTATGTTAGTTTGCACCGATGGCATAGGTGTGCCCTTTGACTGAAACATCTAGTTGGGCAAAGCACTTCGAATCTTATGCAAACAAAAGTTGGCATTAACAGATGCAAGCTGTCTCCCTCTAGACGGGATATATCTTTTTCTCTTGTAAAAATACATCTTCACACCTATATCGTGTTTGTACCGCTGACCTTTGTACCAAAACTTATTTATGCAGGATGTGATATTGGACGTCATGAATTATCAGCTATCAAGAATCTTACTGTCCCTCAAACAAATAGCTGAATCTATCTGCATATTTAACAAGTGTACATTATACTCTGATTATTCCATGGTTTCTATGCTTCTAAACTCCTGCGCTTCACAACTCAATACTTATGCTATTAGTTACTTATGAGATGACAACAAAATTATATCTTGGTTCTCTGCAAAATCGAGTGTCTTCATGTATGGTTTTTGATTGATCCACCATAATGCTTGAGAGCTTTAGTTATTGCTCCCCTGATTTAATAGGTAATCATGCAGTTGAGCTATTAAGAATCAAGTCATATGTTGTAGGCATAGTTGAATTATCATTTACATTTCCTGGTCACAAGCCACTATGGTTGTGTTGCAAGATCAACTTCCCTTTTTATATTAGCATTGTCATGTTTTTTTGAATCTGTAAGCATGTGCAATTCACTTCCTCATGACAAGTAAACATCCCCTTGACTAGATGCTGATTTTCTTATCTGTAATTCTATGTATGTATGTATTAAAGTTTATGCCCTTTTTATCTGATTGTCAGGCTGTGGCAGCATACATTCTGAAATCCTGAGCACTTTGTCCAGTACAAGATAAACACTTGATAATACAATTCTATTTGGAGAGATTTTCATTTTGCTTCTGTCTCAGACAACTGATAAGAATAATATTTGTAGACGTGGGCATTCATGTATGACATTTGAACCTGGTTCGGAGCATAAGTATCCATGAGAAGATTGCATGTGAGCTATCTATCAATTATTACTACTCCCTCCGTTTCATAATTCTTGTCGTGGTTTTAGTTCGTATATGTGGAATGTGGTAAACTGCTCTTCTAGTGTCAGCGGTGTTGCCTGCCTACTATTTGGGACCTTGTTGAGTCTTCCTTCAAATAGTAGAGAGTTAATGATAGCTGTTGTAGTTAGCTTGGTTGTTTCGAACCATTTGGAAGACGGTGAAATTTAGCGTGTTCTCGACTCACTATCCCAATTATCCTAGGTACTAGTTTTTTTTTTTTAATCTTTGGCTACTGGATCGCCTACTAGGCTGGGCGCCAAGCCGCTGCAGTTGGTGGCAAGTGACGTGGTTCATGGCTTGAATGTTCCTTGCTGTGCCGCTCTTCGAGAATGACCTAAGAACAGTTTTGGTTTCTGCCTGCTATCGATCTCTGAATTACTTAATTTGGATGTGGTTCAGTCAGCGCCCTTGTATGGTTGACGTTGTAAACTTGAGTGATTGTAAACTAGGAATAATTATATTAAAAAGCCCATAATACCTCTCAGGCTTGGATTTTTGAAACCCAAATACAGCGTTAATTTGGTTGGAACTCTGGCCCTTTTCTTATTGCAGAATCCAAGGTTATACATGCACTGGTTGGATATGAACACGCCTGTTTGTTTTTTATACTCCCTCAGTCTTGAAACTAGGGAACATGGCCGCGTCCGTGAGGGATAATATTGTAAATTAATAGATTAAAATTATTGGTAAAGAGTACATCCTATGCAGTGTATTATTATTGTTCGAAGTTACGGCAAACAAAATAGTAGTACTATATGCAAATAAAAAAGGCGACGGATGATACAATTAACATGGAAAAAATGAAAAAGTATAACAAAATTGAATCACCGCCTGTTAATTATAGCTAGAAAATTATTCGCCCTTGAGCCTGTTAATTATAGCTAGAAAATTATTCACTCTTGAAAAAGCACTGAAGGGTAACTACCTTATAGAAATTACAGATGGAAAAGTGCGAGGAAAAATTAATGCTAAAGAATATAAAATTACCTAAAAGAAACACCTCCGCTAAAGAATATGAAATAATCCTAAAAGAAATATTGTTGGCAAACTAAGGTTATACAATTATATTATGAATTAATAGATTAAAATTTTTGGTAAAGAGTATATCCTATGCAGTGTATTATTATTGTTCGAAGTTATAGCAAAAAAATAATAGTACTATATGCAAATAAAAAAGACGACAGATGATACAATTAGCACGGAAAAATGAAAAAGTACAACAAAATTGAATCACCGCCTGTTAATTATAGCTAGAAAATTATTCGCCCTTGAGCCTGTTAATTATAGCTAGAAAATTATCTCTTGAAAAAGCACTGAAGTGTAACTACCTTATAGAAATTACATATGGAAAAGTGCGAGGAAAAATTACTGCTAAAGAATATAAAATTACCTAAAAGAAACACCTTCGCTAAAGAATATGAAATAATCCTAAAAGTAATATTGTTGGCAAGCTAAGGTTATACAATTATACATCAGCGAGAAATTACCATGGATTGACTACCAAAATTATTTCGGAAAAGTACCTTTAATTAATAAAAAATGGAACCCAAATATTATTATATACATATAATAGCTATCGCTACAGAAATGAAGTTGAAAAGTTGTGTTAAAAAATTATGGAGAAAAAACACGGCTAGAAAAGATGAGCTAGAAAATTTAAGCCGAATAGATAGAAGAAATGAACGTAAAAAATATCAGTTAGGGCAAGAAAATTTTAAGGGAAACGTTGTGTTGCGTTTACGTGATGTGGCACCCAATTATGCAAAATTAGACGATAAATATTACACACGCGGACGCGGGCCGTCGGATCGAACAGCCAGAAAAGGCGGAATATAAGCGGAATAGTTAGAAAACATAAACATGCGGACCTTCGGATCAAATGGCCAGAAAAGGTGGAAAAAAAGTTTAAGCTGAAAGTTAAGAAAGGTTAACATGAAAAAATATTGTTTAGGCAAGAAAATTTTAGCCGAATAGTTGTATTATGTCTACGTGATGTGACACGCGATTGGACAAAATTAGACGATGAATAGCACACGCGCGAACACAAGCCGTCAAAATTAGACGATAAATAATACACACGCGAACACGAGCCGTCGGATCAAGAACGAATGGCTGGGACATGCCCACATTGTAGGGGTTCGTAGCATGGAAAACAAAAATTTTCTATCGCATACAAACAAACAAGCCAAGATCTATCTACTAGATTGTAGCAACGAGTCGATGGAATAACTTACCCTCGAAGATTCCAAAGCGGTTAACGAGAGCAGATTCTCGTGGGTGATGTAGTCGTACTCTTTCCGATCTTAAGATCGCGTAGACGATCCTTCCGGCGCTCGGCAGCGCTTCAATCGGGTCACATCGTTAGACTGACGAAGACCTTCCTCTCCCTTGTTCCAAAGAAAATGGAGGTTGTAGCACTCTCTCGATTCCGAAAGACAACGGCGTGGTACCAAGTAGATGGGAGATCTCGCAGGCTTCCTTAAGCCGGAGCGAGTATGGTGGAGTATGAGAGAGGCTTTAGTGGTCTAGGGATTAGACACACCAATTAGAAGGCTCTAAACCGAAGGCTAGGGCAATTAGAAGCTCTAAACCAAAACGGCTATAAACCGGAGGCTTTGGCTAGGGTTTAGATTAGAGGATAGGAACTTGTGTGTCTAGAGGAGGAGGCCCTGCCCCTCCTCTTATAGGTGGAGGAGGGCGGCTGGGGGGAGGGAGTCCCTCCCTAACTCGGCCTAGGTGGTGCGCCGGCTTGGAGAGGAGGGACTCCTCCCCAAAGTCGGTTTCAACCTCCTCTTGTTTGTTTCCCTCGGTTTCCTGTTTTAGCCGTTTGACTTTCAAACTGGCTGTTTGACTTTTCAGTTTGGGATTCAATTTAATCCTTTATTTGGAACAGCGAGAACACTTAGTACATGATGCAATCATTCCAATGCAATGACACATTCATGTACCCCTTCCCCTCCGGAGTGCCGGACATTTCGGCACCTTCTAGAACATTCCCGATGAAAACACTAATCATTCCCAACTCAAACGGGACTTTCCTTATATGAATCTTATTCTCCGACCATTCCGGATCACCTCGTGATATCCGGATCCCATCCGAGAGTCGAACAACATTCGGTCTCTTTCTCATAATACCATAACTACTCAAACAACGTCGAATCCTTAAGTGTGTCTCCTACGGTTCGTGAATTATGCGACATGATCGAGACACTTCTCGAACAATAACCAATAGAGGAATCTGGAAATTCATATAGCTCCCACATATTTCTACGATTACTTTGCGATCGAATGAACCACTTACATGCGATACCAATTTCCCTTTGTCTCACGATAGTTTACTTATCCGAGGTTATGATCGTCGGTATCTCTGCATACCTAGTTCAACCTCGTTACCGATAAGTAATCTTTTCTCGTTCCCGTGATATGTGATCCCTTGTGAGCCAGTCACATGCTTGCAAGCTAATTGGATGACATTCCACCGAGAGGGCCCAGAGTATATCTATCCGTCATATGGATGGACAAATCCCACTCTTGATCCATGTATTTCAACCAATACTTTCTGAACACTCAATGCCACCTTTATAGCCACCCTGTTACGGTGTGGTGTTTGATGACATCAAAGCATCCATCCGGAAAAGGTGATAGGCATGATCTCATGGTCGAAGGAATTAGGTTACTATGTATCAGAAAGCATATAGCAATTGAACTATTGAAATGACTTGATCTTTATGCTACGCTTATCTGTAGGAGTATGTCCATCACATCATTCTCCTAATGATATGACCTCTGTTAATAACATCTCTATGTTCATGATCAGGAAACCATGATCATATATTAACCAACAAGCTAGTTTAACAAGAGGCTTTACTAGGGACTCTTTTATGTTTACAAATCACACAAGTATTAATGTTTCCTGTTAATATAATTATAGCATGGTATGTAAACATTTATCATAAGTATGAAGATATGATAATAACCTACTTTATTATTGCCTCTTGGACATATCTCCAACAGTCTCCCACTTGCACTAGAGTCAATAATCTAGTTTCAAACCTTTGTGTATTCAAAACCTATGGCTTTACGGTGTTGTATGTACACGATTGCTAGTGGTCAACTGATCTCCGGATCTGACACTTCCGTGTCCGTGTAATTGTATGTCTTTATGCCTCACGTATCACTCATTCTCTAATGAGATGGCTTTGTATAAATTTGGTCTTTCGGTTGTGACCTTTAGTTCTTTGGGGTTAAAACATGTTGATAATATTGTCGCACAATATATCTTCATAGTATTATCCTCTGTGAACTACACCTAGTTTGATAACAAACTACTTGACACAAATGCCTCTTTTGCTGCTATAATAGCAGTCATATACTTAGCCTTTTGTTGTAGTATCTGTCACAATGTCTTAACTTTGGAACTCATCCAAATCCATTATGGAACTCACTTTCCATTATATTGTGCCACCCTTAATTTAGATTGAGATAAACTTAATTTGTACTTTGTGACAAAACTAGTATCAATGTAGTACTTTTACAATGAACTAACCATCTATTTGTCACTTCTACAAATAATATACTCTTAGTTCTTCCAAAAGATCATAAGAATATCCTTACTATTGTCCAATGATCATCTTACAAATCATTCTGGTATATGCTCACAACATTTAGAGCATAGGACATATCTGGATTTGTACATATCACAGTATGATTGATATAAATACTCTTTGTGATTTCATACATCAAGTATCAATCTATACTTGATTATTTGTTTCACTTTACCAAATGTCAATACACTTGAATATATCATCAACATTGAACTCATTCAATCCTTTCTGTGCGACAAGAAACTCTCTTGTAGTTTCTATATTGAACTCATTCAATATCTTGTCTATGTACTTCTGGCACAACCATATTAGCGTCTATTGATGCCAAATATTTGGGTTTTGCCTAAGTCTTTCATCGAAATGAAATTCTTAATATGTGTTAATAAAGGATACATTATTTCCAATCAACAATATGTCTTCCACATAATGTATTAGAAACATGTCTTAGCGCTCCCACTTAATTTCTTGCAAATGCAAGCATCTTCATCGTCTCTAATGAACTTTTAAACTCCTTTAACAGTTTCATCACAGTGAAGATTCCAACTCCGTGATGCTCACTTTAACCATTGAAGTTTGCATATGCTTTTAGCATCCTTTGAATTAACAAAACCCTATGGACCGTGTTATGCACATGTCCTAGGTAACGATTCTATTAGAAGAACTTGTTTTGTTTATTCAACTACCATATAACAAATTATATGTAGTGGTTGCTAAATTAATCCGTCTAGACTAAATATCACTATGAAAGATCAAATCTTGTCATAGTCAACCTTTGAACATTTTGTGAACTCTTTCCCAACATGTCGACTATTTCATAGATGTAAAACATCCACGCCTATTTCTTTATAGATCCGACACAAGCGTAAGGTCTTACACCTTTCTCGAGGGTCCTTCAAGTTCAAAACTTGATTTCTCGTGTATGGAACTATCACGGATTTTATGGCTTCAAGCCATTTGATGGAGTCAGGGCTCATCATCGCTTCTTTGCATGTAGTCGGATCATTATTGTCAAATAATGATTTAACTCTCAAATCTTGGTATTTGATTGTTTACCGACCTACTTGTTTTAATAGGAACTTAGATCTCCGTAACCACAATCTTTGAGTCACGTGAGCCATGAGCATTGTTCTCGCCTCCTAACACTTTTCGTTGCGCAACTTTGCACATATAGCTAAGGTTCTTTTAACCTTATCAAAGTTCTATTGTCCTCCCACTTAACTTTTCACGAAAAAATTCCTTCTCAAAGAAACTTGACGTTCTAAGCAACAAACACTTTTGTCTCCGGTGTTTATGGAGGAATACTTAACAGTTTATACAAAGACAGGTTCATCCGACTTTGGTTGCACACATCTTTCTTATGCATAGCATACCAATGTTTAAGAAAAGACAACTTGGGTTTTATCCCAAACCATAACTTTATATGGTGTCAATTCAACGGATTATGATGAAGCTCTTTTCAGTGGAAAAACGGTAATCTCTAAAGCTTTTAATCTTTAAAATATAATGGCAGTTTTATGAATTACACCTTCGATCTTACCATGTCAAACAAGGTTTAATTACATATCTCGAACGCTCCATACTCTTATGGTGTTTCAGGAAAATGCAAATACACGGAACGATTCCTTAAATCTTAGGTATTATGCTAAACTTGTAACTCAAATATCTTCCTTTATGATCTTATCATAAACTATTTATATTCTTGTTACAATGATTTTGCACTTTATCTTGAAAATCTTTGAACTTTTCAAATATTTCACACTTCATCCTTATTAAGTAAATATTCATATATTCACTCAAATTTTTGGAGAAAGCATATGAAGTTGAAATCCATCGCTCTTGACTACACATAATGGATTTCGTACAACAATATGTACAAGTTCCAATAAGCTAGTCATTCGTTCCCTTTTGGCCTATGAACGAAGTTTTAATTATCTCTAGGAAAGTTTCACAAGCGTCATTTGACCAAAATCAAATGGACTCCAAAATTCCATCCATATGGAGTTTCTTCATGTTTTCTTTCCAATATAATTTAAACTGCGATGTCACTTCCTAAGTGATCTTTTAATCAATTTGTCTTTCGACATTTTTAGCACTATTTTTATGGATGTGATTTCTCCAACGAGATTTGTGAATCATCCATCTTTTATGGATTACGGCAATTATTTGAACAACCCTTTTGTTCTCATAATACCTGATAAAACAAACCTTGAAGGCAAGCTTTGATGTTTTAACGAGCAACACAATAACCCTTTATTTGTTCTCGATGAACATCATCACATATTCTTTTGCTAGTTACTTAGGCCATTGTAGTTCATGAATTGTGTTGTTTCGTATGACGATTCACACCAACAAATTCAGTATCAAATACTTAAGAACCACATTGTTTAATAAGCAAACAATATAACCATAACATGTATATCATCTATATACTTAAACTGAACAATTCTAGTCTTTTATTTTCTGCCATATATTTATGAGATTCTCTTCAAGATTTCCTTTTCTGTTTGAAAGAATCTATCAACATCAATAGTGGAGTCATACATATGACACATAGTCCAAAGCGTGTATAGTTAAATACTAATGTCTTTGGACTTGCACTTTGAAGTAGATCACCATGATCAAATGTTTGGTGTTCTTTCAAATTCCTTTCTTTAGTAATCTCTTGGTGTAGTAAACATTTTACCTACATCAAATATTCACCCTCATCATGGATTTATCCACGATCAAGCTACTTTTAGCTTGTAACGGTGAATCACAAGTATAATGTTGCTCTCCAAAACCTTTTTGGAGGATTAGGACAACTAGTGTCTCCAACCTTTTGCAAATTCTCATCAAATATGAAAACATGACTTTTGCCATATTATACTCTATCATGTTGCAACCAAAACTTCGTTTCAGATATCACAATATCTTCCACACATCATGGTTTCTGAAACAACTCTTTCAGATCCTAGATTACCTTGATATTAAGAGAATCCTTTGAATATCAAGAATCATGGAGACAAACATGATATATATATACTAACACTTGGAATTGTTACTCTTGATTTAATACTAATTATTAAACTTCATGGAGTAACCGGAACTCACTGAAAGTTTGCAACAGGACTTTTAAACTTTAGATTAACACTTGAAAACAATACGATACCATCAGAAAGTAACTAACCGAATTCTATAGTTCTATCATCTCAATTATAACTAAGCGCAAGGTGGTAGCGGATGCCAATGACTACAACAACTATGCAAATTCACTTTGATTTAGTTTATGATAAATTGAGTTCTAATTAATAATTAAATTAATCTAGGTGAACTCCTCAAAACAATATCCCTCACATTGTTTTAGTGATCACGAACAAATCCACCACATCAACACCGATCATCACGAGAGTTGATATAGCTTCAATGGCGAACAATCAACATGTTCATCATATCTACTATATGACTCATGCTTTACCTTTCGGTGATCCGTGTTCGAGACCATATGCGTACATGCTAGGCTCGCAAGATCAACCTTAGCTTCCGCATAAGCAAATCGGCTTGCTTCGTTGTATACACTCATGAGAATCTAACACACCCGATCATCACGTGGTGCTTGAAACAACAAGCTTTAGCAACGGTGCTAACTAAGGGTGAACACTAAGAACTTGAAATTGTGTGAGGATCATCTTATACGCTACGTCGTCTACTAAGCAATACAAGATGCATAAAGGATTAACATCACATGCAATTCATAATATGTGATATGATATGGCTTTCTTCTTTGTGCTTCGATATCCATCTTCAAGCACGAACATGATCTTCATCATTACCGCATTGCATCAGGTCAATGATCAATTGCTCCATGGTTGTATCCACGGCTTCAACTATTACAACTACTTTGAATAACACGCGGGTCTTATGAAATTAAAGACAACCATATGGCTCGCCGACTTATAAGGAACATTGCATACATCATATATAATAACAATCATGGCCATATCATCACACACCGCAAAACAACGCCTCTAATTTTCTTTGCATGTTTCGATAGTTTGGGGCTTTCATAAGTGTCGTTCTAACTACGAACAAGAACCACAACATTGATACTAGTATTGTTAATCACCGTTGAATTTCTAACTATATACTGGAGAAAGCGCACCCATAAAAAACTTACTTATATACAAGTTGCATGCATAGTCAGCGTGGAGCAAGTCTCTCAAACGATGTCATGTAAGGTTAGCCGGGCGCTAAATCATCCCAACATGCTAAGATGCAGGCACAAAGCCACTTATGCAATACAATAAAGCAGCGCCAATGACCATTGTGTTCTACGATCTACATATAGACACGGCTCTGATACCACTGTAGGGGTTCGTAGCATGGAAAACAAAATTTTTCTATCGCATACAAACAAACAAGCCAAGATCTATCTACTATATTGTAGCAACGAGTCGATGGAATAACTTACCCTCGAAGATAGATCTATCTACTCTACTAGATTGTAGCAACGAGTCGATGGAATAACTTACCCTCGAAGATAGATCTACTCGTGGTAGATAGAATTTTTGTTTGTTTGTTTGTTTGTATGCGATAGAATTTTTTTGTTTTCCATGCTACGAATCCCTAAAGTGGTATCAGAGCCGTGTCTATATGTAGATCTGTTGCACGAGTAGAACACAATGTTCATTGTGGGCGTTGATGCTTTTATTGTCGATTGCTTCTTGTGTACTTTGCATCTTGCGGTATGTTGGGATGAAGCGGTCCGGGCTAACCTTACATGACATCGTTCATGAGACTTGCTCCACGCTTGACATGCAACTTGTATTGCATAAGTGGCTTTATGGTGCTGCTTTCTCCTAGCATAGTTAAGATCCAATTTACAACGGTGATCAACAATGCTAGTATCAATGTTGTGGTTCTTGTTCGTAGTTAGAACGACACTTATTGAAAGCCCCAAACCACGAAAATATGCAAAGAAAGTAGAGGTCTAACTTTGTTTTGCAGGTGCAAGTGATGTGATATGGCCATGATTGTGATTATATTTGATGTATGCAATGTTCCTTATTGTAAGTCGGCAACCGACAGGAGCCATATGGTTGTCTTTAATTTATGTTAAGACCCGCATGTCTATTCAAAGTAGTTGTAATAGTTGAAGCCGGTGTACGACAACCATGGAGAAGCGTCATTGACCTTGATGCAATGCTTGATTATGGAGATCATGTTCGTGCTTGAAGATGGAGATCGGAGGCACAAAGAAGAAAGGCCATATCATATCACATATATATTGAATTGCATGTCATGTTAATCCTTTATGCATCTTGTATTGCTTAGTAGACGGTAGCATTATAAGATGATCCTCATGCACATCAATTTCAAATCATAAAGTGTTCACCCTTAGTTAGCACCGTTGCTAAAGCTTGTTGTTTGAAGCACGTGATGATCGGGTGTTAGATTCTGCAAGTATACAACGTGAGCAAGCCAGATTTGCTCATGCGAAACTAAGGTTTGATCTTGACGAGCCTAGCATGTCATACATGGTCTCGAACACGGATCACCGAAGGTAAAGCATGAATCATATAGTAGATATGATGAACATGACGATTGTTCGCCATTGAAACTATGTCAACTCGTGATGATCGGTGTTGATATGGTGTATTTGGTTCGTGTGATCACTAAAACAATGTGAGGGATATTGTTTTGAGTGGAGTTCACCTAGTTTAATTTTATTATTAATTTGAACTCAATTTGTCATAAACTTAGTCTAAACTATTGCAAATATGTTGTAGATCAATGGCAGCCCCTACCATCAATTTTAATGTTCTAGAGAAAGAAAAGTTGAAAACAATGGAAGCAACTTGGATTGGTTCCGCAATTTGAGGATTGTCCTCACGGTGGTAATTTGACCTATGTCCGGATGCACATTGGGTGACCCACTGGCCAATGCTTCCGATGAAGTAAAGAACGTTTACCTCGCTCGGAAGAATCAAGACTCCATAGTTCAAGTGCTATCTTGTATGGTTTAGAATCGGAGCTTCGTAAAAGGTTTGAAGAGTCGACCCATATGATATTGTCGAGGATCTCAAATTGATTTTGAGACTCACGCGCAATTGAAAGCTATGAGGCTTCCGAAAAGTTCTTTAACTGCAAGATGGAAGAGGGCAGCTCAAATCGGTGAGCATGTGCTTAAGATGTCTGGGCACGCAAACAAACTTCAAAGCTTGGGTATAGTGATTCCTAATGCTTTGGGGATTTACCGTGTCCTCCAATCACTACCACCAAGTTACAAGAACTTTGTGATGAACTACAACATGCAGAACATGAACAAGACGTTGCCACTGCAGAAGTGGAGATCAAGAAAGAGCACCAAGTGTTGTTGGTCAATAAGACCACCAAATTCAAGAAAGGCAAGTCTAAGCAAAAGGGACACTTCAAGAAGGGTGGTAAGAAAGTTACCACGCTGGCGAAGAAGACCAAGGCTGGACCTAAGCACGACATCGAGTGCTTTTGCAAGGAGAAGGTCATCGAAGCGGAATTGCCCAAAGTACTTGGCGGATCTCAAGAACGGCAACATCAAGAAGAAAGGTATATCGATATACATGTTATTGATGTGTATCTCACTAGTACTCGTAGTAGTGCGGTATTTGATAATCGGTTCGGTTGCTCATATTTGTAACTCAAACAGTCCGCAGAAACGGAAGCTAGCGAAGAGCGAGGTGACGATGCTGGGGAAGCGGATCAAAGGTTGATGTGATCGCGGTCGTCACGCTACCTTCATCTACCATCGGGATTAGTTTTATACTTAAATAATTGTTATTTGGTGCTGCGTTGAGCATGAACATTATATCGGATCTTGTTTATTTAGACGGTTACTTTAAATCCGAGAATAATGGTTGTTCTATTTATATGAGTAATATTTTTATGCACATGCACCTTTGATAGATGGTCTATTCTTATTGAATCTCGATAGTGGAAATACACATATCAACAACATTGAGGCTAAACGTTTGAAATCAGCGATAATTCGACCTATATGTGGCATCGCTGTCTTGGTCACATCGGAGTGAAACGTATGAAGAAACTCCATTCCGATGGACTTCTTGAATCACTTGATTTTGAATCACTTGAAAGATGCGAAGCATGTCTGATGGGTAAAATGACTAAGAATCCATTTTCTGGTATGATGGAGCGAGCTACGGACTTATTGGAAATTATACATACCGATGTGTGTGGTCCAATGAGTGTAGCATCGCGCGGTGGTTATCGTTATGTTCTTACCTTCACGGATGACTTGAGTAGATATGGGTATATCTATTTTATGAAACATAAGTCCAAAACTTTTGAGAAGTTTAAGAAGTTTCAAAGTGAGGTAGAGAATCAACGTAACAAGAAGATTAAATTTCTACGTTCTGATCGTGGAGGTGAATATCTAAGTTACGAGTTTGGCGAGCATTTAAAGAAGTGCGGAATACTTTCACAATTGACACCGCCGGGAACACCACAGCGTAATGGTGTGTCCGAACGTCGTAATCGAACTCTCTTAGATATGGTTCGTTCTATGATGTCACTTACAGATTTACCGCTATCATTTTGGGGTTATGCATTAGAAACAGCCGCATTCACTTTAAATAGGGCACCGTCTAAATCCGTTGAAACGACACCGTATGAATTATGGTTTGGGAAGAAACCTAAATTGTCGTTCCTTAAAGTTTGGGGATCTGAAGCCTATGTAAAAAAGTTACACCGGACAAGCTTGAACCCAAAGCGAAAAATGCGTCTTCATAGGATACCCGAAGGAAACTATTGGGTATACCTTCTATCATAGATCCGAAGGCAAAACATTCGATTGCCAAGAATGGATCCTTTCTAGAGAAGGAATTTCTCGAAAGAAGTATTTGGAAGGAAAGTAGAACTCGACGAGGTTGTCGAACCTTCTCTCGAATTGCGAGTAGCGCGACCGGAAGAAGTTCTGTGGTGCCCGCACCAATAAGAGAGGAAGCTAATGATGATGATCATGAAACTTGGTTGAAGTTGCTACTGAGCCTGAGGTCAACGAGAACTCGTACCACTCCATTGGTATGATTCCGTTATGAATGTCATGGTGGTGGACAACACCGATGACCCCGACATATGAGGAAGCGATGATGAGCCCAGATTCCAATAAATGGCAAGAAGCCATGAAATCCGAGATTGGATCCATGTCACGAAAACCAAGTATGGACTTTGGTGGACTTACTAGATGATGGCCGTAAGGTCATCGAGAACAAATGGATTTTCAAGAAGAAAGCATGTCGATGGTAATGTTCTTGTCTATAAAGCTCGACTTGTCGCGAAAGGGTTTCGACAAATTCAAGGAGTTGACTACGATGAGACTTTCTCACCGTAGCGAAGCTAAAGTCTGTGAGGATTATGTTAGCAATCGCGCATATTATGATTATGAGATATGGCGATGGATGTCAAAACAGATTCCTCAATGGAGACATTGATGAAGAGTTGTATATGATGCAACCCAAAGGTTTTGTCGATCCTAAAGATGCTAACAAGGTATGCAAACTTCAACGGTCCATCTATGGATTGAAGCAAGCATCCGAAGTTGGAATCAACGTTTGATAAGGTAATCAAAAGTTTTGGTTTTATACAAACTTATGGAGAAGCTTGTATTTACAAGAAAGTGAGTGGGAGCTCGTAGCATTCTTAATACTGTATGTGGATGACATATTGTTGATTGGGAATGATGTAGACCTTCTTAATAGTGTCAATGAATATTTGAATAATAGTTTTCAATGAAGGATCTTGGCGACGACTTACATATTAGGCATAAAGATTTATAGAGATAGATCAAACGCCAAATATCATTGTCACAGAGTACATATTTGGACAAAGTTCTAAAGAAGTTTGGAATGGAAGAAAGCAAGAAAGGGTTCTTGCCCATGTTGCAATACGACCTTGAGTAAAACTCAAAGTCCAACATCGGCAGAAGATAGAGAAAGGATGAGTAAGACTCCCTATGCCTCAGCCATAGGATCTCTAATGTATGCCATGCTATGTACTAGACCCGACATTGCATATGTGGTTAGTTTAACTAGCAGATATCAAAGTGATCCAGGAGTGGATCATTGGACGGTCAAAACATCCTTAAGTACTTGAGAAGAACTAAGGATATGGTTCTTTCTTATGGAGGTGATGAACTCGTTGTTAATGGTTACACCGATGCTAGTTGGAACACCGATCCGATGATTCTAAATCACAATCCGGATCGTATTTATTTTGAATGGTGCGGATTAATGGAGGAGTGCAAAGCAAAGCGTTGTGGCGAGATCTTCAACGAATCGGAATACATGGTCGCTTCCGGAGGCTTCACAAGAAGCGATATGGATGAAAGAGTTCATTACAGAGCTGGGTGTGGTTCCAAGCGCTGGACCCAATGTCTATCTACTGTGATAACATGGGCGCCATAGCCAATGCGCAAGAACCAAGGTCACACAAGAAGCTGAAGCATATCAAGCTGCGTTTTCACGCTATTTGAGAACATATCCAGGATGGGGATATAAAGATTTGCAAAGTACACACAGATCTGAATGTGGCGGATCCGTTGACTAAACCTCTCCCGAGGGAAAAACATGACCAACACCAAACTGCCATGGGTGTTCGGTATATTACCATGTAATCTAGATTAGATGACTCTAGTGCAAGTGGGAGACTGTTGGAGATATGCCCTAGAAGCAATAATAAATGTAGTTATTATTATATCTTTGTGTTTATGATAAATGTTTATATTCTGCTATAATAGTATTAAAAAGGAAACATTAATACTTGTGTGAATTGTAAACTTAATTTGAAGTCCCTAGTATAGCCTCTATACTTCACTAGCTTGTTGGTTGATTAATGATTGTGGTTTCCCTATCATGAACATTGAGATGTTATCAACAACAAGATCATATCATTAGGAGAATGATATGGTGGACATACTCCTATAGATAAGCGTAGCATAAAGATCAAGTCATTTCAATAGTTCAATTGCTATATGCTTTCTGATACATAGTAACCTAATTCCTGCGACCATGAGATCATGCATATCACCTTTACCGGATGGATGCTTTGATGACATCAAACACCACACCGTGAATCGGGTGGCTATAAAGGTGGCATTAAGTGTTGGAAAGTATTGGTTGAAACACATGGATCAAGAGTGGGATTTGTCCATCCACATGATGATAGATATACTCTGGGCCCTCTCGGTGGAATGTCATCCAATTGGCTTGCAAGCATGTGACTTGGTCACAAGGGATCACATATCACGAACGAGAAAAGAGTACTTATCGATGTGAGGTTGAACTAGGTATGCGAGATACCGACGATCATAACCTCGGATAAGTAAATATATCGTGAGACAAAGGGAAATTGGTATCGTATGTAAGTGGTTCATTCGATCGCAAAGTAATCGAGAAATATGTGGGAGCCATATGAATTTCCGATTCCTCTATTGGTTATTGTTAGGAAGTGTCTCGATCATGTCCGCATAATTCACGAACCGTAGGGAGACACACTTAAGGATTCGACGTTGTTTGAGTAGTTATGGTATTATGAGAAAGAGACCGAATGTTGTTCGGAGTCTCGGATGGGATCCGGTATATCACGAGGTGATCCGGAATGGTCCGGAGAATAAGATTCATATAAGGAAAGTCCTGCTTTGAGTTTGGGAATGATTAGGTGTTTTCACCGAATGTTCTAGAAGGTTCGGATTGTCCCAAGCACTCGGGGGAGGGGTACATGAATGTGTCATTACTTAATGGAATGATTGCATCATGTACTAAGTGTTCTTGCTGTCCCGAATAAAGGATTAAATTGAATCCTAAAACAGAAAAGTCAAATGTCCAGTTTGAAAGTCAAACTGCCAAAACAAGAAACTGTGGGAAACAAGCAAGAGGAGTTGGAACAACCCGGGAGGAGGAGTTGGACTCCTCCAGGGGCCGCGCCCTAGGCGAGTTGGGGAGGACTCCTCCCTCCTGGCGCGCCAAGAACCCCTCCCATAAAAGGAGGGGTGGCCTCCTAGAGACACACAAGTTTCACCTCTAGATCTCGGTTTAGAGCCGTTTTGGTTTAGAGCTTCTAATTGCTTTAGCCACGGTTTAGAGCCTTCTAATTGGTTTAGAGCCTTCTAATTGGTGTGTCTAATTACTAGACCACTAATAGCCTCTCATAAGCTCCACCATACTCGCACCGACTTAAGGCGAAGCCTGCGGATCTCCCTCTACTTCCTAAGACCACGTTGTCTTTGCCGGAATCGCGAGGAGAGTGCTACAACCTCCGTCACCTTGGAACAAGGAGAGGAAGGTCTTCCGAGTAATCGAACGTGTGACCGATTGCGGAGCTGCCGAACGTGGCGCGGAAGGATCGTCTACACGATCTTGAGATCGAAAGATGCGACTACATCACCCACGAGAATCCGCTCTCGTTAAACACTTTGGAATCTTCGAGGGTAAGTTATTCCATCGACTCGTTGCTACAATCTAGTAGATAGATCTTGGCTTGTTTGTTTGTATGCGATAGAAAAATTTTGTTTTCCATGCTACGAACCCCTACATATAACCAAGGTATTGTTGGAATTTGGTGAGTTTTGGGCTGTTGGCCCATTAGACAAATTCTGAAATTCTCTTTGGCCTACTTGTATATGACAGCATATGGCTGTGCTAGTGATGCTAAAGTTTAGTCCCACATTGCTAGTTGAAGAGGAGTTAGACCACCTTATATAGTAGAGTGTTGCACCACTCACTAAGGTGTGACAAGAAGAGTAGCCATCGCGCACTCCTCCTCCGACGCCACCCGCCTCGCCACGCCATGCCTCATCACCGCAACCTCGCCGAGCCGAGCTTTATTTTGCTTGTTGGGGAAAACTAATTATGAGTCATTAACGGACGCGTTAATTACAGCCGTTTCCAGTTTTTATGGACGTGGCTGTTACCGACTCAAAAGCCCAAGATCCTCCTAACCTGCACTATATAAGCGTCCGGGCTAAACCTAATTGGCACCCGTATCAATTCACACACGCGCCTACCCTCCAGAACCTTGCGCCGCCGCTTTCCTCTTCCCCATCCCGGCTTGCGGCGTGCACCGCAGATCAGGACAGTAGGCCTCCGGAACCCCGCCTCTCGTGAACCTGTACGGGTGAGGGGCGATCAAGTTTTTGGGGAGCGCGACTTCTGGCAACCACGACGTCGTCCGACGGCGAGTTCCCGAACGACGACTTCTTCCCGGACGTGAGCGACCTCTTCGACAGCCTCAACATGAGCGACGCTGCTGCAACCGCTGCGGCTGCTATTCAGCCTATATCGTATGTGATCTCGATTTCTCTCTTTCGGATTATGCTAGAGTTCTTTGTTCTAGCGTTTGGTGTAGATGTGATAGGTTTATCTTCTATAGATGTAATCTGTTCATCTACTTTGTTGATCTGCATAATTGATTTTAGTACCGTTTGTATGATTATGATTTATCAGTTTATTATTCGGATTAAATCATATGAATTATTGCTTATATTTCCAACAGGTATCACATAGCTAAAGCGTACGTAAGCAAGTACATATATATTCATATATGCACAGGATACGTACATCTTAGGTATGTGATACCTAGATATATGTAACTTAGGTATGCATATATTAGGTATGTAATACCTAGGTATTGTGTAACTTAGGTGCATATATCTTTAAATATGTCTAGTTCAAAGTAAATCCAAGGTACACCAGTCATTTTACCTATATATATATTTATATATATAAGCGACTTGAATTTGTCTATATTCACATGTATATAGACATGTTTTCGCTTATCTTTGCTCTTGTGGTGCGGCTAGCACCAGTCAAGAGTGTGTGGAGTAGTTTGTTCGACGGATCTTCCGTGTTCTGATCGCCTTTCGTATTCATTAATATGATTTTGGGTCAGTCTTTTCTGATCTAGGGTTGTCATCTTTGGCGATGATTGTTGCTCTGGTGTGTTAGCCCTGGCTTTAGCACGACGACTTACCGTTTGTCTGACTCCCGGGTGAGGACGGCGGTGTGGTTTCGACTTGCGCTAGCGTTTGTAGTCGACTCTAGGTGGTACAATGATAAATTTACAGTCATTCAAACTTAAACATTTTACAGAAAATTTGTATACGAGAAAAATGGCTAGAAAATTTTTTCCAAAAAATTCACCGATCTATTAATACTAATTCTAATCAACGGTCGCTGATCTCTGTTTTGGAGCCTGTGCTCCATCTAATAAGAATTCAGCACCATCTGCAGGTCTGCAAGGGTGATAGATCCTTATTTTCCATTCCTTCGGCAACAATTTCTGGTACAAAGATAACAAAAAGTAAAAGATGCAGCTAATTTTCTGTTATAATATTCTGGGAAAACCTAGTGAGAACAAGGTAACGACAACCAATGTTCCACACATATATGCCAACTACGCAGGGAATGTGACTGTCCTGTTGTAGGCACAATCAATTTGATGTTGCCTACTACACTGCAGCAAGCTTGTGGGTTGGATCTTTAGTTTTCCTTGCCTTGAATAATAACAAGTTGATATTTGCTTTGTCATTCTGGTCTTCTGGACCATTTGAAAAACGAGGAATTTCTTTGTTTCATAGTACTCCCTTCGGTCCATATTAATTGACAAATTTGAGTTAATTAATATGGACCGGAGGGAGTATAAATATGCTATCCGGTGATCCCACTATTAATTTTTCACTATTTTCTATTGGATCTCATACGCACGGCACGGGTTGGGCTACAGGCGGCCTAGAATGCTACCGGGCGCCAAGCTGCCGCAGTTGGTGGTAACTGGTATAAGTGACGTTGTTCATGGCTGGAACGTCCCCGTTTGCTCTGCGGCGCTTGGAGAATGGCTGAAGATCACTTTGGTTTTTGGGCTGCTATGTGTGTATCTCTGAACTTCTTTAGATGTGGTTCATTCGGTACCTGTATGGTTAACTGATGTTATAGCAGCAGTAGTGGTATTCTCCGTTCAGGGCTCAGGTATTCATTATCAGAGCTAGATAGAGAGTAGCAGAGGAACTGCATGTTGCTGACAGATAACATCTGATGATGAACATACAAAAACCCGGTTATGATTTGGTGGTGGTAGCACATTCAACAAGCAAGAAAGGTTATTACTAACTTCACTCCAAATTTTCTTTGAGAATTATTAGGTATTGAGCTTTCCTTCCCTGAATCGTAAAGAGTTGATAATAGCTGTTATAGTTAGCTTGGTTGTTCCGGACCATCTCGAATGTGAAATTAAGCTTGTTTACTGTCCTGGTTATCCTAGCTACCAACTTGGTTTTGGCCTTTTGCTACTGGATCACCTGCTGGGCTGGGCGCCAAGCTGCAGCTGTTGGCTGCTACCGACGTCGTTCTGCCTGCTATTAACTGTATCTCTGAACTTCTTTGGATGTGGTTCGTCACTGCCCCTGTATGGCCGACGTTGTAACATGAGTACTCGTAGTAGTTTCTGTTCGGGTTATGTGGTTCAAAAACATGGAACATGTTTAAACCTTCAGAGTTCAGAAGTACTATACGGTATGTGCTTGGAATCTTGTGACAACTGAAACAACAACATAGCGGCAGATGGTGAGTGCGACTTTGTGTAGTACTGTTTCCATACCAAATTAGTGTCTCTGTATTTTTTTCCCCTGACAATTTGGTATAAGGGTACATTTGTTACATGCTGTAGACTGTAGCTCTATCAGTTAAGAAAGATCGTTTATCATGTTACAGAATTAAGAAAACATGAACAGAATTGGGCCCTGTGCATAAGCACTTTTAGGCCGACCTTGACATGGACAGCTCACGGCGCAAGATGCTCTACATTTCAGCATCGTTGAGACCGACTAAAGGCTTGTTTACTAAATGCAAATATTCTGAGTAGTATTATTGTTCTTTCCTTGTCTTTTCTGGAATTTACAATGTTCCTATAAGTCATTTGCATTTTCATTGTGTATCCTCTCGCAAAACAATAAATAAATCCTTGTAATAGTGAGGCCGCTACGTCCCTGCTGGCTTCGTAGTGCTCCCATGGAGGACGGACACAGCTGAAGGATCTACATTTTGGCTCCGTGGTGGCCGACCAAAGATTTGTCAGCAAGAAGATCGAAAACAGTCCATGGAACTGAGCTAGGAATATGTCGTGTCTTTTGTGTTCATCTGGTTTAACCATTCTCATTCCGCATTCTTCACCAGTATTTGAATTCAGGCAGGTAAAGTCATATGGCAAGAACTCCACCGCCTCATCGGAAGGAAGAAGGCAGATAGCTATGTGTTCTCTCCCATCCTAAATTTATACTAGTTGTGTTAAACGTACTCTCTCGGTCCCCAAAAATGGATGTATACGCTTTTCAAAATTTAATTTTGATGAAACATTTGGTTAATACAATACTGTTGAAGGGTAGAGGGAGAGAGATTGCGGAATATGATGGATGTATTATTGTTCTCTCGCGAAAGTATATATAAGCGTCTGAGGACTAACTTGGAGTACAAGACAAGTAACCTACTTGGAGTCAAGACAAGAACCTAATCTATCCCTAACGACACGTATACTCTAACATCCCGCAATGAAGCGGTAATATCGTGAACAACTAGAACGCCGCGAACGGTCGATCGAGAGGCAGTAGACCGGTGTCTTGGACATCCCCAGCAGTAGCGGGAACGTCGTGGACGGTGTCACGTCGCGAAGCTTGGACCGTAGAGGATCTTTGGTGAGGAGCTCATGCGAGGTGGTAGCCCTTGTGTCGGTGTCGAGTGAGCCGAGGCGCGGGTGCCGCAACCTTGGTCGAGGTAGCCGCGAGGGGTCGCCGTGGTCGATGTCATGGTCGGGGTTGGTGTCGAGGTAGCCGCATATTAAGCCGCTGCGGCGCATAGTGTAGCCAGGAGAAGGACGGAGACGCGTCTAGGCAGTCGTCAGAGAGAGCGATGCCGAAACCGATGCAGTCCGAACCGTCGAGGACGAGGTGCGGCCATGGCTTTGCCAGAACCAGGCGCACGTTAGGGACCAAGGCATACTCCGGTTTTGCCAGAACCGAGTACACGTAGACGAAATCGGTGACGCGGTCTTGGTAGACGTAGAGAAGGTAGTCGATGTCGAAGAAGACGTTGTCAAGGCCGATGAAGACGAGGCGCTGGCACCGAGTTTGCCAGACTCGGGAATGCGTCGAGGACGAAGGCACGCACCGGTGTTGCCAATACCAGGCATGCGAAGAACGAGACCAGTAGAAACAACTTCACGCCATGTCGGAGAGGAGACTAGCAGAGGAGGACTCTACGACGGTTGCGTTCTTGATCGGCGCTGCGATGCAGGCGCGGTTGTCGAGTAGACAAGTAGGTGTGGTCGAGGACGAGGCGAGGACGATGGCGGCAAGTCATCTTTGGGCGAAGACGTAGAATGCGGCGAACCAGCGGCGACCAAGAGTGATCATCTTGGATGCCTAGACGGAGGCGGTCGGCGGGACCTCGACGGCCGAGGAGTGCCATGCGAGCTACTGTGGAGATGCGGCGGTGCTCAAGTGGCGAGGAAGAACGACGGCGACGAAAGACCATGCGTGGACGGCGGCGACCCGCGCCGAGGGAGGTGGCGCGGTGGAAGCCAGCGACGTCCTTGCGGGGTGACGGCGATGACCGCGTGCAGCGACGCTACTGCCCGATGGGGCGGCGTGGCTGCAGGGCGCGAGTCGGTGCAACGGTGTGAGAACCACCAGCGACGGTCATGCCTGAGAAGGCGCGTTGGTAGCCGGTGGCGGGGACCAAAGGCGGCGACGCTACGACCCGAAGGGGCGACGCAGCGGCAGCCCGATGCTCGATCGGTGGTAGACGCGTGCTCGGGGACGTACTCGGCGGAGACGAGCGCCGGATCGATCAGACCGATGGCGGCGCTGTACGCGCCAAGTCCGTGATGATGGCAGATCGGAATCTGCGGCGTCGTTGTCGGTGCAATCCCGGACGATGACGGCGAAGACAATCCGAGGGGGGGTCGGCCGCGATAGCCTCCCGAGGAAGCCGCGCGGCGGCAAGCGCGCGCGGCAGCTGTCATGAGGCCGATGGCCTACCGTGGAAGGCCTGGCGCGCAGGTGACAGGCGCACGGGCGCGGTATAGATCGTCGATGCCGATGGTCGGAGTAGGGGCGCGACGATGACGACGGCGATGGGCGACTCAATCCGATCTAAGATCGGTAAACCAAAAAAGAAAACCGATCAAGAGATCGAAAAAAAAATTACAGGACAGCCGATCACGGATCGGCGAACGAACCCTGCGTACGGGTCGCGTAGCCCCCGGCGGAGATCATGAAGATTGACCTCCCCAGGGGCGGCGCGGTGCGGAAGCGGAGGCGGCGGCTAGGTCAAGGACCGTGCCTCTCTGATACCATGTTGAAGGATAGAGGGAGAGAGAGATTGCGGAATATGATAAATGTATTATTAAGCCTCTCAGACGAGTATATATAGGCGTACAGGGACCAATTTGAAGTACAAAACAAGTAACATACTTAGAGTACAAGACAAGTAACCTAGTCTATCCCTAACAGATAGTATACTCTAACAAATACGGGTTCGAGCATCTCCAACTATGCTCTTAATAGTCCTCCTAATAGAGTATGAGGGTGCTGGACAATGCCGCGGCCCAAAAAATGGTCCAACGCCCCGATGATGGTCCTGATCCATAGGGACATGTACCACGCAGCAGCAACTCAGCTATTCTACCCATCCTATCTTGTCTCTCCCGTGGTCGCCTCCTCTCCCACCCCCTAAATCAACGTCGCCCGTTTGGATGCCCAGTCGCTTGGTCTCCCTCGCTTCGTCTACTGCTCTCGCTGTCGTTTCGAAGCAGTGTTGCTGCCTGACATCCATCGGTAGCTCGTACAGCATCGCCATCGTCTATGCATAGTTGACAACATCATCGACATGCCGAGTTGGAGCCATAGAGAGACGTCCAACAAGTCTAGGCTTGGCGATGTGAGTTCTTCCCCATTTCGGTGTAGGGTTTAGGAGCGTACCGTTTTAGGTACATGTTCTGACTGTGCCTAGATTAAGGCTCGATCTGGTGTTGTTTTGGTAGATTTCTACTACCTTGAGGTGGATTAACCTCCTGAAACGATCATCGGCCCAACATTCCGTGGGAGCGTTGCCGGTTCTACCGAGCTTTGCCGTCTCCAATCGTCGCTTTTGAAGGGACACACACATGTATGTGGTTCTATGCATGCTCACAACACAATGTAAGTGCTACTTAATTACCTATTTGTTAGTTTGGTTATTGATTGGTGCATATGCTATATCCGTTAGAACAAATTATGAGTGCAACAATTTTTGAAACAAATTCATTCACAATTCATATTTGTAGGATGCCAATAACCGTGTGTTTGTATGTTGGTCCTGGGTGGCATGTATCACTGCAAAATGCACCGTCTATTTGTGGGGCATGTATGAGAACAACAACAATGCAAGAGTTAAATTGAAAATTCAAAATGCTGTGTTGGACACGAATTTATTTCAAAAAAAAATTAAACCGGATAATAAATACACCAATTTATTTAGCTACTACCTTCACTCCAGTTTATAAGGCAAATACGTACTTCAAGAAAATAGTTTAACTGTAAATTTGGTCAATAATGAATCGTATGTCACAAAAATTATACCATTAGAAACATATTTTGAATATGAATTTAATGGTATATTCTTTGTTAAATATAGTTTGCATTTTATTGATCAAATTTACGATTAAAATATTTTTTTAAAGTACATATTTACCTTATAAACCGGAATGGAGGTAGTAATGTGAATATGTGGATGTAGGCCATCAAGAAAAAGGTGCTGAAACAAAACATGACAAAGTTAAAGAAGAGATGTGAGGAGCAAGCTGAGACCAACTTGTGGAAGATAGAGGAGAGAAACAAGCTGGAAGAGGAGAACAAGAAACGGATCTTACTCCCGGGTCGCCTCACACGGGGTGGCTCCGGAGGCGCCGATCCCTAGGAAAAGGCGGCGTCGCGATCTCCTCACCCTCGGCCGTTGCCGCCACCGGCGCCGGCGGTGGCGGCCGCGCCTGGCCGTCGAAGGCGGCGGGCGAGGGAGGCGCTTCCCCGACGGGCCCCTTCGCATGGAGGCAGATCGTCTCAGGGGTTGTGAGGGTGGTGGCGCGTGGCATCGGCGTGGAGTAGCGGCGATCCCTGGCGGGGATGGCAGCGGTGGTGCGGAGAGGTGGCATGGCAGCGCGACTGCAGGTGCTGGCGCGCAGCGGTCGCCCATCTCCCCTGCTGCTCGTCCGTTCCTCCAGGGCGGCGGAGTGGGGCGATCTGGTGGAGGAGGTCCGTCGATTGGTTTTAAGACCTAGATCGTCTCTCTTTTCCTAATTGCCTGCTCGATCCGTTCTCCGGAACCGGCCGGCGGTGTGGGGATCGCTGTGTCGGATCTAATAATGGCGGTGGTACTTTGGTTTCTTTCGCACGAAGACAATGATTTTCTTGATGTCTGCCCTCGTTGATCTGGTCTGGAGAGGCGAGTTCCAGAAGGCTCCGCCGGCGAACTCCTATGGGCGTATCATGCCGGAAGATTGCTGGATCGGAAGGTATTCGGCCGTGCACACCTTGTTTTTTCTGGCCGTTTGGTTTCAGCGGGAGCGTTGCGAAGCTCTGTTGTTTGTTCCCACGAAGTGCCATTCTTAGAGCCATGGTGAAGTCAGATGCAGAGAATGTCAGGAAAGAGAAAATATGAGGGTAGCGATGGTGATTTTTGTTCTTGTGGCGACGGAGATCTGGTTGCGTGATCTGGAACTCGTTGCAGCGACTGTTGGTGTGGGAAGACAACACAGGGGAGTTCCCAGTCTTATCTTGTAGGATGAAAATCCCAAGGTCTGGCCTTAACTGGTTGTGCCTGGCAATGACCTTGTTGAAGGAATTGTTTTGTGAGTAAGGACTTTCTCCAGGGTGAAAACCTATGATCTTTGATCGGGCAACAACGGCGCTTAAGCACTGTTTCCTTCTTGAAGACGTTGTTATTGGAGTGAGAGACTATTGGTGTTGTTCTGATGGTGTTAGTGTTGTTGCTTTGAGGATTAGTTTTCTGTACCGAAACTTTTCTTTTTTATAATTCTTCTTTATTTTTTCTGAGCTGTGTGCATCCGTAGAGCCGTTAGGGCATGCGTTGTTATAGAGGCTGGGTGTAATTGGTATCCCTGTGAAATTAATATATACTCTTTTCCAAAAAAAAGAAGGTGAAGTACATGTTGTATGATCTGCTGAAATCGAGTAAATTGCAGGAAGCTACCACAATTCGGGCTGTCAGAACGATTTAGTACCAATATTTCTAATTTTTGCTACTCAGTACCAATTTTGAGTCACAGCGTTACAAATCACACTAATTTTCATCTAACGGCATTTTAATATGTTTCCTGACATGTGGGACTCATCTAACAGAGCGGACTAGTCAACAAAAATACCATCTTGAACCATCCTCCCGATGACGGGCAGGAGAAGTCGCGTCGTTCGCCAAGACGCTGACGCAGTCCGACGCGAATAACGGCGGCGGGGGGGTTCTCGGTCCCAAGGTACTGCGCCTATACCATCTTCCCGCGGCTGGACTACGCCGCCGACCCGCCAGTGCAGACCGTCATCGCGAAAGACGTGCACGGGGCCGCGTGGAAGTTCCGACACATCTACCGCAACCGCGCCAAGACTCACCACGGGGTGGAGCGCGTTCGTGAACCAGAAGAAGCTCGTGGCCGGGGACTCCGTCGTGTTCCTCCGTGGCGGCGACGGCGAAGAGCTGCACGTCGGCATCCGGCGTGCAAAGCGCGGGTTTTGCGGCGCCGAGGAGGGCTCCTTGCTGCCCGGTTGGGACCACTACGCGGGCCCGGTGCGTGGCAATGTGAGCCCGTGCGGGGCCGCCAGAGGTCGTGGCAAGGTGCGCGCCGAGGACGTGTTCGAGGCGGTGAGGCTGGCAGGCAGCGGGCGGGCATTCGAGGTGGTGTACCATGTTAGCTTAATCTTGGTAAGAGAGTCAAGTTAGTTGTCTAGCTAGGTTTCTTAGTTTTGGAAAGTGTAGTTTTCCTAGTCGGTTTGGCTTGCATGCCATATACGTGAGTCCTAGTGGGAGTCTTGGTCGTGTAGTACGTACTACTATATTGGGTGTGTCCTAGTACGAGTAGGTATAGGACATTGGGTTAGTCGGCCGTGTATATATATACACGCCGGTGTACCTAAGTTTTGTAACATCGTGGGAGTTGAGAAGAAAATAAAGAAAAAGAACGGGCACGAAGAAAAAGAACGGGCACGACACGTGTCCTTGGCCATAATATTTTTCGAGCGCGCTTGTTTGTATAGTTTGATGTAGTCGATCTCTGGGCGAATTCCAACAATTGGTATCAGAGCGAGGTAGAAGATTTGAAGCTTGCCCCGGGGAGACGACCCGACTAGCGCCTCGGGGCGGGCGACCAGGTGGAGGCGGCGAACATGCCGTCATCGGTGAGGCGGCGGGCGGTCGTCGCTCGGAGGAACGACAAGGAGGAAGATAGCGGGCGAGGCGTCGTCGGCAAGGTGGTGGATGGGGATGATCGTTGATGAGTGCGGTGGTACCGGGGTGCGGTGCTGGAGAATCTTGTCAAGATCGTCGTCCGGGAGAGTATGAGTCAAGGAGTCATGGTCGTGCGGGTTAGCACATTGAGTTAGCGTTGTGTCTGTGAGTCATCGTTGTGTCCAAGTGCTTGCCTCTGTGAGGATCCGTTGCAGTTGAAGCGAATAAAGGTTGAGCGAGTGTTCATTGTATGGACGAAGACGCAATTTGCGTGCCTCAATCAGGTCGTCTATGTGTCTCGACGAGAGGATCAAGTTCAAGTGTGAAGGGGGCGGTAAACCAGTGAAGGTGAGTCTCTTCAATGAGGCCATGTCTCTACATGAGGCCGAAGTGGATGGTCTAGTCCACGTCAGGAGGTCGGCATGTATCGCGCTAGGGTGGACGGTGTGTTCCACGGGTGGTGCGATTCCACAAGGTTGCTAGCATGACTGGGTAGTCCGGATCATGCTTGAGTTGTTCCGTGAAATTCGCCAAGTCAAAATTGGGAAGAACCAATTAGATTTATCGTGGTGCGAGACCTAGACAAGACGCAGATCTACAAGGATTCAAGATCAGAGGAGCATGAAAGACGAAGAGTAGTCAATCAAGATTAGGAAGAGATTGTTAGCTTAATCTTGGTAAGAGAGTTAAGTTAGTTGTCTAGCTAGGTTTCTTAGTTTTGGATAGTGTAGTTTTCCTAGTCGGTTTGGCTTGCATGCCATATACGTGAGTCCTAGTCTGGTCTTGGCAGTGTATGCGTCTTCTATATTGGGTGTGTCCTAGTACGAGTAGGTATAGGACATTGGTTTAATCGGCCGTGTATATATATACACACCGGTGTACTTAAGTTTTGTAACATCGTGAGAGTTGAGAAGAAAATAAAGAAAAAGAACGGGCACGACACGTGTTCTTAGCCATAATATTTTTCGAGCGCGCTTGTTTGTATAGTTTGATGTAGTCAATCTGTGGACAAATTCCAGTATACTAGCCGCGCGCCAGCACGCCGGACTTCTACGTGCGTGCCGCGGACTCGTCCCGTATCAGCTCGTTCATGGGACCGAGGACGCCGTGGTGACCATGCCTACTCCAGCGAGCTGCTGCACGCGCTTGGCCTCCGTCGTCCAATCCGTTCGTCCGATGACCAGCAGCATCCGCACCACGCAGGCCACCTGAGCCGCAAGGAGGCCTAGCCACATGCCCTTGAAGTCGTAGTGGTACCAAAACGCGAGGACGAGCGCCACCGGTGTACCGACGAGGTAGAAGGACCGGAGGTTGATGCTAGCGGCATCCTTGGGCCTGGTGCTTCCACGCAGCACGCAGCACCCCGCCATCTGCGGGCAGTTGCCGAGCTCGCACGCGCCCAGGATCGGAAGCACGGACGCGGTGAGTACCTGGTCCGGTCATTGTGGCTGGCGGTCGGAGCAGGCAGAGAAAGGGGATGAGATAAAGAGGACGCGATCTAACAAATGAGCCCAACGTCCAGCTCAGCTCATCCTCCAAAGTGGAAATTTTTGTTGACTAGTCCGCTCTGTTAGATGGGTCTCACTTGTCAGGAAACATATTAAAATGCTGTTAGATAAAAATTAGTGTGATTTGCAACGCTGTACTCAAAATTGGCATTGACTAGCAAAAATTAAGAATGTTGGTACTGAATCGTTCTGACAGCCCGAATTGTGGTAGCTTTCTGCAATTTACTCGCTGAAATCTAATAACATGAACAAGAAAAAGTTGAAGAGGATCAAGCTAATCAGTAGAATGAGATGTAGGCATTGATCATTGACTTGATCATTTGTGGTGCTCAAGGGAAACCAAGCATGCGGCTTGATCTAGTTGCAATTTATTTGAATTGGTCTATGACCTATCTATGTTTAGGTAAAATATGGTTGTAGTAAGGTGGAAATATGGTTTTACTTATTTATTTGGCAAAAAACAAGCCACAATTTTACTGTATTGCATTGGAAGCGTCGATGGGACCAACCCCTTTAAATACATAGCGCTTGTTCGGTGCTGTTGGAGCCGCCGCCGCTGGAGATGCTCTCTTGCACCCAATTTCTTTACCATTTGAAACACGTTCCAAATACGGACCTAACGACAGAAGCGAACTAAATTTCAGTCAAAAGTTAAAATCTTCCGGAACTGAAAGAGAACGACAATTTCCTACGGCGTTGCAGTCACTATAACAGCCTGACTCATCTAGGCTAGAAAGACAAGGAAAATAAGTACCCCTACGTAGAACAACGAGCCGGAGCATTACATTTAAGCCTCGCACAGTCACCGATCCACACTCACGCACACAGGACACAACGCTGTCCCCGTAGGTACGTAGGATGCGTGTCGACGAAGGCTCTCTTCGCCTGAACCTGAAGCTTCTAGAGCAAAAGCACGAGCGAAGGCAAAGAAAGTGACGCGCGCGAGAGCAAAATAAAATACGACAGCGAGGTGGGTTCGGTGAGAGCAAGAGAGAGAGGACAAAGCAGCCAACTCGGCCAAGTGCGTCACCTGACTCGGACGCGCCCCCGTCCCGTCGCGACACCGCGCCGGACCGGGATCCTCTGCGGCCGGCCACAGCGACGCCTCCTGTGGTTTTTCTGCCGGTAGCCTCGCAACACGCGTGCGCGCGGCTGGGTGGGTGGCCGCAGAGGATCCGGAGGCGCTGACGCGGACGTGTCTCCTGCCGGTGGTGGCCATACGGCGGCAGCCACGTCTCGCCCGCTCCGAACGTCTATGCCTCCGTCCTCTCGCTGCCGCGGTGGCCCCACGAGCATGGACCCCGCGCTTCAGTTGCTGCTCCCGGGTAGGGAATCCGGTGCACCGCGGGCGGAGGAGTCCACGTGCGCGTCCCTCGCGTCGCGTCGCGTCGCCGGAGGTTCCCCGGAGGTCGGTGCGGATCCGAGTCAGCGCCCATTCCTCAGCTGGCCGCGGATTGCCCAGAATGCCCTCGCCGTCTGACGTCGTCGTCGTCGTCGTCGTGCTGTCCAGCTCTTCCCGCCGACCTCGCCTTTCCGTCTGGTTCGGTCTGGTGGCTAGCCACGCATGGCGATCGGAGTACGTTTCCGAAAATGCCCCCATGTCGATTTTTCCGCCGATCGTATCTGCGTCAGTGTGAGCATTTAAAACTGGAGACGGTACGTGGAGCGTAAAAGATACACGTCGGTCGTACGTGGAATCGCGACATGAAAGATACGCGGGCGTTGCTCGTGGAATGTGACGGACGGTAGGAGCCACCGGTTCTACTATTTGTTCTGAACCTAGACGCGTCGAATGGTCGAGGTCTTAATTTGTATCGACATGTCAAGTGTTTACCATATTGTTGACAACTTGACATGCATGCATGCGACGCTACATCTATGCATCTCTAGTACGAAACGTATGGACATCACAGTACATGTGTTTACACTTAAATACGGTCAAAATAAATTGAGACACGGCAGTTTAGAATCGTGCTTTCGTGGATCCACTCTCCTCCATGGGAAAAAAATGGCCCTTTGTTTCTTGATATCATCGTCTCGTGAACCTGAGCACAAGCTCCCGGTTAAGGATGGGGTCCAGTGACGAATCCAGAATGAAAATGCAGGGTAGACTGAATGAACTAAGAACATAGCTCAGAAGGCAAGTTAATTGGTTATTTTAAACCCGCTAAGAAATAAGACCTAGTCTACAATGGATTTTTAAAACTTATTAGCTGCACAACTGCCTATGCACGTAAGTCATAAGGTCTACTGGCCTAGGTTGTTAACTGGTTCACTATAGCTTCATTTTGACAGTCATTTGCTTTCTTTACTGACAAAACTTTGACCTTTTATCATCGACCATGATTAAGGCATACAAATTTGATGGTTTCTTGCTGAAAATGAAGGGTAGGCTCGAGCCTATCGAAGCCTAGCCCAGAGATCGAACCGGTACGTGGCTCGAGAGGGCAGAGGCGTTGCTAAAACCCATCTACTACATCCTCTCATCGGCGACGTCGTCCCTCCGCTTCGTCTCTGATGTTTTTCGGTCTTGAAGGCGTGGTCAACCATGGTCCCTCGTCGGTGGTGTTTTAGATTCTGCACTGTTTCGGTAGAATGTTCTGATCTTCGGGACAAGTTCATAAAAAGTGAGGGCTTGTTTGATTCAAAGGAATCTCATAGAAAATTTAGAGGATTTTGATCCGTAGGAATTTTTTCTTTATGCATCGTGTGATTCATAGGAATAGAGGCATATGAAAAATTCCCATAGGATTTCATGGCACTATATTTTGGAGAAAAATTCCATCCATCCAAACTTCATGTTACAATTCTTGTCTTTCTTGCGATTCAAACACTCAATCAGGAAAAATTCATGTAGGCTACAAATTCTATAGGATTTCACTACACAAGACTGTAGGGGTTCGTAGCATGGAAAACAAAAATTTTCTATCGCATACAAACAAACAAGCCAAGATCTATCTACTAAATTGTAGCAACGAGTCGATGGTATAACTTACCCTCGAAGATTCCAAAGCGTTTAACGAAAGCGGATTCTCGTGGGTGATGTAGTCGTACTCTTTCCGATCTCAAGATCGTGTAGACGATCCTTCCGCCACGTTAAAATGGCGCTCATGCAATCGGTCACACGTTCGTACTCGACGAAGACCTTCCTCTCCCTTGTTCCAAGTGGCGGAGGTTGTAGCACTCTCCTCGATTCCTAAGGCTGGCGTGGTACCTAAGTAGAGGGAAATCATGAGGCTTCTTAAGCCGGTGCGAGTATGGTGGAGCTTATGAGAGAGGCTATTAGTGGTCTAGTAATTAGACACACCAATTAGAAGGCTCTAAACCAATTAGAAGGCTCTAAACCTGGCTAAAGCAATTAGAAGCTCTAAACCAAAACGGCTCTAAACCGGAGATTTAGAGGTAGAAAGTTGTGTGTCTAGGAGGCCTGCCTCCTCCTTATAGGTGGAGGGCCTTGGCGCCAGTGAGGAGGGAGTCCCTCCCAACTCGCCTAGGGCTGGGGCGGCACGGAGGAGTCCAACTCCTCCTCCGTTGGTTCCAACTCCTCTTGCTTGTTTCCCACGGTTTCTTCCCACATTTTCTGTAGCGTTTGACTTTCAAACTGGCAATTTGACTTTCATGTTTTTGGAACAGCAAGAACACTTAGTACATGATACAATCATTCCAATATGTAATGACACATTCATGTACCCTCCCCGAGTCTTGGGACAATCCGGAACCTTCTAGAACATTCCCGATGAAAACACCGAAATCATTCCCGAACTCCGAAACGGGACATTCCTTATATGAATCTTATTCTCTGGACCATTCCGGATCACCTCGTGATATCCCGGATCCCATCCGAGACTCCTAACAACATTCGGTCTCTTTCTCATAATACCATAACTACTCAAACAACGTCGAATCCTTAAGTGTGTCTCCCTACGGTTCGTGAATTATGCGGACATGATCGAGACACTTCTCCGAACAATAACCAATAGAGGAATCTGGAAATTCATATGGCTCCCACATATTTCTACGATTACTTTGCGATCGAATGAACCACTTACATACGATACCAATTTCCCTTTGTCTCACGATAGTTTACTTATCCGAGGTTATGATCGTCGGTATCTCTGCATACCTAGTTCAACCTCGTTCGATAAGTACTCTTTTCTCGTTCCGTGATATGTGATCCCTTGTGACCAAGTCACATGCTTGCAAGCCAATTGGATGACATTCCACCGAGAGGCCCGGAGTATATCTATCCGTCATGTGGATGGACAAATCCACTCTTGATCCATGTGTTTCAACCAATACTTTCCGAACACTTAATGCCACCTTTATAGCCACCCGATTACGGTGTGGTGTTTGATGTCATCAAAGCATCCATCCGGTAAAGGTGATATGCATGATCTCATGGTCGAAGGAATTAGGTTACTATGTATCAGAAAGCATATAGCAATTGAACTATTGAAATGACTTGATCTTTATGCTACGCTTATCTATAGGAGTATGTCCACCATATCATTCTCCTAACGATATGATCTTGTTGTTGATAACATCTCAATGTTCATGATAGGGAAACCACAATCATTAATCAACCAACAAGCTAGTGAAGTATAGAGGCTATACTAGGGACTTCAAATTAAGTTTACAAATCACACAAGTATTAATGGTTTCCTTGTTAATACTATTATAGCATGAATATAAACATTTATCATAAACACAAAGATATAATAATAACTATATTTATTATTGCCTCTAGGGCATATCTCCAACAAAGACAGTTTCGTATTCCTGCGTTTTTCCTATCCTGCAGATCAAACAAGCCCAAGCTGTTAAACAACCATCCATACTTAGTGCATCTCCACTTGGCTATCCAGAACGCCGATCCGAACATCTAAAATAGGTCCAGGCGCCAAAATTTCATCGATCGCGTCCGAACTGTTTTTGGGATTTAGGCTAACTTTGTCCGAACTACCTGTAGCCATTTCGGGATCCCTGCATACAGGAACACCGGACGAAGCGAATTCGGCGAGTGGACCCGCCCAGTCAACATATATTCTAGTTCGCTCATATTCACCCAAAGTTCGCCATATTTGCCATATTCGCCAAAGTTCGTCCATATAGACCATATTCGTCCAAAGTTCGTTCATATAGACCATATTCTCCTAAAGTTTGCCCAAAATTCGGGCATATTCGCCCAAAGTCCGTCCGTATCACACTTCGTCCAAATTTCGCTCAAAGTTTGGCCAAAATTTGAGCATATTCGTCCAAAGTTCGTCCGTATCGCCCATATTCGCCCAAATTTTGTCCAAAGCTCGTCCATATAGACCATATTTGTCGTTCATCCGTATCGCCATATTCGCCCAAATTTCGTCCATAGTTCGTCCATATCACCCATATTGTCCAAAGTTAAATCAATCACCGAAACGCAGCCGAGTGGGAAGCTGGCGATTCTGCATCGAAAACAAGTTTCGTCCGCCAAAATTTAATCGAAATTTGATTGAATTCGCCTAACGAGTAGAGATGCTCTTACACACGCAAAGAATATTCATTTGAAGGTACATCTATACTATCCCTTCCACTGCCTAGTAATTTCGTGGTGACGAGGATCGAGAAAAACTGAAAAGGAAACCGTGGTCCATGGTCCCTGAATACTGTGCCGATCGAAATGGCATGGCAGACTCGTAGATACTCCCCAACAACACGACCAATATACAGACCGAACCACTTTCCACGCCCTCCTTCCTCCTTCCAGCCGGCCACCTTTCCTCCCTTCCCTTTCCTTCTTTTTCTGATTGATCGATCGACCGCCGAAAAGAGCTTTTTTTCCCTTCCAGCGTCCCGCTTCAGTTCACCGCGGCATCTCCTCCCTCTAAAAGCTAGCACCGCTCGCCGACGCCCACGCACGTACCGGACCCAACCCAAGCACCCACCAGACCCCGCGCGCACCTCAGCTCAGCTCGGCTCGGCTCCCCGCCCACGTACGATCGGCGATGAAGAAGTGCGCGTCGGAGCTGGAGCTGGAGGCCTTCCTCCGCTGCCGGGGCGTGGTGCCCGCCGGCGCCGACCAGAAGCCCGGAGGGCACGCCGACGGCGGCGACGACGGGCCGTTCGGCGGCGTCTTCTCCGCCGCCGACCTCTCCGGCTTCGGCTTCGGCGACTCGGTCAGTGTTCTTCATCCATCGCTCTCTTGAATATTCGTGTTACGTAAGCATATGTACATGCAGCAGTTTAGAATTACCCGTATTTAATTGCACACAAGTGATGTACTACGCTATAGATTATTTTTTTCTTTGATATGTATATATACACAAGCTTGCTTGATTCGTTCCGTATGCCACCGGAATACTTTACTCTCGTGTGGAATTTGTGGATCAGATGCGGCCTAGTCTTTCCTGCTAGCAACATGCTTAAAATTCTTGTGGAAACTGAAATCAGTGGGTTTCATGGTGATGTTGGATTTTCTATTCCGCCAACGCCAAAAGTTTGTTTGATTTGCGCCGAAATTCAACCAAACTTTTTGGCAAAGTCAATCTGAATTCTAGAATATGCTATGCTCAAGTGTCCACAAAAACTTTTGGCTGAAATTCAACCAATAACTACCAAAAGTTGGCAAACAGTTCAATTTTAGATGAATCTTCCATACCAAGTGTCACCGATTTCTTTTTCCCACCAAAATACATTGAAGTCGCTGAAACTGCCAAATTCCGGTAGAACATTCAGTGAAAATGGAAGATCCAACTTTACCTGGTGGGATTTAGCTTGTGTCTGAACTGTGCATAACTGCTATGTCCGAGATATTTGTCTAGAGCTCCACATTCGTGATTGATAACTCTAGTGAATTTGCTTTTTAAGCAGAACACCCTCAGCGGAAGCATTCAGAACCACCTCTGGTCGCAGTCCCCCAATCTTGGTGGCGCACGGCACCCGGCGATCTCCACGACGATCGAGTCTCAGTCTTCAATCTACGGTAACCTACCCCTGGAGTTCCTCGTCCACGGTTCTTCTCTTAGTGGTTTCATGGTGTAACTACATGAGAAATTCGTTGCTGTGTGCCACACTTACTACTGAACTGCACACACTGAACCACATGGTATCAGCTGTACTGCAGTATATCTGAACTAAACCGAAGTTCAGTAGAGCACATGACTGCTGTTTTTGCTGATGCTCTGTTGGGTCTATGTATTTTGCAGCAGCAGCGAGTCCCACTTCGGCGACCAATCTGAGTATGAAGGAGAACCAGGCTTTCGGAGGCACGAGCGGTTCGGACTCCGACAGCGAGTCGATGTTCGACATGGATGGTGGCCTGTGCGACCAGGGCACGAACCCGACGGACGTGAAGAGGATGAGACGGTACGTGAAGGAACCTGAACACTTGTTGCTGAACTTCGTGTTCACTTGTTGCTGCTGAACTTAACTGTTAACTTGAATGTCAAAGAAACAAGAACACTTCGTTTCTGAACTTGCTGTCGACATTTGCAACTAAGTCTCGCCGCTGTTTACAAATGGCAGGATGGTGTCGAACCGAGAATCGGCTCGGCGGTCGAGGAAGAGGAAGCAAGCTCACTTGGTTGAGTTGGAGACACAGGTGAAGAAGTTTGTTAAATTTGAACCAAAATCACGGCACAATTTTTTTCTCAATTTCAGGAGCTCACTATGACATGCTAATTGTTGTTGCAATTTGAACTAAAGGTCGTAGCACGAGTTTTCTGGATTTCTGGAGTTGACTCTGAATTTGTGACTGAAACTTCAGGTTGATCAGCTCCGTGGCGACAACGCGTCGATCTTCAAGCAGCTGACGGACGCGAACCAGCAGTTCACCACGGCGGTGACCGACAACCGGATCCTCAAGTCGGACGTGGAGGCGCTCAGGATGAAGGTAGGTGATCTCTCGATCAGCTCAATTCTCTCTCAACAGAAGATCACGCCGGTCACCAACCACACAGTCCATTCTGAATTTCTGATCCATGTACAAACGCCGTGTGCGCAGGTGAAGCTGGCGGAGGAGATGGTGGCCCGCGGCGCCCTGTCTTGCGGTCTGGGCCACCTAGGCCTATCCCCGGCGTCGCTGAACCCGTGCCGCGTGCCCGACGTGCTGGCCGGGCTGGACTTCCTCCCCGGCGGCGCGGACGACGCGTTCGGGAGCCTGTCCCCGGCGGAGCAGGTGCAGAGCTCGCCGATGCAGAGCATGGCCAGCCTGGAGAGCCTGGAGCACAGCAGCCGGATGCCCGGCGGCGGCGACTGGGGCTGGGACTCCCACTCCAACGGCGCCATGTCCAAGTGATCAGCCTTGCCCGTCGCTGCCGCGGCTGTCGCCAAGTTACAGCCTTTTACAGGAGCAGAGTATGGTACTACTACTAGTATCTCGTACTATCGATCTCAGTATCTGTATCGGACTGAGAGGTGTCATTTAGCTGATGAAAACTCTTGATGGACTTGAGTTTTTCAGAGTCCTCTCGTGTCGTGTCAGTAAACTCTGTGCCGTATATCCATCTAGTTATTATGTAACGGAACTTGGTACCTGGAGCACTATATTGTTATGCGAAGAGACTAAACTCCGATGCATTTTATATTGTGGATTTGTGGTATATTTACATGTTAATGGCTAATAATATCATGTCAGTGTTCTAGCTTGCTTCAGTTCTGATTTACAGCTCACAGATCCTGGTGCTACGGAGGAGGATTGTTTTGGATGGATGACTCTCCCGCCATTTCTACCTGGCCTTCCCTCTCGTCCATCTCGGCCACCAGCTCGCCGTACGCCGCGGAGGCCAAGCCGCCTGCCTCGGCGATGGCGCCCAGCGCGGCCGCCAGCCCCACGCAGACCCTCCTCTTCCCTTCCTCCTCGTTCGGCTCCTCCTCGCCGTTGCTGCGCCGCCTCGCGGCCGTCGCGATGGCCGCCGCGTCGGAGGCGACGGCCTCGAGGGCCCTGGTGGCCGCCTCCACGTCCACGGCCTCGACGGCGCGCGCCCAGGACACGAGCAGGCGCGGCATGTCCTCGCCGTCCCTCACGCAGCTCCGCGCCCAGCCCCACAGCGCCGCCGCGTACCCGCGCTGCGACTCCGCCCAGGCCTCCAGCGCCGCGCGCCACCCGCGGACCTCCGACGCCAGCGCGCCCGCCGCCGCCGCGGCCCGCGTCGGCCCCGGCGGGCCACCCTCCGCCCGGGCGGCCGACGACGCCGACAGGAGCGCGCTCGCCTCGTCCGCCGTGCGCTTCATCGCCCGGTGCGCGTCGCCGATCACCCGCCACATCCTCGCCAGGCCCCGGACGAGCTGCGCGAGCTGCGGCAGGAGCTCGTCGTCGCGGACGGCGGCGACCCGCCGCGACACGGCGTCCACGGAGGCCAGGGAGATGTTGAGCTTCGTCCGGAGGTCCCGCATGGCGGCCCGCGTCCTCTCGATCGTGAACGGCTCCGCGCCGTTGGCGTCCTGGCTCCGCAGCTGCGCGCACTTCTTCTCGTACGACAGACGCACGCGCTCCCCTGCCTGGAAGAAAAAAAACACTTGATTTTTCAGTTCACCATATCTTCTCTTAACTGTTTCCTGAATTTCTGATCATTTTAGGGTTGAATTTTGGGAGCATCGAATCGATCGATCGTACCCTGACTTCGTCGTAGAGCATCTTCTCCCACTCGTAGAGCCTGTCAAGGCTCTCCTTGTGGCTCTGGAACAGCTCGAATGGCTCCGGCGAGGCTTCGCGGGCGCCGCCTTCCTCGCCATTGCCGCCGCCGTCCTCTTCTCCTCTTGGGGCAGGTGGTTGAACTGTCTACGTACAAGATACCAATGATCAACGCTACGGCTCTACGTCCTGAATTACTTACTCAGTCTCTGAACTCTGAAGCAGAGTAATTGACAATTGACATGACAGGGGAGAGTTCTTCAGAACTAAGTTCAGATAGAAGGATCATACAGTACCTTTCTTTTGGTAGGGGACGACCTCCAACAGCACCGAGACCTCGCCGGCGAGCTCCGCGACCTTCGAGAAATGGGCCTTGATGTCTCTCATGGCCTCCGCCACGCTCGCCGGCGGCCTGTCTACGTAGACGGTGAAGCCGGGGGTGTCCTGCTGCTCGATCTCGGCGCTGGCCATCACCCTCAGCTTGTGGTTCGCATCCACCACCTTCTTCTCTTCTTCCTTGCTTGGTCTCTCCACTGATCTATGTGCTGTCTCTGCCTGCGCCTTCTCCCCCTCTTCGTTTTCTTCCTCCGATTCGTCTTCCGGATCGCCGCCAGTCCCGCCATTGTTGTCGTCGTCGCTTTCGCTTGCTTCTTCCAACTCCGGAATCTCCTCTTCTTGCTTAGCCTCTTCGACGCCGTGATTAATATAGCGATGATCACGACAGGTTGGCAGCGAAGAGAAAGGGTCAACCCAGAACAAATCAAATCCCAGCGGCAACGACGGCGGGATGTCGTTCCCCGGACCATGCGGTGGCGGTGGCGGATTGAAGAGCCGAGGATCTACGCCGAAGAACCCGTCGACGAAGGCGGTCTCGGCAGCTCCGTCTTGATCGTCCCACCGCTCCACCAGCGGATGCACCGGCGCCCCTCCTTGCCTCAGGCGATTCAGGACGAAGACCTTGTTCTCCGGCGAGCACGGGTGGTGCCTGCAAGACGACTCCTGGAGGAAGTAGAGGTGCTCGTCCTCGGCGAGGTAGTAGAAGAGCGCGAGCGAGACGCGGCGGAGCGACTGGAGGTAGGCGACGTGGGAGGAGGCCAGCAGGTTCCGCTGCGCGATCGCCTTCTTCACGAAGCTGCGCCGGTCGTGGCACGCCTTCACCGCCTCCTCCTCGTCGAGCTTCTTCGACGACGAGCAGCCCATCGGTCCCGGCTGCCGGCCAGATCGCTGCCGCCTTGGATGTGCGTGTGGGCGAGATTGCGAGAACAAGATTTTGTAGGAACCTCATTTCTGTCAATTTCTTTCTCAAGATGCTTTGGTTCTCTTGAGCGTGTGCAAGAAACGAACAATTTCTTGGGGAGGTAAGCTGAAGTTGAGGGAAACTTGAAAGAACTGAGATTTGCAAAGAATCTCTTGGTGAGAAGAAATGGACGCGACACTTGATACACTACTTCTTTTCTTAAGATGTTTGTGAAAAGTACTCCATCGAGCCCTCGACTGCACCCTGCTACGACCTCGACCCTCACTCCAGTGTGGGTTCGGATCCTTGGCTTCCCAGTGGAAGCAAGGGTCTGGACGCTGTCCATCACTAAGCTCGTCTCTCAGGCGGTTCGCAAGCTTGTGGAGATCGACAAGGCTGCACGCGCGGGGTCAGGCCCTGTAAGATAAAGAGTTTTGGAGGAACCGGCTCAACCCTCTATAGGGTGGTCTGGCTCAGTCCTCTATGGGGTGGCCTATCTCATATATATAATGGTGTACTATACAGATATACACAGTTGACTATAATACAAAGTCTAATACCCTCCCTCAATCTCAACTCACTCCTGAAACATGTAGAAGGTTGAGTTTGTGTCTACCGACCTCGAACATTGGTGAAGGTAGAGGCTTGATGAAGATGTCTGCAAGTTGATCTTTTGAAGAGATAAACCTGATTTGTAGTAGCTTCTGTGCAACACGTTCCCTCACAAAATGATAGTCAGTCTCAATGTGTTTGGTCAGTGCATGAAACACCGGATTAGACGATAGAAACGTAGCTCTGATGTTGTCGCACCAAAGGACCGGAGGATGTGGATGAGGTACTCCTAGCTTTCGAAGTAGAGACTCAATTCACATGAGCTCAGTCGTCGCATTGGCAACTGTCTTGTACTCGGCTTCTGTGCTGCTGCGAGAAACAGTGGCTTGCTTGCGTGCACTCCAGGCGATCAAGTTAGGACCCGAGAACACTGCATATCCCCTCGTTGATCGCCTGTCGTCTCGACACCTAGCCCAATCAGCATCTGAAAATGCAGATAGGACTCCGGAGGGACTGGGGCGCAGGTGGAGACCGTGGGAGACAGTGAGACGCATATACCGCATGATGCGTTTCACAGATCAAAGGCACATCAAGGGCGCATGAAGAAATTAGCACACCCTGTTAACCGCAAACGAGAGTTCCGGACGTGTGATAGTTAGATACTGCAGACCACCAACAATACTTCGATACTCAGTCGCATCCTCGGAGATGTAAGAGCGCCATCAGTAGCTGAAAGTTTGTCGATGGAGGACATGGGCGTAGGAGACGTCTTGCACTTGAGCATACCAGCACGGCGCAAGAGATCAAGAGAATATTTCTTCTGAGTGAGAGCGAGGCTGCCACGAGCCTGATGAGCGACCTCAATACCCAGGAAGAAGTGTAGCTGTCCCAAATCCTTCACTGCAAAGTATCTACCAAGCACAGTCACAAGAGCATCATCAGTAGTAGGTGAAGAGTTGATCAGGATAATGTCGTCCACATACACGAGCAGGTACATAGTCACACTCGGGCGCTGAAACAAGAACAGTGAAGTGTCAGCCGTCGACGGAACGAAGCCATGAGCACGAAGAGCTGAAGCCTAACGAGCATGCCAGGCACGAGGCGTCTACTTCAGTCCATATAGAGCCTTCGTCAGACGATAGAGATGATGAGGCTGAGTGTGGTCAACAAATCCAGGTGGCTGTCGCATGTAAACCTCTTCTTCAAGCAACCCATGAAGAAAAGCATTCTGCACATCAAGCTGGCGGAGAGACCATCCACGAGAAACTGTGAGTGACAGGAGAAGCCGAATAGTGGTAGGCTTGACAACCGGGATGAACGTATCCTTATAATCTAGTCCATGGTGTTGTTTAAAACCTTTAGCCACAAGACACGCTTTATAGCGCTCAATAGAACCATCAACATGTTTCTTCACCTTGAAGACCCACTTCGAATTAATTATGTTGACGCGAGGCGTAGGGGGAACAAGTGTCCATGTCTCATTCTGCATAAGAGAATGATACTCTTGTTCCATAGCAGTCCTCCAGTGTGGGATACTCATAGCGGCTTGATAACTGCGGGGTTCAGCGGTTGGATCTTCAACAAAGATGAGCCGCATAAGCGACCAAGTGTGCAACAGTGCCATCCGTATGCTTCTTGGGGCAAGCAATGCTGCGACCGTGACGCGTAACACCGTGGAGGCGAGCTGGGGCCAGCAAAGACATCGAGTAGGCAAGGCCAGCCCAGAGGACTATGGCAACAAGGGGACGAGCGACGAGGGGCTGGGCGATGGTGACCCAGGGGGAGAGCCTGGCGTCGGGGCCCAGGCGCCATGTGCAGCGCCGAGCTATGCGCTGCCGACCCAGGCAAAGTGGGCGGCAGGGACGCTTGCGTGGGCGACGTGGGTGACGACGGTGGCGAGTCCGGGCGAGGGGGCGACGACGTGGGCCGCTCGGGGGAAGCCTACGTGAGATCAAGCCCAGGTGCAGGATCCGCTCGTGAGGCGGAGTCAGGAGCCGGTGCATGCACAGGCGCCTGTCGATTGACGTGCTCCTCAAGTGTTGCATCGGGTATGTAACACCCTCAGAATCGGACCTATGCAAGTTTGAGCAAAATTCGCCAAACCCGCATAGAAACGATTCAAAGGTGCCCACCAGGCACTTTCGTGCGGGTGGAAAACGAAGTAATAACATTACACAACAGTCCTCGATGGGACCCATGTAATGAGATATATACGAGGCGACTCAATGAGTCAAGAATACAGAGATAATATACAAAGATCCAAATCACCTTGAAAACGATAGAGCGTCCAGCTACGGACAAGATGCAAATGGGGCTAAGAGCCCTGAAGAATAAACAATGGCGCCATAACCCGCCCAGTGCCAAGCCGGAAGGGTAACCTCGCTAACGACGCCGATCTCAAAACTGTTTAAACAAAAGGTGCCGACAAAGGGCAAAGGAAAAAGAAGGAGCGCCAAGATCGAGGCCAAGACAGCGAGGCTAGAATTCGGTCCTCGCCTACATAGGTGTGGTGGAATGAGCGGCAGCGTAGCATGCACTAAACAACCTATAGAGACTCGATACAACCGGGCAAGCGAGAGAGGGTAAGAAAGACCTACTGGATACAACACAAGCTAACACCAAACAAACCCATCCCGGTGTTTCTCGAGACCAACGAGGAAGTCAACCGAGGAACTCACACCGCTGGCTTTATTTATTCGATTATCGCTATGCAATTACTAGTCAGGTATAGATAATTGTCCTGATAAAATAAGCAGTGGGCCCTTTTAGTTCTTCATTCCGTTGTAGTTACAACAATTACTAATCAGATACAGATAGCATGAGATAAACCCAAAACCCAGCAGTTGTTGGTACTTTTATTCAGCCATTCCGTTGTAGTTGCAAGATTTACTAGTCAGGTACAATTGTCGCAAGCGACAACCAAGCAAGCAATTGTGGGCAGTATTAATTAGCCATTCCATTATAGTGAAGCTAATTACTAGTCATTATAAGTCAAATTTATAGCAGTAAACTTTAGTTATGCTTGTCTATGATCGAGATACTGTGCTCCAAGTCGTCCATATCCGCGGACACGGCTTTCAGAAAGTTTTACCCGCCGGGTGCACCAATAGCAACACACGCCGATCAACCTCGAAAACCAAAACAAACCCAACGAGGCTTTCACGATTGAACAATCACAGGATTCAAATATTTCAGGGGCCACCCTTGAGTACACCCAAGAAGTAAGCAAGCTCCGAGACGGACTCAAGGTTGTGGGGACGGTGTGAACGATCGGGAACCCAAAACTGGGCTTGTCGACACCGCTGAATCGTGCCACGATCCTAAATAAAGACTGTGCTATCTCGCACAATTTAAATACATAAGTAGCATGGCATAAGTACAGATCGTAAATAAAACCTCAAACTAGTTTGTGGCCCCAAGAAATAAGAATGAATCAAGCTCGCTCGTGGGGTCCCATCTACCTCCGGATGTGGATAGCGCGATAAATCAAGGAACAGGTATCAAGTACTCGGGGTCTTACGGACACAAGTGGGATGCTCGAAACCAAATATTTTCTATCACCCACCGATGCCTCTCGCTTATTTCAATTTTAGTTGTTAAATGTAAATTAAAGTGAGCGATAAGTAAAACTAGAATCATCTCCAACATCAACATGCGGCAATACATCAACAATCGTGGGCCTATGACGACACACATCGACTAGAGCAAGCAACTACGACGCGCAAGTCCAACTATCTACCAAACAACAGTAATAGGGTGTGTCCAAGGCAATATAGGGTGCGCGGTATATCACAGTACGAAACTAAAGCATCGCAACACGTATAGCAATAGATCAACAGGAGGGGAGTAAATACTATAAAAGTAAGATAGGTAGAGGGGAGATGCTCACTTTGAAAACATTGTTGAAGGGTTCATCCGAAGATCGGAAGCTCACATCAACTCAATGGTCCAATCCAAGAAGCAAAACACTAGAAGAAACAGGATGAACTATTTAATAAAACGCGTAAGATCGGCATGATGCATGTATGATGGATGACATGGCAAAGGTGCGATGCGATTAGGTCATATTAAGCGGAACCGGGTCCCGACATTAATTAGGTGGTTCATGTTATTTAGAACCCCGCAATTTAAAATGTTGTTTAACAAGGCGTAAATATCACCGGTTCGCTACACATGTTTAAATGAGGCCAATATGAGACTAGATTTGCCCGCATATGGGCCCCATATGTAATTATTAGGTGAATCGACAAAAGGCCCCCAAACCACAGATATGCATGCGAGTATGACAATTCAATATGCAACAAGTTGTTATTATGTTATAAAATAGGGTTTCGGGAAGGGGTTCACACATTGAGGGGTCTCGACGGACTTGGGGTTCCGGGGTTCGGGGTTTGGTCTCGGGGTCCAGGGTTCGACGGGTTCGGCCTCGGCGGGACGTTCTCGGATTAAAGAGGTAGATCTTGGCGTTCCGGAAGCAGGACTTGGTCCGGTGTCGTTCTTGTCGCATGCAGATCTTATCGGGTTCCACGGGGTCGATCTTGCCGCTACGAAGGTCTTGTCGGGTCCGCGCCTTCGCGTCGGTCTCGGCATCCGGTGAAGCACTCGGCGTTCGAGGAGTACTTGTCGTTCCCGCCTCGGCGAACCTTGGCGCCCAAGTAGAAGATCGTCGGTCCGCAGATAGATCTTGGGATGGTTCGAGTTCCACGGGTTCGGCTCGACAACCGGACTCGGAACGGTTCGTGGGCGAACTTGGCGGTTTGGGGTTGGCGGGTTCGGTGTTCCGAGGGGTGCGGTCTTGATTCGGGCCTCGATCCGCGAAGGGCCTCGGCGTCTTTGGGGTCCGGAACCGCCGGGATCCGGAGGCGATCTGGCGCCCAAACGGCCGATCGGGATTCTTGCATGGAGTCTCGGCGAACTTGGCGTCCGTGGACGTAGATCTCGTCGACTTATCATCAATGGTCAACTTGTAGCCGCCTCGGGAGATCTTGGAGACGTAGCACTTGGTGGCTTCGGGTTTTGTCAAACGCGGCCGCACTAGCGTTGCAGGGAACAACGCGAGATGGGCATGGCGTGTCTGTCGGCGCTCGGCCGTAGCCAACAGAGGAAGAGGCGCCGGGCAGGTCGGTCGCCACGGTGGCTTGCGCATGTCGGAGGGCTGGCAGCCGGTGGTGCTCGTGGTGCAGGGTATGAGGCGACCGGCGGGCTGCTGGGCATGGAGCGGTCGACGGAGGGAGGCGGGCGGCCGGGCGCTGGCCGCAGAGGGGCATCGAGAGGCACGGGCGCCGGAGAGGGCAGAGGCCGAGGGAGAGCGCGGCGCCAAGACGGGATCTGGGCGGCGAGGAGGATGGCCGACGCGGGGAGGCGAGGAGGCGGGCAAAGTAGGGCGGAGGTGAAGGCGGGCGGCGAGGCGCCGGTCCTCGGCGGGGCGGGCGGACGGGAGCGGCGGGCGTCGGGGTCCTCAAGGGAGGCGGCGAGGACGGCAGAGGGCGAGGAGGGGCGGTGGCGGCGTGGTGGAGCGGCGAGGGGCAAGGCCGGGCGCAGTGGTCGGGCCAGCGGACGGAGAGCAGGGCGGGTGACGGGCGCGAGCGGAGGCACTGGGGGTGACGAGTGAGGAGAGGCGGGCGGCCGGCCGCGGGAGGGCGAGCATGGAGGTTGCGTCTGGCTGCAGGGAGAGAGAGGAGAAGTCATGGGAAGAAACACAGGGAGAGGCAGGCGTGGGGATGGTTGGGTGGGCCCACAAAGGGCGGGCGAGGGGACAGGGGGGGGCTGCCGGCGGGTGCGTGTGTGCTGAGAGGGGTGTGTGTAGGTGGGGCCGGGCTGGCATAGAGAGGGGTAGGGCGTCTAGGTGAGACAAAGAGGAAGAGGGGGGATGGGTGAGGGCGTGTGTAGAGCGTGTGTGGGGGCTGGATGGATGATTGGGAGAGAGGAGAGAGAGAGGCCATGTGGCAAAGTTAGATTGGTTAGGGGGGTGAGAGTGAGGTAAGGTGGCAGGACTTGATTGGAGGGTGAGGTGGCCGGGGTATGGGTAGGTAGTTGGGTAATCAGGATTTAGGGGTGCTGGTTGGACCGATTCAAAAACACGGGGTGGTCGTTCGGGTCGATCCGCCCGCTCGATCGCCCACTAAAAACAATATAATTTTTACTTGTTTTAATCGGGCCGTATGCAATCCGATAGCGGCCAAAACAAAAATAATCCGGAGCCCCGGGTCTGATATTTGATTAAAGTTGGGGCGTTTTAGGAAACAAAACGGGTGTTGCGAAAATAGTTTTAGCAAACAATGCATGATGATGACGATGCAATGCACAAATTCAACGCGATTTTCTAGTAGTGGTTTTGCGGGATGCCACAATTCGACACCACTAACAATGGATCTCGCCCTCGAGATCCGCCTCATGGTACCGGAAGGAAGGTCGGCGATCTGCGTCTTCTCACTTCGTGTAGGTCCTCGCGACACCACTAACAAGAGATCGTTGTCCGTGATCGTCGAGGAAACACTCCGGAAACAAAAAGGTCGAAGGTAGAGGTATCAACAATAAGCCACCTCTAGCTCCGATGGAAAAGGGAGAACCGATGCATTCTCATCCACTTCAATGTACAGAAGCGAATAGAAGGGGTAGTCGGCATGGGGGCCAATCCATCACGCACCCAAACTATTACTCCGCACAATCAGTAGAAGAGCGTGTAACCATTCTCGGAATCAGACTGAAGATCTCGACAAGCGAGGTTCGGAGACAAAGGAGTGATGCAGACTCTGCATCGGATCTGGCGTAGATGATGTCGTCGCGTCAGAAAACACTGGAAGGAACAAACAAGGAATAAAGAATGGGACCATAGGAGACGGATTCCTCAGGCAGCACGAACACCGGATGGTAGAACACCGTTATCAGAGGAGGAAGCGAAACCCTGAAGGTACGACGGAAACCCAACCACGAGAATTCTGACTCAAGAAAGAGAAGAGGCGGATTCAAAACACGCCGAGGTAAGAGGAGAATAGCAGGGTAAGGAGTAAGCGGACCTAATCGTAACTATCCAACCGATTTTGCAGAAATAGTTTTGTCACTCTACTTCGTTAGCTAGGTTATCCTACAGTGTGGACTTGTGGGGTATCGCAACCGCCGAGCTCGATACCACTGTAACACCCTCAGAATCGGACCTATGCAAGTTTGAGCAAAATTCGCCAAACCCGCATAGAAACGATTCAAAAGGTGCCACCAGCACTTTCATGCGGGTGGAAAGCAAGTAATAACATTACACAACAGTCCTCGATGGGACCCACGAGCAGATATATACAGAGGCGACTCAATGAGTCAAGAATACGAGATAATATACAAAGATCCAAATTACCTTGAAAGCGATAGAGCGTCCATTACGGACAAGATGCAAATGGGGCTAAGAGCGAAGAATAACCAATGGCGTCCATAACCTGCCCAGCCAAGCGGAAGGGTAACCTGCTAACGACGCCGATCTCAAAACCTGTTTAAACAAAGGGGTGCACAAAGGGCATAGGAAAAAGAAGGCGTCGATCGAGGCCAAGATGCAGCGAGGCTAGAATTGCGGTCCTCGCCTACATAGGTGTGGTGGATCGAGCGGCAGCATGCACTAAACAACCTATAGAGACTCGATACAACTGGCGGCAAGCAGAGAGGGGTAAGAAAGACCTACTCGGATACAACCTGAAGCTAACACCAAACAAACCCATCCTGGTGTTTCCCCCTCGAGACCAACGAGGAAGTCAACCGAGGAACTCACACCGTTGGCAGTTTTATTTATTCAGTTATCGTTGCGGCAATTACTAGTCAGGTATAGATAATTGTCCTGATAAAATAAGCAGTGCTCCCTTTTAGTTCTTCATTCCGTTGTAGTTACAACAATTACTAATCAGATACAGATAGCATGAGATAAACCCAAAACCCAGCAGTTGTTGGTACTTTTATTCAGCCATTCCGTTGTAGTTGCAAGATTTACTAGTCAGGTACAATTGTCGCAAGCGACAACCAAGCAAGCAATTGTGGGCAGTATTAATTAGCCATTCCATTATAGTGAAGCTAATTACTAGTCATTATAAGTCAAATTTATAGCAGTAAACTTTAGTTATGCTTGTCTATGATCGAGAATCTTGCTCCAAGTCGTCCATATCCATGGACACGGCTTTGAAAGTTTTACCCGGCGGGTGCACCAATAGCAACACACGCCGAGCAACCTCGGAAAAACCAAAACAAAACCCAACGAGGCTTTCACATTGAACAATCACAGGATTCGAAATATTTAGGGGCCACCTTGAGTACACCATAGCAAGTAAGCAAGCTCGAGACGGACTCAAGGTTGTGGGACGGTGTGAGCATCGGGAACCCAAAACTGGGCTTGTCGACACCGCGGAATCGTGCCACGATCCTAAACAGTACAGTGTGCTATCTGTCGCACAATTTAAATACATAAGTAGCATGGCATAAGTACAGGATCGTAAATAAAACCTCAAACTAGTTTGTGGCCCCAAGAAATAAGAATGAATCAAGCTCTGGCTCAGGGGGGTCCCATCTACCTCCCGGATGTGGATAGCGCGATAAATCAAGGAACAGGTATCAAGTACTCGGGGTCTTACGGGACACAAGTGGGCGTTCGGAAACCAAATATTTTCTATCACCCACCGATGCCTCTGCTTATTTCAATTTTAGTTGTTAAACAGAAATTAAAGTGAGCGATAAGTAAAACTAGAATCATCTCCAACATCAACATGCGGCAATACATCAACAACTGTGGCCTATGACGACACACATCAGCACTAGAGCAAGCAACTACGACGCGCAAGTCCAACTATCTACCAAACAACAGGTAATAGGGTGTGTCCAAGGCAATATAGGGCTGCGCGGTATATCACAGGTACGGAAACTAAAGCATCGCAACACAGATAGCAATAGATCAACAGGAGGGGAGTAAATACTATAAAAGTAAGATAGGTAGAAAGGGGGAGATGCTCGCCTGAAAACATTGTTGAAGGGTTCATCCGAAGATCGGGGCGAAGCTCACATCAACTCAATGGTCCAATCCGCGAAGAAGCAAAACACTAGAAGAAACACCGGATGAACTATTTAATAAAACGGCAGAAGATCGGCATGATGCATGTATGATGGATGACATGGCAAAGGTGCGATGCGATTAGGTCATATTAAGCGGAACCGGGGTCCCGACATTAATTAGGTGGTTCATGTTATTTAGAACCCCCGCAATTTAAATGTTGTTTAACAAGGCAGAAAATATCACCGGTTCGCTACACAAGTTTAAATGAGGCCAACATGAGACTAGATTTGCCCGCATATGGGCCCCATATTTAATTATTAGGTGAATCGGCATAAGGCCCCCAAACCACAGATATGCATGCGAGTATGACAATTCAATATGCAACAAGTTGTTATTATGTTATAAAATAGGGTTTCGGGAAGGGTTCACACATTGAGGGGTCTCGACGGACTCGGGGTTCGGTTCGGGTTTGGTCTCGGGGTCCGTGGTTCGACGGGTTCGGCCTCGGACGTTCTCGGATTAAAGAGGTAGATCTTGGCGTTGGCAGGACTTGGTCCGGTGTCGTTCTTGTCGCATGCAGATCTTATCGGGTTCCACGGGGTTGATCTTGCCGCTACGAAGGTCTTGTCGGGTCCGCGCCTTCGCGTTGGTCTCGGCATCCGGGGGGAAGCACTCGGCGTTCCCGAGGGAGTACTTGTCGTTCCGGCCCTCGACGAACCTTGGCGTCAAGTAGAAGATCATGTCGGTCCGCAGCATAGATCTTGGGGATGGTTCGAGTTCCACGGGTTCGGCTCGACAACTGGACTCCGGGAACGGTTCGTGGCGAACTTGGCGTGTCGGGGGGGTTCGGCGGGGTTCAGTGTTCCGCGAGGGTGCGGTCTTCGATTCGGGGCCTCGGATCTGAAGGGCCTCGGCGTCTTTGGGGTCCGGAACCGCCCGATCCGGAGGCGATCTTGGCGCCCAAACGCGCATCGGGGATTCTTCGCACGGGAGTCTCGGCGAACTTGGCATCCGTGGCGTAGATCTGCGTCGACTTATCATCAATGGTCAACTTGTAGCCGCCGGAAGATCTTGGAGACGTAGCACTTGGTGGCCGGGTTTTGTCAACGCAGCGCACTAGCGTTAGGAACAACGCGAGATGGGCATGGCGTGTCTGCCGGTGCTCGGCCGCAGCCAGGCAGAGGCGCCGGGCAGCTCGGTCGGCACGGTGGCGTGCTTTCGCTGAGAGCGGCAGGTGCGGTGGTGCTCGTGGCGAGGATGGCGACCGTGAGCTCTGGGCGTGGAAGCGGTCGGAGGAGGCGGAAGCGGCCGTTGGCTGCAGAGGGGAGCGAGGCGCAGCCGCGCCCGACGGAGAGGCGGCCGGAGGAGAGCCGCGTCAAGACGGGATCTGGCGGCGGAGGCGGAGCCTTGGCCAAGGCCGGAGGCGAGGCGGGCCAGGCTCGAAGCGAGCGGGCGGAGGCTGGGGGCGGCAGCGGCGTCTGGGCGGGCGAAGCCTGGGGAAGCGGCGGCGGCTGGGTCCTCTGCGGAGGCGGCGAGGCAGGAGGCGAGGCGGAGGCTGGGCGTGGTGGCGGCAGAGGCGGCGGTGGGGCTCGCGTCAGGCGGGAGCGGCAGCGAGCAAAGCGGGTGACGGTGGGCGGGCGGAGGTCACTGGGGTGATGGCGGCAGAGAGAGGCGGCATGGCAGGCGAAGCATGGAGGTTGCGTCTGGCGTCTGAGGGAGAGAGAAGCTCAGGGGAAGAAACACAGGAGAGGCGTGGGGGATGGTTCGGGGTGGGGCCTGAGGGGTGAGGGGACAGGGGGGGCTGCGGGGTGCGTGTGTGCTGAGAGGGGTGTGTGTAGGTGGGGCCGGGCTGGCATAGAGAGGGGTAGGGAGCGTCTAGGTGAGACAAAGAGGAAGAGGGGGCTGGATGGGTGAGGGCGTGCGTGTGTAGAGCGTGTGTGGGGGGCTGGATGGATGATTGGGAGAGAGGGAGAGAGAGAGGCCATGTGGCAGAGTTAGATTGGTTAGGGGGGAAGGGTGAGAGTGAGGTGGCAGGACTTGATTGGAGGGAGTGAGGTGGCCAGGGGGTATGGGTAGGTAGTTGGGTAACTGTAGGATTTAGGGGCGGTTGCAGTTGGACCGATTCAAAAACCTGGGGGTGGTCGTTCGGGTCGATCTGGCCCGTTCGACTGCCCCCACTAAAAACAATATAATTTTTACTTGTTTTAATCGGGCCGTATGCAATCCGATAGCGGCCAAAACAAAAATAATCCGGAGCCCCGGGTCTGATATTTGATTAAAGTTGGGGCGTTTTAGGAAACAAAACGGGCGTTGCGAAAATAGTTTTAGCAAACAATGCATGATGATGACGATGCAATGCACAAATTCAACGCGATTTTCTAGTAGTGGTTTTGCGGGATGCCACAGGGTAGTAGTTCCAGGCAAGCTCTGCGTCTAGTTCCTGCATCATGGTTAGACAACAACACAGGCGAATATGCAACATCTTCAAATTGGCCAGGCATAATAGGAGACGAATGCATAGATGGATGTCACATCCCAAAATTTTCCAAATTTTGAAATGTGAAAAATAAATAAACAAAATAAATAATTTTTAAAATTTAGGGTGAAAAGAAACTTTTTGTTACAAAATGGAAACATCAAAACCCTTCCTGAATAAAATTTGAATAAAAAGGAATCCAAAATTTTTTAATCAAGTGAAATGCATTCATCAATGAATTTATCTTACAATTTAAACTTGGGAAAATAAACCAAGACCCTAAAACCCTAATGGAAGAAAATCATTTCCAAGATCTCTCTAAGACTATGGATTTCATCCATATAAAAATCTAGCAACAATCATTTTAAATGATCAAAAATGATAAATAAAAATATTATAAATCCATAGAAATTAGTTTCACTCAACTTGGAACAATGGATAAAAACTTATGAATATAATAAGATAAAAAGGAAATAATTTCCAAAGCTAATAAAGATCCTATCTAAAATCCAAACCAAATTGTGAGTAAAATAATCCTAAAAGTATTTAAAAGGATAAAAAAATATTAAATAAAATCATACAAATTGGAACCACCAATTTTGGATCTATAAATAAAAAGATATGGATTTTATGAGATAAGGAAATAAATAAATAAATAAGGAATATTTAAAAGCCAAATTAAATCTTGGCCAACTCCATAAACAAATGGAATTTATTGAATAATAGAAAGGATTAAAAGATTATTTAATAATCATAAGGATTGTTTAAATAAAATCATAAGGATTAAACAATATCCAACCTTATTTAAATAAAGATAAATTGCCTAAATAATAAACCCCAAGAAAATTATTTGGAAGATAATTTAAATCTTGAGTTAAATCCATAAGCAAATGAAATAAAGATAATCCAAATAAAATAAAATAAAGGGATAAATATTATTCCAATAAAATTTTAAGGATAAAACCATATTCTAAATTATATTTAAATGGAGACAAAATCCCTAAGGTAAATGATTAATTAAATCATGGTAATAATAAATTGGAATTTGCCAAAGTGGATTAAAAAGTTATCTAATTAACTTAAATAGAATTATTTGAATAAAATTTATATGAATTTAAAACCATATTGGATTTTATTTGGATAAAGACAAATGCTCAATGAATATTAAATCATATTAAAATATTTTAAATAATTCAAATTCAAAGTGAATTATTTAACACCCTAATGAATAAATAAAACCTACTGAAAAAGGTTTGGTAAAATTTGGAATTCAAATAGAAGGTTGAAAACATATTTAAAACCCTATTTAAATAAAGACAAAGGTCTATTTGAAATAAACATTTAAACCTTATGAGAGTATAAGAAATATTCTAAAGGGTTTGTCAAACCACACTATATAAAACAGAATGAAAACCCTATTGAAAATTTAGAAATATATTTGAAAAGGAATTTGAATTCAAATGAGATTTGAAATCAAAACAGAATAATCAGAAAAGAAAAAGAAAAATAAATAGAATAAAAAAAAGGAAAGAACCAGCCCAACCCAACCTGGCCCAACTAAGCCAGCTAGCCCACTCTCTCCTCCCCCAAAACGTTTTCTTTCACTCGCGTCTGAACCCACTCAGCCGCTGACGATCTGACCCCATGCCTAACCCCGCACCTCACTAACTTAACGACCCCACTTGCCAGTTCATCGTTTCCACCCGCGCGACCCATTCTTCCCCTTCACTTGCCTGTTTCTGCCGCTGATTTCTCTCCTTCAATTCGTCTTAATGCCGCGATTAAAACACTAGCAATCACTCCCTACTTAATCGCCTGTCACTCCTCTCCTTTTCCCTCAAACCTCACATCACCGGAGCCACCAGGCTGCCTCAATTTTCCCTGCAACCGACGCTACTCCGACGACCTTCCCCGGTCGATTCCGGCGAGCACGACCCTCCCCACTGTCCCTGCTTCACACGATCTAGTTCGCCAGCACCAGGCGCACCTGCCAGTGCCTCACACTCGCCCGCGCGTGCCCTGCAGCCTCGGCTCTGTCCATGTCTGAGCGCCACCAACGATAAACTCGACTACAGCGAGCTATAGCCGACGAACTCGTGCGCCCCTTTCTCACTGGTGAGTGTTCCCGCGACCCTTGAACCCGTGTGCATCTTCCTGACGCGTTGCTTTGCTCGCTTGCATTCCAGAGACTCGCCTCCGACAAAGTTGTGCGTGACCCGACGACAGCAACATCTTCGGCGAGCAATCCTCGATGCCACCGTGCGCCCCATGCCCAACGACGAGTACCTTGAGATTCCTCACGCCTCAACGAATCTGGTGAGCATCTTCCCCCCCTCCCTTGCTTCCTATTCTGCTGGAACCACCGCTAGCAGAGCCGCGCCGCCGCTGTCCATCGTCGTCGCGCCGCCCATCTGTGGTCATTTCGTTCTGGAGTGTTGGATCTTGATCTGTTGGCTAGGATAGAATAACTAATCGAAGCGGTAAGACTGATCCTATACCGTGCGATGCAACTTAGATCTAACGGCTAGTATCGATCGATCCACGCGAAACGGTTTGCACCAGTAAGATTTAGCCACGTGTCTTGTTTTCTGTTTTAAAAACAGAAACTATCCTATTAGATGTTTAGATTTGTAAAATTCATAACTTTAAATATACACGTCCAAATTTACAAATTTTATATCATTGGAATCAGGAAAAAGAATACTTTGCAACCATGCCCTTTTCTTAGTGTCTTGCTTCAGGAAAATTAGTTTTTTTTGCAGAAACATGTTTAGGCATCTTTTGTGTATAAAATTTATTTTAGAAATGTTTTTAGGGTAAAATCTTTGGAAAATGGTTTGTTTTGAACCTAATGACCATAAAAACCAACATTTGGATTTAAAAGTAATTTTTGTGACACTAAGGAATTAATCCTTGAATAAAAGCATTTCTAGTTAAATAAAATATTCATTATGGTTTAAAAATGCTTTTTTGAGTAAAACCTTTTGAAAATGGTTTGATTTAAACTCTCTGACCTTAAACACCAAGTTTTAGGATTTTAAAAAAAATATTTGGTGAACCCTAGAAAAATTATTACTTTGATTAAAGGCATTTCTAACAAAATAAAATGATGCTTTGATTTAAAAATGATTTTAGGTGAAACCTTTTGTAAATGGGTTTTGACCATAAACATTAATATTGTAGTTTAAAAACATTTTGGCTAACACTAGAAATTATTACTTTGATTTAAATCATTTCTAGAAAAATAAAAATGATATAAATGTCCCCTTTCACTAACTTAATATCAAATGGTTTTGCCAATTTTATAAATGACCAATAGGTGTTTTAAAATGTTTATAGCCTACTAGAAACCAATTTTCCAAATAAAACAATCTTTTTTATGCTTGCATGCATAGTTTTTTCTTTATCTTTATGTGATGAATTGTTTGAATGCTAGTTTGAATTTGTGCCTTGATTGAATTGTAGTGAAATTTGAAGAGTGTGACTATTGCAAGAACAAGGAGTAAATATATATTCTCTACTAAAAAGGCAAGTGGTGCTTCATACTTTTGTCCCATTATTTTCACTATGCATTAGTGATATTTTGAGTAGGACTTGCATGGAATTATTACTAAGTATGCTATGCCATGGGAAATCCTAGTAGATGATGCCTTAGTAGAATTTTCCCTAAGTTAATATCCCTACTACTATCATGCTTAGCTTAGCTATTAGAAAACAAGGGTCGATTATATTCATGCTATGAAATATTTCTAAGTTAATGAATTGTATTTTGTTTAATAAAACAACTATGTGAATGAATCACCTAGGTGGAATGGTGTGAATGGTTTGTGTTGAGTGGTTACCTAGGGCCCATATTCATGGCCTACCCTAGTGTATCTCACTGGTGGAAAGCCACCCGGGAATAAAGATATTTGAGATGTCAAATGTTGAGAAGCTTCAAGTGCAACCACATGGCATTATGGGCTCTGCCTGGATCATATAGGTTGCAATAACTTAGCCAGATGGACAGTTGGTGGTAGGGGATGATAGGTTTGGAGCGCGTCCATTTGGTCTAAGGGAAGGCTTCTGAAAGATTTTGTCTCGATGCATGTCGAGTCTTGTGGGAAAGTGCACCACCTCTCGAGAGAGTAAAATCTAAGTACTTAGCCGTGTCCCCGATAATGGACAATTTGAGCATCAAGACATGGAAGCTATCAAGGATCTTCTCATCCCAATTTCTAAGTTAAAAGCTTGTGGTTGAACAAGGGTTAAAGGATCTTCAATCTTTGATTGGTAGATGCCTTGGGTGATTTTGACAAACAAAACCTTAGTGTTTTCAACTTATAAGGAACACCTTATTTTGAGCAAAGCAAGCCTAAGATCCACTTAGCCAAATGCATATAGATGATAGATACCACTACTCTACCATAGTATCACTTGCCAATACAATTCAAATGTATGGACCCTTGTGGCTGTAACTTATTATGTTGCAGGTTTGTTTGATGTTAGTGAGGTGTGTTGATTAGGATTACAAGTCTACAACCAACATGATTGCATGTGGCACTTTGAAGATGAAGGACTCCATGCTACATTGTTATTCTACTGCATTTTAATAAGATAGCCAAATGAGCTATGTAAGATGTAATGAAATATTTTATTCCTGGTTATATAGTTGTATTATGACCTTTGTTTCTTGATATTACATCTTAAACTGTGGATGCTAGCTATTGATCCAGGGACTAGCATTGTAAACGCAGGGATCTCTACCTTATCAGGTTGGGACCTCTACAATGGGACTGTGATAGGTGACTGTGGCATGTCGGAAAAGGGGAAGACTTTATCATAAAAGACAACATCTCGAGATATGTAGACACGATTTGATGGCACATGGAGGCAATTGTAGCCTTTATGAAGAGAACTATACCCCAAGAACACACATTTTTTTGGAGCGAAACTCAAGTTTTCGATTATTGTATGGACGAAGATGAGGCCAACAAGCACACCCGAACACCTTGAAAAAGGTATAGTCCGGAGTTTCCTGCAAGAGAAGCTCAATGGGAGTTTTCATATTAAGGACACGAGTAGGTGTTCGGTTAATAAGAAAACATGCGGTGGCAAAGGCATCACTCCAAAATCTGAAAGGTACAGAAGCATGAGCGAGAAGTGTGAGGCCGGTTTCAACTACATGGCGATGTTTGCGCTCAACGGCGCCATTTTACTGATGTGTATGTGGGCATGATAAACGATGAGAGATCCCAAGCTTATTAAAGAAAGTGTTGAGGTTGCGATATTCGCCCCCTAATCGGACTGAACATGTATGATTTTATGCTTGAGTATGTTCAACATGCAATTGAAAATGGGTAAATATATCAAACACATCAGATTTGCGCTTAATAAGATAAAGCAATGTAAATCGACTATGGGCATCAATAAAACTGACATAGTAGTTGTGACCATTAACAGATGTTTGTGCCGGACCCCACACATCGGAAAACACAAGTTCAAGAGGACTTTGTACTTCTCTAGTAGATGAAACAAAGGGGAGTTGATGACTTTTTCCTTGTTGACAGGCATCACACACAGACGTATCTTTATTGCTAGACTCTAATGGCAGCTCATGGTGGTGAATAATGTGGCGAACGATGGGTGTGGCGGGGTGGCCAAGGCGTGCATGCCATTGTGACGGAGACACACGAACACCGCTAAAGACGCGCAGGGTGGATGGATCCTCCATACGATACAAGCCTTGGCTTAGGCGGCCACTAAGTAGGACGTCTCGGCTTGCTCGGTCCTTAACAAAAAGATCGAAATGGTGAAATTCACATAGGACATTATTATCAAGGGTAAGCTTAGGAACAGATAGAAGACTACGAGTAACGGATGGCACCCGCAGAATATTACGAAGATGGAGCTGCCTAGAAGGATGACTAGTTAAAAGAGATGCTTGGCCAATGTGAGAGATGGGCATACCTACACCATTGGCGGTGTGAACCTTGTCATGACCGTAGTAGGGCTGGTAGGAGGCGAGCTTGTTGAGCTCATTCGTCGTGTGATCCGTGGCACCGGTGTCCATGTACCATGCTGGATCAATGGGGTAGGACGTGGTGTACCCCCTGCTCGGTGGGCGGGTCCTTGCCCTTGGCGGCGATATGGTCGGCCATGGCTAATTGGCGCTTGTTGCCCTTGCTGTCGTTGCCGAGGCCGAGGAAGCTCTGCTGGAAGCAGTGATGACACTTGGAGGCAACATGTTTTTCACGGCCACACAGTTGGCACGCCCGAGAATTGGGAGCCCCACCCGAGGTCGATGGAGGGGGCGAGGCTGTTTTGCCAGCGGACGGGGGCGCCGGCGGGCGCTGCCCATGCGCGGCCCAAGAGGGCACCGCTTCGCTGATGACAATGAGGAGCGGCGAGCCTCGACACGCTGCTCGGTGAAGAGTAGGAATGAGTAGATCTCATGAGGGGTCATCGGCGGCTTGGCGTTGTGGACGGCCTCCGCGAGATTGTCGTACTCGGAGTCGAGGCCCTTGATGATGAAGCCGACAAACTCCTCATCGCGAAGCGGCTGATCGGTGGAGGCTAGCGTGTCCGCCAGCACCTTTATCTTGTTGAAGTAGGTCATGGTGGAGGAGTCAAGCTTCTTGACGTTAGCGAGCTCACTGCGAAGAGCCATCGAGCGGGAGGTGGAGACCTGGGCAACGGCGTGCTTCAGGGTCATCCAGGCGTCCATGGAGGTGGCAGCGAAGAGGCTGAGGCCGACGACCCCGTTGCCCAGGGACCCCTGGATAGCGGAGAGGATCGCCTGATCCTGCTGCACCCACACACGGTGCTCCGGGTTGATGGCTGGACCGTGGGTGGTGACGATGACCTGCGAAGGACATGGCAAAGAACCATCGACGTACCCAAGGAGAGAGCGGCTGCGAAGCAGCGGTAAAACCTTGGCACGCCAGAACAAGTAGTTGTTGGGCGTGAGTCGGATGGTGATCAGATTGTCGAGGTGGAACGGCCCGGACGGCGCAACGGTGGCAGGGGCCAAGACCGCGGGCGGGGAAACGGCGACATGAGGCATGGCCGCGTGCGGAGCAACGGCGATGGGGGCCATGGCCGCGGGCGGGGCATCAAGAACCTCTGAGGGCGCCTGTTGGATGGCGAGTGTCGGGGACGGTCCAGGGGAGGCCACGGGTGGCGCCGCGGACGGGGCTATCGACGTGGTGGCAGAGAGCGCGGGAACGGCGTCCGCTGTCGTTGGCGGGATCGGTCCGGAGCACCAAGGGAGCCAGATCATGTGGCGGGAGGTTGAGGAGGAAGGCAAGCGAGGCAGGGAGAGCCCCGGAGCTGGAGGCGCCCGAGGCGGAAGCGATCATGGTGGCCGCGGCGATGGTGCTAGATTTAGTGGCAACGGCGGCGGGTGGGGTGGGGAGGATCTAGGGTTAGGATGATACCATGTAAGACAAAGAGTTTTAGGGGAACTGGCTCAACCCTCTATGGGGTGGCCTATCTCATATATATATAATGGTGTACTATACAGGTATACACAGTTGTACTACAATACAAAGTCTAACAGGCCGATCCGCATGCGGGCCTTGTGTCTGGACCCTGCTATCCTCCCAGGCCCTCTGCCACCCTTCTACTTCGTTGGTGACAGGAGGATCTTGGTGGCGGAGCTCGACAAGGACCAGGCCGGTGGCAGGTCCCCACCCCGTCCCTTGGACCCACCATCTGACGGTCCATCGGAGGGTGGCAGGGCCTCTTCGGGGGAGGACTCCTCCTCCTCTGACGAGGCGGGAGGGGAAACCCGAACGTTGGTCCCCTCACCCCTAGTTCCTCTACCCATAGGCTCGTTCAACCCCGCACCAACCACGACCCGCATGACGACCCTTACAGAGGACTCCCAGATGACGCTAGACCTTCAGTTCTCTCAATACGGATCCAACTTCAGGCAGACCGAGGGCTTCATAGGACACTTGAGCATGGACCTCCCCCTCCGAGAGCTTCCACCATAGGTGGAGCCTTAGGAGGATGAGGACTGGGACTCCGAGAGTGTGGGGATGGTGGTCAAGACACCCTCCTCCCAGGAGTGATGTGCTACCCGATGTCCCCGGTATCTACGACGACCTCACCCGAGACTCCCCTGCCACGTTCCCGTTGACCTCGGCGCTTCGCACTAAGGAGTCAGCGGCGGTCTTCCCCACCACTCCTACAGCGGGCCCTAGGGTGAGGCAGACCCGCTCCTCCCGCCCAGTCCCTCCATCGTCTCGGCACAGTGCATGCCTGGCTAAGGCTAGGGTGGAGAGCTCGGGCACAGAGCCTACGGTACCTTAGCTGGCAGCTCAGCGGACTGTGGCCCGTAACCTTGATCCAGGTACATCCCGTATAGTATCGATCCCTTCCCATACCTCCGCCCTACTCTCCCTCCTCTGGTTCCAGGTTCTCGGTCCTTAACGACTCCCCGATCGAGCATCTCACGAAAGTGGCAGCTAATAGTGGTGTGATCTTCCGCGGTGAACGGGGCCCGAGACTCGATCAGATTGAGGCAATTAGAGCTATGGAGATTTACGAGGGTTCCCTAGCTGCAGCCCGGGCTCGACTGGATAGGGAGTGGAGGGTACCCTCGACAACACCTGGTTCTGGGACAGCTGATCCCGGTACTGGGACGGATGGTTCTCCTAAGCAGCGCCCCATGGTCGTCACTCAGGCAACCCCCATAGTACGGGGTTCGCAGAGGAGACCATCGAGGCCTAGCTCCAGGCCCCAAATGGCGAGCCAGTCCCTACACGTCCCCATAAGGGGACCAAACCCAACAATGTTATCCAATGAATTGGCCAGCAATTAAGTCATTCATCTGGAACATTAGGGGTTTGGGAATGATGGCCGAAAATGCCAAATTAAGGAGTACATGTGACAAGAATACGTGGATATTGTGGGTTTTTAGGAAATGATTAAACAAGACTTCCATATCTCTGAGCTGCAAGGCCTGTCCCGGCACAAGTTCACTTGGAACTGGATCCCGACAGCGGGGCACTTGGAGGGATCCTCCTGGGTGCCAAGGAGGATACATTCTAGGTGGAGGATATGAACAACGGGGAATTCTTTGTGAGCATGGACCTCACCCATAGACGATCTAACCTTTGTTGGGAGTTTATTATTGTCTACGGCCCCATAGACCATAGCCGCTCTCCGGCATTCCTTGAAGAGTTGAAGGCCAAAGTCGGGAGGTGCACTATTACGGTTGTCGTGGCGGGCGATTTCAACCTGTTTTTCTCCCCGGACGACAAGAGATCCCACAACATGGATATTCCGTGCATGCGGATGTTTAACGATTGTATCACTGAACTCGCTCTTAGAGAGATCACACAAGTGGCAACCCGTTTCACCTGGACAAATAACAGAGTTGGCCCGGCTAGGAGTGTTCTCGACCGGGTCTTTGCCTCAGTTGAATGGTAGGCGGCCTTTCCCCTTCGCTTGCTTCACGCCATCAACAGAGTAGGCTCGGATCATGTCTCACTCCTTATATCAACATGGAGGAGCTCTCCGCGATGCCCAAACCGCTTCCACTTTGAAAATTTCTAGCTTCACCAGCTGGGATTTGTGGTCCCCACTCCGAAGATTTAATGCGGTGGATGTGTGGCACCACTGTGCCAAATTGACCCACCAATTCATGAGAGGCCCGGGGGCCAATTTGGTTCCAGCGACCAATCTCCAGAAAGGAGCTTTGATGGAGGAGATCCATGCCTTTGACCTATATGCAGACTCGATGGGTCTTTCAGTGGATGAATGGACCCACAATTATGCATTAGATACATCACTAGTCGATATATATAAAGGGGAGGATCTATTTTGGCGCCAACATAGTCGCCAAAACTGGCTCCTATAGGGAGATGCGAATACTGCCTACTTTCACACGGTGGCCAACAAGCACCAGAGGAAGTTCTCTATTCCTTTCCTCTGGGATAATGAGCACCTCATTGAGGAAGCATGAGAGATACTGATCCACATCTACACGTTTTATAAGGAACTCTTCTCAGCGGGACCCCACACCGGGGTCGTGTTGGCGGATGACATGGGTATGACCTATCGGGTCCCTATGATTAGTTAGCCTAGGTACATAAAATCTTATGGCCCACGAAGGCCCAACGGAGTCCAAGAGGCACCTCGAGAATAGAAGCTTTCCTTATCTGCAAGGAATAATTAGGAACCGGCATAGAGTTCGCATTGTAAACATAAACTTGTAACCTTTCCGGCTACGGATCCAGGACCCAGGCTCTCATATAAATCCTAGGAGGACACAACAGAGAGGGCACCTTAGTTTTCCAGCAATCCACCATGAGCTTGATCGCAACTGGCAAACCAGCGACTTTGTGATGGGGCTCAGATCACTATAGAGCCTCGTTGGGAAACCCCAAGAGCAAGGTGTGATGAGCAAGCAACAAGTCTTCCCTCAGTTATGAAACCAAGGTTATCGAACCAGTAGGAGTAAGGAAACAACTCCAAGGTGTTGCTAGCAACTTGGAATCCTACACAACACAAACTCGAAACTTTGCCCCAACCTACAGTGAGGTTGTCAATCTCACTGGTTTGCTGAAAACAAAGGATTAAACGTATAGTGTGGAAGGTGATAGTTGGTTGTAAAAAGTAAATAGGTAAAAGTAGATGATGTACCAATGGTAAAGATTGTACCGGGGTCCACAATTCACTAGTGGTGTTCTCCTTAAGATACATAACATGCTGGGTGAACAAATTACAGCGGGGCAATTGACAGACTGAATAAGGCATAACAATGCAAATACTATACATCATGATTCCTATGAGATTTGATTGGGAATTACAACAATATACATAGACCGTAATCCAACTGCATCTATGAATAATAATCCACCTTCAGGTTATCATCCGAACCCCCTCCAGTATTAAGTTGGAAGCAACGGATAACTGCATTAAGCAATGTGTGTAAAGTAAAAAAATACAATTGTTCCATGAACAAAAGATTGTTGTTTTCTCCCTAGTAGCAACAACACATCTACAACCTTAGATATTTCTTTCACTTTCCTAGATTACTAGAGACATGAACCTACTATCGAGCATAATACTCCGTCTTGGAGTCACTAGCATCTACTTGGCCAATATAGCTACTAGCAACGGAGAGCATGCAAGATCACAAACAACACATACATTACATAATCAATAATCAATATGATATGATAGAATCAATAATCAATCTGACATAGTATCTCAATATCCATCGGATCCCCGCAAACACGACATGTATGATTACAAATAGATGATGTTGATCATGAACGGATCTCACAATATCTAAACATGGTAGCACAAAGGAGGATAAACAACCATCTAGCTACTGTATGGACCCATAGTCCAAGGGTGAACTACTCACACATCATACTGGAGGCTGGCATGGTGATGAAGAATGCCTCTGGGATGATCTCTACCCTCCGGAAGGGTGCCGAGAAGAGCTTCAGATCCCCCCGATCTAGGGACGATGGTGACAACGGCTATAGATTGTTTCGTGGGTATCTGATCGGGTTCTTAGGGTTTCTACATCAGGGGGATTTTATAGGCGAAGAGGCAAGGCAGGAGGGCGGCTAGGGGGCGCACACCATAGGGCGGCGCGCCCTAGGGTGGGCCCACCTGGCCCTAGGGTGTGGCCACCCTATGCCCCCCCTTCGGCTGCCCTTCGGTCTCTGTGTTCGTTCTGGTAAAATATTGACTTTGGCTTTTGTCCCGTCCAATTCCGAGAATATTTCCTTACTAGCTTTTCTGAAATAAAAACAATGTAAAATGTGCAACTAGCATCGCATCTTGTTAATAGGTTAGTCCTAGAAAATGTATAAAAATACCTCAAAGTGTAGACAAAGCATAGCAAAGTTGATACTAAACAAGCATGGAACATCAATAATAATAGATATGTTTACGACGTATCACTTTGTAACCGAGCTTTTCCGATAATCAGACTACATCGACCCCCTTGTGTGTTTATCAGCCATATAAATCCCCAACGCTCTATTTTTCCATGAAACCCTAAGTCCATAACCATGGGCATTGCCGAGGTTACCCCTCATCAGCGGAGGCCTTCTGGCCTGCCAGGGTCACATCCGATGAGAATGCCAAACTCACCCTCCCATTCTTGCAAGCGGAAGTAGAACGGGCAATGAAGACCATGAAGGCCAACTTTGCCTGGCCCCGATGGCCTCCTCGTGGCTTTCTTCTAGACCTTATGGAAGGACCTCGTGCAGTCATCATGCCGATGTTCTAGGAGTTCTATCTTGGGACACTTGTCCTAGGTCATTCGAACTTTGGTGTCATCACCCTGATCCCTAAAATTATAGGGGCCTCGGAGATTCGTCAATTTAGGCCTATAACGGCCCTGAACGTTATCCAATGGATCTTTGCGAAAGTTTGGTCCTGTCTCCTTGCCCCTGTGATGGAGCGGATCACCCATAAGTATCAGTTCACCTTTCTCAAAGGCAGACTCATACATGCGGGGTCCTTTCTCTACATGATATTATCCATGAGGTCAAGTCCATCAGGTCCTCATTAGACGAGGATTTGATGACCTCCTGATCACCTGGATAATGTAGTTCATCATGAAGGGGAGCAACGGGACCAACATCAAAGTCGGGACCTACTTCCGTCCTTCCTGCGGAGTCAGACAAGGGGATCCTATATCTCCCTTGCTTTCCAAGGGGGCAGTGGACGCACCAGTGGAGATGCTAGAATTGGCCAACGCCGCCGGTCACATATCTGGAGTGGTGGGACACCTGATCCCAGGAGGTGGAGTCACTCACCTCCAATATGCAGACGACACGATGATCATGATTGAAGGCTCTACCTTGGATATTGTGAAACTCAAGTTCCTTCTTCTCTGCTTCCAGGTAATGTCGGGACTTTGTATTAATTTTGACAAGAGCGAGATCATTGCTATTGGATACTCACAAGAGGATCAACAGAGGATAGCTGACAATTTTAATTGACGACTGGCCTATTTCCCCATCACCTATCTAGGGATGTCGATCCGCGATACTAGGATCCTTATCAAGGACATGGAACCGCTTGTGTGTCGAGTTAGGTCGAGGTCCGAGCCTTGGTGTGGCAAGTTCACATTGAAAGGTTGAAAGGCCGTCCTGATTGACTCTTGCATGTGTAGCTTGCCCATGTATATGATGTTGGGGTTTGCAGCAGAAAACAAAAAATTCTAACTACACGAACACAAAAAACAGGATCTATTCTATGTAGACATAAGTAATGGAGAAGGTGACAATATTCATACCCTTGAATACCGAGGTATGCCCTATGTAGGTAGGCATATGTTGATGAAGACAAGCAGCTTCTAGCGCCCCAAGTGTGACGCCTTCGAAGTTGTACACACGTTCGGTGTAGGCGACATCTCCCGGACTCTGATCCGGTAGCAAATGAAGAAGAAAGAAAGTGGACCGAATTCCGTATGACGGTAGTGCAGAAGTGGAGAACTCAATTCCCTAGATGTCCTTCCCAATATTACATAAAACTTCTAAGGAAAATGAGAGAGATATGAGAGAATAATGCGTGCCTCAAAGGGGAGGGGTGCCCATTTATTTATAGTACGAGGGGGAGGTGCAAAATCCAAGGGGCGGGCGGTGTGGGACTATTCCCACATCCACCGCCGTCGACCTAGGTGGGCTCTATGGGGGGAGCCCACTAGGGCTTGGCCGGCTGGCCCTCCTCCTATGGCGTCTTGACCCTTTGGGCCTCCCCTCCGGGTGAGGCCCATTAGGCATGGGATGCCCTATAAAATAAAATAAAATATTATGTTTTAATATTAATTCAACTAATTAATATAAAAACATATATTATTAACTCCTTCCAGACCGCTCCGGTCAACATGAAGTGTTACACGGAACTTTTTCGGTTTCTCTCCCTCATTTCTCCCGCGATGGCGAATGAATCCATATGCGTATCCACTCTTAAGTGTGCCACCCTTCGGTTCAGAAACACTCCGGACATGACCGAGACCCCTCTCGTATGAACGATCAACAACGGGACATGGATGCCCATGATGACCCCGTGCGTTTCACGAATCTCATTGCTTGAACTTTCAACATTGTATCCCACTCCCTTTGCCACTCGATACCTAGTTCATCCAAGATTTGATCTTCGATATCTCCATACCTAGTTCGATCTTGTTACCGATGAATACTCATTCCCGTGCCATTGCATTCCATGACCTAGTCATACGCTTGCAAGCTTTGTTAATGCAACGTCACCGACTTGGCCACGTGTATCTATCTATTACATGGATTGGCAAATCCCGGTCTTGATACATACTCCTCAACACGTCCCTTTAGGAAACGCGATAGTACCTTTTTTTATCACCCTTTCACATCTTGATAGTTGATACTATCAAGGCTCCTTCTAGTAACAGTGATAATGTATTATCTCACAATCAAAAGATTAGGTTGCGAGGTTTCTATGTTATCATCAATGAAGAATATTTGTAACTTGATCTCATTGTGATATACCTCCTACAGGAAGGTGTGCATGGTGCCTTTGACAAGGAACTATCACATTTTTTGGCAGGATCCCAAGGGACATAAAAAATACCACATGGTCAAATGGGAAGATATTTGCGCCCCCACAGATCTTGGGGTCATAGGGATTATAAACTCATGCAAATTCAACAAGGCCTTGATGCTCAATGGGTCTGGCGGATTCTGCGAGATGACGGAGGGCTCTAGCTAAAGCTAATCATGGCCAAATACTTGCGTGGTTGGCCCCTCCTGGATTGTAACCGCTAGGATAGCTCCAAGTTCTGACACTCCATCCAGGAGATCAAACATGAGATTCGGCTAGGGGTTACCTTCTCCATGGGTAATGGAGAAGATACCATGTTTTGGCTGGACTCCTGCATGAGGGAACCTTCCTTCGGGAGGTATACCCGAGCTTGTTCGCCATCTTCTCTGAACCATTGCTTCGGGATGCTGCTGCGGCTCGAGAGGGAACATGGAACATCTCGTTCTATCGTACCTTCGGCCTAGCGAAAACTGAAGCATGAAGAGAGCTTAGGGCAGCCCTACCTGACACTTTGGCCGAACCTGACAGTGTTGTGTGGAGACTGACCACCTCAGGGTCCTTCATAGTTATCTCAGCCTACCGAGCCCTCTTCAGAGGGCCAAGTCTTCCATGGACTAAACATCTCAATAAGGTGCCCCTCCCCCACAAGAAGAAGATATTTGCTTGGCAGCTGCTTTGTGATCGGCTTCCATTAGGGGTTGAAGTGACTAAAAGAAATGGGTCAGGGGATGGGTTGTGTCCATTATGTGGGGTCCCCCAAAAGGGGCACTCACATAATGTTCACCTGTCCCGTATCTCGGTTTCTGTGGAATTGAGCCCGGACTAGCGAGCCCATGATCTCAAAGAATTTCTAGAAACCCAGGAAAATCGTGCAGGAAAGGGCCGCCGTCTTTTCTGGCTGGTGTTTGCAGCGTTGTCATGGTCACTATGGAACATTCACAATAACATGGTTATAGAGAAAATACTTCCGCGGTGTGCTTCTGACTCGGTGTTCAAATTTCTAGCATCCTTGCAGCTTTAGTACCCGCACTGTAGACAGGAGGACAAGGCGCGTCTAGACGAGATTCTACGATGTCTACTGGAGGTGACACGATGGCTCCCCCATAGTCCAGCGTAGCTCTTCTTTTTTCGGTGTGTTCTCACTTGGAGAGTGTGCCTTTGGCGTTCTTTGCGTCGTGTTGTGCTGTGTCTCCAACATCCTTTGTTTCGTCATTTGGATCCTTGTAACTTGCAGTAGTAGTTGCTTTATTTATAAAGCAGGGCGAATGACTGATACGAGAAAAAATATAAGATGTTTTAGAATTTTTCTAAAAGATATATAACTAAACGTAGTTTAGTATGTAGATTCGGAGCAAAATAAGTAAACTAACACACTAAATAATATTCGAGCTAGGGATCCTTGTAACACACTAAAGTATGTAGCATCGGGCGTCCCTAGGGAAAATAGTTGAAGTTCTTAGCGCAATGTTTTTGCAGTTATGGTAACTAGGTGAATAATTCACGTGCTTTTCCATTGCTCATTAGGAAAGCAAGCGAGACAAATTATATTTGGAAAAACCAATTATATATTAAACTCGTTTTGCGTGTTTAAAACTTCACCACTGATCACTGCTTATCACTTGTTATAAAGGTATATCATTAGAAACTTTGTTCAAATACGAATCCAATGTTATAAGATACATAATATATAATTTATGTTTCATTAGTCAAATCATTGGTTAAACATAAATTTTATAATAATTATGTAGACAGGGTTTGTGCGGCAGAAAGGTGAGTATTCGAACCGAAACTTTGTGAGGCACTTCCGAGCCGTGCTTATCTCCATCTCGTGCTGGAGGTTGGAGATGACGCGTAGGCCCCATCTGTCGGTGAGAGGATGAAAGAACATGTGCTGTTTCATTTTTTATTTTTTGTTTTAGAGCTCCAAAATAAAAAAATTATAAAATCCAGAATATATTTTTAGGACATCATAGAACAATTTTGTAGTCAACAAAAAATACAAAATATATTTTATGCACTTTGCCTTAACATGGCTTTATATAGGAACAATCTCCGAAAACTCAACGTAGGAAAAACGTTTTGATTTTTTTAGAAAAAATGCAGAAGTGCATAATGCATACAAATGAATTCATGAATGTTAAAAATGGGATGTTACATTGGACATTAGGCCCAGCCGCTCAAGCCAAGGCCAAGCGAGGTTAAACTTAGAGAAATTTGTGTTCGGCTAGAGTAAAACTTGCAAGACCATGCATTATGTGAGTCTAAAGCATTTCAAAGTCATCTTTGAATCCGATTCCAGAGCATCGACTCATCACATCAGACACAAGAAACAAACCAACTTGTTGGTTCAACTCATATCGATAAAAAATGAATTTCTTAAATGCATGGTTAGCCTAGCAGAGAGATTGGGAGGAGAGAGGAGGCTTTTTTTAATCTAACAAGACCCCCATCCGCCATGGTAGAAGTTTGATGCCTTTGATACACAACATGCAGTTGGCTACCAATTCAAATCTGACATACTTTTGCATTGAGTCAACCTACATAGTGTATGGTCTAAGTTAATAAGGGGTGATAATTTGTTTCTTTATTTGTTCTTTTATTGTATGTTTTTATATTTTATTATTTTTTAATATATTAGATGATAATTTGATAAGTTAAATAGTAATACAAGAGCAAATTATTATTTTTACGTCAATTTTTTTTGAGGGAAATACAAGAGCAAATTTGTAAGAACATTAAGAGTACTAAGCAAAAGGAGGAAATGAGTGGCTGACTCATGGGCCCGTTGTTTGGAAATTGTTGTTGTTATTTGGCCCACCAAATCACGAAACCCTAGGCCCTATAGGGCCACCACACAAGTCGAGCCGACGAGCCCGATGACCACGCGGCGCCCACTATTCTTGTCCCTCACACTCACACTCTTCTGATCTTCTCTAATGGCGGCACGCAGAGGCCCCAAATCCCGGAAACCCTCGCAGAGCGGGTCGCCGGCGGGGCCGTGGTACATGACCGGGCAGAGACCCCCCGCCACCGAGCCGGTGGCCTACGCGCAGCACGGGAGCTGCGACCTGGACGGATCCACGGAGCGGCTGCGTACCTACATCCGCGCCGAGCTCCTCCCCGCCTTTCCCTTCAAGGACGCACGGTTCTCCTCCCTCCCTTCCTCCGACGGCGTCGACCGCATCAGCCTCCTCCCCGATGAGCTCCTGAGCAACATTGTCTCCCGCCTCTACGTCACGGAGGCCGCGGGCACTGCCCTCCTCGCGTCGCGCTGGCGCCGGGTGTGGCACTCCGCGCCCCTCGTCCTGAGCGATGCCTACATCAGCCCCATCCGCCGCGGCTCACGGAGCACCGCCGCCTCCGTCTCGTACATCCTCGAAGCGCACCCGGGGCCCTTCCGTTGCGTCCACCTCGTCTCCAGCCGCATGGGTTCTCGCCAGGCCCAGCTCGCGCGCTGGATAGAGCTCCTCGCCGCCAAGGGCGTCCAAGAGCTCGTCCTCGTCAATCGCCCCTTGCCGCTCGATGTGCCCCTCCCCGCCACGCTCTTCGGCATCACCACTCTCACCCGCCTCTACATCAGCCTCTGGAAATTCCCGGATGTGGCCAGGCTACCGCGCGGCACCTCCTTTCCCCATCTCCTCGAGCTCGGCATCTGCAGCGTCGTCATGGAGGACGGAGACATCGAGGCCGTCGTTGCCAGGAGCCCCGTCCTGGAGATCCTCAACATCCAGGGAAGCAACAACGGGCTGCGCCTTCGCCTTGTCAGCCAGAGCATCCGGTGCGTCCAAATCTGCGGCTCCGTTCTGGAGAACATCACCGTGGTGAAGGCTCCACAGCTCGACCGACTCATCCTGGAAGCACCTCGGGGCAACACCGGTGGCTTGTGCACAAGGATCATCATTGGTGATGCCCCCAAGCTCCACGCATTAGGAATTTTGAAGCCGGGGAATCACATTGTAGAGACGAGAGGCATCGTGGTACATCTCCTCAAGCCCATCCTTTCGTTCCATGCTTCAATTAGTAAGATGCCCAACTGATGCAAGTTCATTACTAAATGTGTTCTATTTCTTCGAATTGGGATTTGGGTGCAGTCTGGGATAAAAGCAAGCCCAACCACCATGGTCACGAGCGTCAAGACCCTCAGTCTGAATGTGTGTTTCGGAAACCACGATGACGTCAAGATGGTGCCCTCCTTCCTCAGATGCTTTCCTAATCTGGAGAAACTCCACATTATAGTATGTTTTCACCACTTCATGTTTCTTAAGTTTGTTCCAATTTGTTCTCAGCCATCAGGTTCTCTCTTCAAACTAGAGTACACCATTAGAGTTCTTGGGCTGCGTGGTCATCTGTTTCTGTTTATATTTGCTGTTTCTCTTGGGGCACACAATTTACTGTGCCGTTATCTTGATTTCTAATGCTTTTCTTGTATGTCCAGACTTTCTTGTTGTTGTAGTGCTTCTCACCGTGTTCATGCATGTTATTTGTTAGCAGTTTTCCTGCTGTGGATGTTGTAAATAAATTGTAGTGGACATGCACTTCTCATTTCAGAGAGTTGCACATAAAAAACTAGCACATTAATTGCTACCTACAATTTCTTGGAGGTCTGTGTGGTTTACTATAATACCGTATTGATGGTACTAAATAAATTGCATCATATCAGATACTTCACTATCGTTAGTTTTTTTGCGGGTGCTGTGGTTAGTTATTAGTTATTACAAGGTACTTCCCATGAATCACTTCTGGAATTTTGTCTTGGAGAACATGTCAGGCAAAAGATACACATGGTGAAGACATCAATTTTAGATTGTGGATTGTGATTTATTCAAACCGGTCTCAATTGATTATAGTCAATGGACCACGTTTTAGCCAGTACACAATGTAACTTATTACGTGTCAATGATAATCAGGAGGATGTGTAGAGCACACACCACTCCAGTTCTTATTTTTTTGTCTGCATTACTAGGCTATTTGGCAGTTGTTATACTTCTGCAGCTAGTTTCGCGCTTGGAAATGTTGACTTGCCACTTTCCTATTAATACAACATTTTCTTATATGATAGCATTATGTACAATGTTTATTGGTTTTCACACCGGTAGCGTTTAGTGTTTAGTGTTGAGCAATGGGAGTAATTTCTGAAGCTCAGGTGCAAAAGAACAACTTTGTTAACAATATAAAGTACTTAATCCTGTTCCCTTTTATAACCATTTACATTCAAATATCTAATGGCAACGACTGACCAATGTATCTAAGCTAATTCATGTTTTGCTTGCATTCTTAACAATTTCATAATTACATGAAATATTTGATTCGTATAGCAGATTTTATTGCTTCCAGGTTGTTTCTAATTGCTTTGCATTATTGCATAGATCTATGAAGTCAACTGTCCTTTGGGCTCTTTATGCTCTTTCTGGTTTATTGTGAAAAATGTTAAACTTGTATGTATTTATGCAAGATAGTCTAGGTAATTTGGCCATGCAAAAGGTGGTGGTAACAAGAGCTACATCTCCCCGCCCCCAAACTACTTGAGTACATGACTAGGCATATTTATAACCATTAACATCCTTGATCAATTAAAACTTAAATTCCAAGACTTCAATTATATGCAGCATGTGTTAATTTGCATGTGTGTGTGCCAACATTATATATTTGACATGATCCATCATGGCTGAACTTTTTATTGATTTAATTTGGTTTTATTGCAGTCTGGAAAATGTGATTTTGAAGCTGGCAGTGCCAGGCTCAACCTCAAGTTCTGGGAGTCGGCCAGACCCACCGAAAATGTCAAGTTGTGCATTAAGGTGTTTTCTTTCCGTGAATTTCGGGGGGAGATAGGCGAGGTTGCTTTCATCAAGTTCTTCTTCCGGAATGCAAGGGTCCTCGAGAATGCATCGATTGTCACAGCCAATCCGAGCTTCACACCATTTTGTACCAATGAGGCATTTTCCAAAGCGTCAAAAGCTTCTGATAAAGCGGCCAGTAAATCCGATCTCCATATGGTGCTTCTTGGTAGTACAGGTCCTGACGGAGGCAGACTCTGGAGCTTCAGGAAAGGAGCCGATTACACTTTTGATGACCCTTTCTCAGCAGTGCAGGTGCTCGTCAAGAAAACTGGAGAGTAAATCTGCTTCTTTTGCTATCCGTGTCCCGACTTTGGTGGCATTACCCTGCGAACTTTGTGGTATATTTGTGGCCTGGTGTGGGGTACGTGAGAATCAGAAATATCAATACCATGGAGTGATAGTTTGCTTGAGGTGTAACCTTAATCTGTCTTTTCAACTTCCCTGAGTGTAGTCTTCTTGCAACCGCGGCAGCATATATGAACTGCCTGTTTTTTTTTGGGGTGTGTGTGTCCTGATTCTCATTCAGATTAATTTATCATCAGAGCATGCGGTGATAGCATTTGTCTCTTAACTAGTACATTGCTAGATATGTAACTGAGGCTTCATGACTTAAACACCAAGGCCTACCATTTTTCATTTTTCTATCTGCAAGTTGTATAAGTTTAAGTTTGAGATGTCATCCGTGTTCTGTTCTCATTCGTTTATGTTCCGAAATTCAGAGGCATGATCCTAGACGTACTAATCATGTAAGTACAATTCATATGTCTGGAACTTGAAACTCTATGTGCACTACACAGTAGTACACACTAATCGAACCAGGATTCTGTTCGTAAAAATAAATAAAAATGTCCAGCCTAGGTGGACTAGCCAGTTCAGCAGGGTTAGATCTCTCGGCACCAACAGGTAATTAATTGCCAGACGTAACCTGCACGTTTCTTTACCAAGCAAACTAGACGTTCAGCATCTTCTTCAGAGAAATAATAATAGACTACGGTGTTGTTCTCAGCTCGCCCCCAAAGCTAATCCACGCCATTGTTTAACATAAGAATTCATCTTCGGAAGGCCCTCTCTCACGGCACGCAGCAAATCACTCTCATATTCTATCATCGCTTCGACACAGCCGGTACACCCCCTCTCATCTTTCTCTCTATATATATGATCCACATTACGCCCCGCAACTATCATCAAACAAGATCGCCGCAGCCTCCTTGATCACACTCGATCTCCAGCTTCTTCCTGGCTGACCATGGCTTACTCACCGGGTTTTGTCATAGCCATCCTCGTGTGTGCCTGCGCGCTTAGCACTCAAGCGGCGCGTGACCTCGCTGAGGATCGGTCCATCGTGGCAAGGCATGAGGAGTGGATGGTTAGGTACGGGCGTGTGTACAGTGATGATGCCGAGAAAGCAAGGCGACTAGAGGTCTTCAAGGCCAACGTCGCCTTCATCGAGTCGGTGAACTCTGGCACCGACAAGTTCTCGCTCGAGGCTAACCTGTTTGCGGATATTACTGAGGAGGAGTTCAAGGCTACATACACGGGTTATAAGGCACCGGTGGCTGGTAACAAGCGCAAGGCGACGGGGTTCAAGTATGCAAATGTTAGCATCGACGCTGTACCGACATCCGTGGACTGGAGGACGAAAGGAGCTGTCACTCCCATCAAAGACCAAGGCCAATGTGGTAAGCTCATATCCACACTATTACATCGTAAACCTGGTCTTAAAAATAGTCTAGCACCACTTTAATTACTGAATTCTTAAAAATGTTAGTTATTTTTTTTGTATTACTTGATTAGTTTTAAGCCAAAATGTGTTCAACTGACATGTAGTATTGAGAAAGAAAATAAAAAGATATTGATTCGGTTTAAATTTGTCTTGAATTCATCTTTGGCTGATTTTTCAACGGAATTGTAAAAACAAATTCATCCATGGTGTTGAGGCGGCTCAATCTTCTTAAATCACGTTTTGTATGGACAATGACCAAAAACTACCAACACCTGTGTGTGACATGGAATATTTCAGGTTGTTGCTGGGCATTCTCTACGGTGGGCTCCGTGGAAGGTATTGTGAAGCTGAGCACCGGGAAACTGATCTCGTTGTCGGAGCAGGAACTCGTAGACTGCGACGTGGATGGCATGGACCAGGGCTGCGAGGGTGGACTCATGGACAATGCCTTTGAGTTCATCATCGACAATGGCGGCCTCACCACCGAGGGCAACTACCCCTACACCGGCACAGACGATAGCTGCAACTCCAACAAGGAGTCCAATGACGCCGCATCCATCACAGGGTACGAGGACGTTCCAGCAAATGATGAGGCATCACTACAAAAGGCGGTGGCAGCTCAACCAGTTTCTATTGCACTCGATGGAGGAGACAACCTCTTTCGGTTCTACAAGGGTGGCATACTCTCTGGCGATTGTGGAACTGAGCTCGACCATGGTATCGTGGCGGTCGGGTACGGCGTGTCAAGCGACGGGACCAAATACTGGGTGATGAAGAACTCGTGGGGGACATCTTGGGGTGAGAAAGGGTTCATCAGGATGGAGAGGGACATTGCTGACGAGCAAGGCCTATGTGGACTTGCAATGCAGCCTTCCTACCCGACAGCGTAGCTTGCTTCGCAGCATATATACTTCGTATCTACCTTTGACATCTGTACATACTACATACCACCCGCATGATTGTGTAAATCGGTTTGCGCTTATGCATGTTTATATATGGGGACAATAATATTAGCTATTTCCTTATGGGGTCCATGCTGTCTCAGTCGGTTGCACTTTTCACCAAACCATACTTGCAATTTTTAATCAACTGAAATTTAAGAAAATCTTAGTTGACTAAGATTTAGCAAAACCCTTTCATCCGGTAGCTAGTCAACGACATGCACAGAAAAATACATACCTTTACATTTGTTCATATCAATCCTGGCTTGCTAGATGTCCTTTCCTACTAGGCAACCTAATTTGTAATTTGGGAAAACACTTGGTTGATATGTTTTCCTTGACCAAGTCAAATTTCATGCCTAGCAACACTTTGTAGCAATCCAATTTATAACTTAGGAAAAAAAATACTTGATTGAGATGTTTTCCCTACTAAGTTAACCACCATTCACAACCTTTTAGCAAACCTCTTCTTGAATTTTCTCAAAGATGATCGAGAGAATAATAGGCTGGTCGGATCTACTAGTATCTCCACTCTTTAATCTTCTATAGTTAATTCTAAGTTATCGTACTAATCCATCCTTCGGTATGATCACCTTCAAACTCACAAAAATGCATTCTAGGTGCTTTTTTAGATCTCCTGATACGATATCGTTGCTCATCCTCCTTGCAATCATATCTCTCTCTCTCTCTCTCTCTCTCTCTCTCTCTCTCTCTCTCTCTCTCTCTCTGACGAGGTTTAATCTCGTCAATGCCCATTGTTATGGACTTGGGTTTTGGAGAAGATGGGGATGCTGGAGATCGTGGCACGTTAATGACAAGCAACCAGTGGACACGAGATTTACCTGTGTTCAGGCCCGAGGGAAAACCCTACTCCGCTTGTCCGCTCTTTGATTACGGCGAACCGAAGGTTACAGTGCAGATTCGATCTGGCGTGGATGCGTGCGAAAGTATGAGTCGAGTTAGATCTGCAGATCTATTGTGGTCTAGTCTATCGGGGTGGAGAGATTAGGTCGTGCCTCCTCGTTGGACCCTCCTAGCCTTTATATGTGGGAGGCTAGGTCTCGGTGCCACACAGTAGGTTACAAGTTGTATTCAAACTCTAGTCTTGAGGTTTCCTTGTCTTGCGCTTGGGAGTCCGTGTCCATATGGGCTTCATAGCACCAAACGCGTCATAGGCGTCATGGACCTGGCAGTCGTCTAGTGGGCCTTCCGTCGGATGGACCAGGTATACTAACATCGGGTACCCATAGGGAATATCCATGTCAAGAGTTTCGAGTCTCCATCCAAACGAGATTCGGTGGAGACTTAGTTGTCTTGAACCTTGTATTTGGATGTCGGAGTCGAAAGTTGTGTCGAGTGCGAAGCACTTCACCCGGAAGTTCATCGGGTCAGCTGAATTTGTTCAGCTATTGTAAAGGAATCGACATCGTGGACGTAGTCAACACAATGGACTATAGGATGCGCGACCAGCGCTCCCTATGGGAGTAGCTCGAGTGTCTCGTCGAGTGAGACTCGGCAGACTTTAATTCAGCCATTGTTTGCTTGTGCACGAGACACAATTTTTTCAGATGCTTGAATCAATCCTCCCTATGGGAGTAGCCCCGAGTCCGTAGTGGAGTCGTAGACTCGGCGAGGACTCAAGATCTTGTGTGTGCGCCAGTGCTCCGTTTGGAGTAGCCCCGAGTGTCCATGGAGTCGAGACTCGTGGAGACTCATGCGAGGAGAAACCACCGACCGAAGTGCATCGAGTCGGCGTCTCACGCATAAGGAGCCAAGAGTCGATGTAGTGGAGGCGTTTAGCGGAAGGACTCGACATTTCGGATGAAGTCGACACCGCAGCTGTCGCAAGGTGCGAAGGTCGCATCGGGTGCGTGGCCAGCATCACGTCTTTGTAAGCTGCATAAAACATAAAGAATTGTGAAGTACTTGTATCTTGTAAGGAACATTTGCCTTTTGGCTTGTTTAGTAAGATTCTGGTGCCGATCGAGTCGACACTTTTGCACTGTATGCTAGGCCTTTTCGTTAGCCTGATTACCATTAGTCTCAGTACCTTATCGAGGTACTCGGAGTTCAAGGATTCGACGATCAGGCAGAATCAGCTACTCGGGCTGTCGCGTTCGAGGTGCTCGAGTGCGTGGAGCCGATGACACATTAGGTTACTCGAAGAGGGCGCAGCCCCCGAGTGTTTCGAGTGCGATTAAAGTAAGAAAGAAAATCTACTTTGAGTAGAGAACTTAGCTTTAGTGGTAGTTGTCGTGGACGGAGTCGACGCGGTAGCGGGTCGCACGCGAACGTGGTCGACGCGGCGAACCACGGTGATAGCGGCGACGGGTTTCCGGAGTTGATGGTGGTAGCGAGCTCCGTATTCAACGATTGCCAGCATCCGAAGGATGTATTGTGTCATCGCAGCCAAAAATCGCATCGGGTTACTGATGCCGAGGGAGCCCCCGAGTCGAAGACCACACCGGGTCACCGCAGCCGAAAGCCGCGGTTGGTCGCCGAAGCGGAGGGATCCCCCGAGCCCCCGAGTCATTGGAGCCAAAGATCTTAGCGGATCGTCGGAGTCGAAGACTGCAGTAGGTCGTGAGATCGATGCTTAACGAGTAGTCAACGTGGCGGTCGAGAGTTGTGCATCGATCAAGTAGTTGACGTGGCAGCGGGTCATGCGGCGGACGTAGTCAACGCGGCGGAATCAGTCGGACCTTTTTGCTGATCGGTGTCATATCCATGTCTTCCCAGACTGTTTCCAAATAGTAGTCTGCTTGGCTACTGCGCGCATGAAATCAGGAGCAAAGAAATCATAGGACCACAACTGGCCAGCGTTGTCACGCGCTGTCAAATCATGCTCATTAGTCCAGGCTGAGCTGAGACGATTGCCATGTACTTGAAAATTATAGCCTAATTTCTCCTTGGTAGCTGATGCACAGACGTGTTTGGTTGGGTCTTCCTGATGCCGCTTTAATTTTCTATGTGCGTGTGTGTCCGGCCGTACGTGACAAGGTCTTGTGGAGAATAAATTATTTCTTCTCTTGCAATCCGACTCATGCTGTGGAATTGATTGTGCATGTTCGACTGCCCGAGCTTATCCAGGGCGACATGTGCAACGGGCAATATCTTGGGCTATGATCGGACAGAAAACGGCTCCAGATCCCAAGTCGCCGAATAGCAATTCTTGGATGTCACACCATGTAGGAGGTTTGCTGATGTTGAGCCCCGGAGCACGTGTTTGGTGAAGATGAAGTTGACGGCGATGACGCAGATTTGTTGATGAAGGATCTAAACACGTCGACCGGATGTGATCCAATCTGGTCGATTTTGATGAGGAAACCAAATCAGACCCGTTTCTAGTAGCCGACGAATCGTAGATTGCAGTGGATGGAACCGTCACGACCGCACGATCAGCGCCCCCAATTCCCACAGACGGCGCCAATTGACGAGGTTTAATCTCGTCAATGCCCATTGTTATGGACTTGGGTTTTGGAGAAGATGGGGATGCTGGAGATCGTGGCACGGTTAACAGACAAGCAACTGGGACACGATTTACCTGTGTTCAGACCCCGGAGGAAAACCCTACTCTCGCTTGTCGCTTTTGATTACGGGCGGAACCAAGGTTACAGGCGCAAATTGATCGGCGTGGATGCGTAAAGCGAAAGTATGAGTCGAGTTAGATCTGCAGATCTATTGTGGTCTAGTCTATCGGGGGTGGAGAGATTAGGTCGTGCCCTCCTCGTTGGACCCTCCTAGCCTTTATATGTGGGGAGGCTAGGTCTCGGGTGCCAATACGAGTAGGTTACAAGTTGTATTCAAACTCTAGTCTTGAGGTTTCCTTGTCTTGTGCGCTTGGGAGTCCGTGTCCATATGGGCTTCATAGCAGCCGAAACGTCATAGGCGTCATGGACCCTGGCAGGTCGTCGAGTGGGCCTTCCGTCGGGATGGACCAGGTATACTAACATCGGGTACCCGTAGGGAATATCCATGTCACTCTCTCTCTCAGTTTCGGTTACCTAGCATAACCAGTAGGGTTGCAAGCGGGATCCCGCGAGTTCATTTGAAGATTTCTAGTTTAACTCTTTATTTCAGAACTTAAACTAGAAATTTCTAAAGAGGCGGGACTTTCACGAGATCCCACTTGCAACCCTAATAATGAGACATTTTTTAGATAAAGTCATTAGTATGCCCAACTTTAAATTAATAAAGTCCTCAATAGGTTCAATACAACAAGATACCACACACGTATATGACATAGTTCCATCATAATGCTTACATATCCGAAGGTCATGCAACCCACAACCATGATAGAAACAAAGAGATAGAACGTCACACGCTAGGAGGAACTCGACGACGTTAGAGATTGATAGGTGTTGGCATAGATCTAGCATAGCACCGCCACGAGCATGTCCCTAGAGGAGCTTCCTTAGCATTGAGAAGTGGTCACTGAGGCTGCATAAACAAGACGCTTAAAGATAACATCAGCAGGTTGGCAAGGAAACTTGTCCTCAGTAGCAAACTTATTGCGAATGTTCCATAAAGCCCAAGATTGAGCAGCCAAGAGGAACCAGATCAGGAGCAGGCTTTCCATTCAGCGTTGAACGTGAAGGAAAAATTGGGATAGGGTAGAAGGATACCACTAAACCCCTAGGACTTCTATGATGGCACTCCACATGAATTTGGCCAAAACACAACTAAAAGGAGATATGATCAACATTTTCCAGGCTACCATAAAGTTTACATAGGACATCAAATAGAACTGGTCACTAGACGGAAGGTGATCTTGAGACATCTGCCAGGTGAAGATTTTGATTTTGAGTGCCATCAACCAAAAAGAAGAGACCCATGGTAAAGATTGGGAGGGTAGATAGAGAGCAATTGGTTAGGGTTAGTCGAGCAACTGACAACTATTATTTTCCTTGTTTGTGTAGGTGTAACTCTAGCTACTGATGAAGAATTAATGTATTCGTTTTATGAATTATAATTAAACAAATGTACCAGTAGTTTACTTTTAAATTTAGCATATTGGCATGCAAAAATTGTCCGGCTTGATTTCTTGCCATGTATCATTGATCAATGTAACCATTTTTTCGTTCTGTAACAATGACACCGTCCTAAAAAGAGCGGTTGATAGAGACAAAGCAAACCATAATGATGCAAACACTGGGCCTGTGTCCATAAAATTTAATGATCTCTTGTTAATATCTTACTATTTTTTGGTACCGTAGATAACTTTTTTAGGACAGACAAGTGCAGAGACAATCATATAGCCGACTCGCTAATCTGTTGGACAAACAATGTCATGTTCAACGACGGCCCTAATAACAACTTTCTACACACATTATGCAGATTTATAGATATTTATTGAATTTTACTATGTTTGAAGTATCATGTGGTTGTTTTTTTCGATACATGCGAATTCCATGTGTATTATTACTACATGTAGGATAAAAACATAACTTTGAGGTGCACATGGCAATGGACAGACACAAGTAGTCCAATCAATATCAACACATGTCGGTGGCACGGAGAAGGTCGGTTCGAGTCCGATTCCTAGGGTGGATGTGTCAAGAACTTGGCCAGAAATAGATCGGCCAATTAAGTAGCTACGGAGATTCGACGGTACTAACAGAGGGAGAATAGCGACAATGACAGCTTTGAGACAGAGGTGAGGAAAACAGTGTTGGCGCGAAGGATGACGACCACCAGCTGCTTCAACATGAGCCGTTGGATCTTCATAAACACTAATCGACATATCAGTGTGTGCGTCTGTTAACTGAACAGGTTATGGTGTTCATTCTTCAGGCATAAGAGAATTTCGGTTATCTGTTGACTTTTAGAACAGTATATATATTTTGGAGACATGAGACTGAACTTTTTTATGGTGGATTAAATATCAACACACACACGTCTGTGGCACAGAGAAGGTCGGTGGCACAAGCACAAAGAAGGTCGGTGGCTGATGGAGTGTCCGACTCGCACAGTCCGGATGTGTCAAGAACTGGACCATGAGAACTGGACCAGGAATCAATCGCCCGACCATTATTCGTTAGACACCACATCGATATAATCCCGCCACCACTCATGGACGATCGATCGAAACCATTTAGAACTCGGAAACCTCCCTGGCGATCCCGATCGGGACATAGCGCAGCAGCAGTTCTACAGCGGGTACCTGGGAGCGCGCGTGCAGTTTCACCGACGCCGTGCTCGTCGACCCGGCGAGCGCCTCTGCCGGCAAGAGCCGTCGACGGTCAGATCAGCTTCGTGCTGTCGGCGGAGAGGCCCGTTGCGGCACTGCGATCTGCAGTGATGCTGGACGACGAATTCTCGCTGGAGCGGGAGGACGAAGACTCCGCCGACGTTTTCGTCAAAGTTCTTGCAACGCCAGAGACAGAGACGGCGGTGGAGGAGGAGGAGGAAGAGGAGGAGGAGGAGGAGGAGGAGGACGGAGAGGATCAAGAGACCGGTTTTGGCGAGGTGGATGTGGATTATGACGAGGACGAGGAGATCGGCGACGACAGGGAGGATGATGATGGTGACGGGGAGGAGGAGGACGGAGAGGATCAAGAGGCCGGTTTTGGCGAGGTGGATGTGGACTACGACGAGGACGAGGATATCAGCGACGACAGGGAGGATGATGATGGTGACGGGGAGGAGGTGGAGGAGAACGACGGCGAGTTCGACGTGAGCGCCGACGAAATTGAGGATCTGCTACAGATGGTACATCCTAGAAAATTCGTCCCCGACGCACGGTTTCTTGGAGCTTCGGCGCCGCGGGTCACCGCCGCAGGGAACACGGCCGGCTTCATGCGGGTCAAGGCCGCGGACATCCAAGAAGGAGGAGACAACTGCGACAAGCAGATCTTGGTGCACTACCGCTACAATTGCTTCTCGGCGGCATCGTCTGTCAGCGGCGTGGAAGCGTGCGGTATTGAGCAGCGCGTCCAGCTCCGGTTCATCGCTGCCGCCGGCCACGGGGCGAGGTCGCTTGAATGGGCCGGCGCGTCGATGGCCCCGCTGATATACCCCGGCCACTCCAGCTATTTGCTCCGGGAGCTATGGTCAAGCTTGATCGCCGACGTGAACATCCCGGTGCACGCAGCGCGGATCGAGGTGTTCGTCGACGTCGGCATCCTCCGGCCGGCGGACTGCACGCCAGAGCGCATGGGGAAGATGATCTCCGCCCTAGAGGACATGATGGCGGAGCCGTGGTACGGGAGCTTCCACGCGGAGCTGCACCTGCCGGAGCCGGTGCGGGGCGTCACAGAAGACGAAGCCGCCGTGGACGACAAGGACTACGAAGAACGGCCGGCGAAGCGAAGGAGGGTCATCGCCGCCGGGGAGAATTGCGTCGTCTGCTTGGAGCTGCTGGAGGGCGACGACCTGGCTGCGTGGCCGGGGTGCGGCAAGCCCCACGTCTTCCATGCCGCGTGCTTGAAGTGCGTCCTCGAGAACAGCAGGACGTGCCCAATTTGCAGGCGCAGTATGTTATAGTCTGTACTCTGTACCATCGAGCCCAAATTCTATTTGCAGTATTAAGTAAGCAGGCTCGAGGTCTCGACGAATGTGGTTCGACAAAAGACGTTGTATACATTGTGTGTGAAAAGTTGTAGAAACGCAACCAGCTAGCTGTTCGTCAAAATTATTAGTTTGCTGAAGTATAGCATTCTTCAGATTTATGCATGTAATCAATTTGAATAAATCTCTGTAATACATCGACCCTCGGGTTTGAAGCAAGGGAAAACTAAAACCCATCTAGGATTTCATTCCTCTCGCAGACACCGCTAATCCGCTTTATCTTCGCTGGTTTTGGTGCCTTGGAGGCTGTGGCGGATCTAGAATTTTACCATAGGGTATGCTGCACTGAAATTATGTTTTGCACATTGTAGAATTTATTTTTTACAATTTCTCCACTCCTGCTCTTCTGCCATGATTCATACTCAATAAGAAATTTGTACATTAGCTTTTCGGTTTTCTTCAGTTTTTTGCTAAAGTCTCATGATTTACACCACTTTCTTGGTGGGAAATTCAGGATTTCTTGACAGATCAAAAGCACATCCATATATAGTACTCCCTCCGTCCCAAAATAGATGTCTCAAATTTGTTAAAATTTAGATGAATCTAGACACTATTTAGTATATAGATTCATTTAAAATTTGAAAAACCTAAGACATCTATTCTAGGACGGAGGGAGTAATAGTAGCTCTACTTTTTATTAGGATATAACCAGTTGAATGCTCGTGCGTTGCTACGGACTACTCAAGCATTTTCTTGCCACACAATATAAATATAACACACATGAAAATAGTACATTTATAGAACAATTATATTTTTGTTTAAAATGTAATGCACAAACATAATAAACATAATATTTTAAAAAGAATAAAGTTATTATTTGCTTATAAAGTATCGAACCATGTATCAAATGTGTCTCTATTTCTTTTAGTCAAATCTACTTACACATCGGTTGGTCCTCTAAGATAGCGCTCCTCTACATGTCGCTCTAACGGTGCTCCACCATCTCTGTTGCGCTCGGCCTCGCCTCCTACGTGCTCCAATACTGCACCATCATCCATTCCTTCATGCTCACCACCGGTATCCCATACCCCGCATGTGCATAATCTTGTCATATTCATCTTCTATTAATTAAATCTTCAACCATCTTGCTTGGTTAACTCTAAACTCTATAAACTCGAAAACTATACAATCTCTATTATTAATTTGTAGTATTGCACATCCTCAAAGGGGATACCAAATATCTAGAGCATGATAAGAACAAGCAAAGTGAATGTGAACAGTGAACTGCGGAAGATAGAATACAATCTGACATAGAACTAAATATTTTTGTATATGCATAATCCTCCAATTGCCATGTACCTACCTCGACATGAACATATTTTTACTAATATAAGTAGTACAAACAAAATTAGAAGGAATGGTAAAGTGACAGTGGGTTTATCAGCACAGGCTGATTAAATAATTTAGCCCAATGACTTAATAAAGGTGCCAATGGCCGAATTTTTAGTACAAGTAGCTGTTGCCAACAAAATCTGGAAACCAACAATTATTCACCGCGCACTTGTATATCATGCAAAACAAAAATCGGATGATCGCTATTGTCTGAACAAACATCAGTCGGCAGTAGCAAATAAGTATATCTCTCAACGCTGGACTCACTTTCAAATACAAGATTACACAAATAATTATACTATATCTCTAGATTCACATGTTAAGAGCTTTTCCATCTGGGCACGAGGCTGCTCAAACAAAAAAAAAATGTTGTTGCCTATTTTATATGTCTTTGTTAGATTACACTCGCAACATGTGAAATTTACCATAAACAGGACCAGGATCGTCGGGTGGTGACAAAGCTCCTGTATTCACTATGCGTTGCGGCCGGAGTGATGCAATGCATACTGAGCTTGGCTACGCTGAAACCAGCTCTGGTCTGCAGATAAACTGCCCGTAGAGCCAAACTGCATCCTCCAAGCCCTGGTTGTTGCTGTCGCATCCTCCACAAAGAGCTCCAAAGGGAACTGGTTGGTCAGAAAGGTCGGCATAAGCATTCTTGTCCCGCTGGACTGGTGTTATTCCACGCTACAATCTCAGTCATAAGTCTGAACTTTGATGATGATTCATAAACTGAAAGTCTGAAACCAGAACCATGTCTGACCGGCGGGACAGAGGGAGGCAAGAAGCCGCGGCGGCGGCAGTTCGCCCGATCTTTGACATACCACCACCACCGGGGCACCGGCTGTGCCCAAGAGGCGCCGGCCGCAGATCGCCGCTTTCAGGCGGATCTAGCTTGTGGAGGTGAGACCCGATCGTACTACCTCGAGGGAGAAGGGGACTGACGAGAGTCGCGAGAGGCGGAGGTGTGCATGCGGCAGGTCCAGGCCACGGACGTTTGCTAGGGGAAGGAATGGGGACTTGGCGCCTGTGGAGGGGAACGGGGCGACCATTGGAGGAGCCGGGATGCTCCATGGGAGGAGGAGACGCGAGGGCTGTTAAGCAAAGTGCTGGCGCGGTTGAGACATACTTTTTAGACGACCAGAAATTTTGGACTGCGGATTTATTTTCAAAACATAGATGGGTGAATATGCAAAACTGCCATGACGGACGAAAAACCTGCAAACGAAAACCACATTAGCACAAACTAGCACAAAACCCGTGTTGCTACGGCTTCAAACGAAGTAAAATAAATAAATTTTTATATTCATATATTCGTACGTGATATAAGCATAGGAGGATCTATTCCTTGATGATTTCAGATAATCCTGTTTCGTTGTGTATCCATAAATAAATAATAGCAAATGGACACATCAGCACATCGTTTGCAGGAAAATGAATAGTCGAGAACGTGTTGTCCTTTCCTCAAAAAAAAAAAAAAAAGAACGGGTTGGATACATTCAAAACTATTCGCATAACCAACCAAGGGTAGCAAATGGGTTTAGGGTTTTATATATACCATTTACAAACGGACAAGACATAACACAATTAACTTCTAAACACAGCATACGTCCTTCAGTTACTAAGAAGACACTGCATAGAGATGGGGGAGACCTGAAGAGGAAGGTTGAAAGAAACCAGACCTGTACCTGGAATCCAGTGGTGGGAGAACGTGAGCTTGACGGACTACTCACACGGCCGTCCGTGTCCTAGGCGGACACCTGAAGAGAAAGTATGAAAGAATCTGCTTCTTTGCATATTCATATTCATATGTGTCCGCCTACATCCCGAGCTGAGCATCATATATATGCATATTCGTCTCAATTGAAAAGACGTGCGCGCGCGCTCGGCCGGCACCTACAATCGTGTAAATACGACACCAGAAAGCCATAGGTGTTGAATACACAAATGTTTGAAACTAGATTATTGACTCTAGTGCAAGTGGGAGACTGTTGGAGATATGCCCAAGAGGCAATAATAAAGTGGTTATTATCATATCTTCATACTTATGATAAATGTTTACATACCATGCTATAATTGTATTAACCGGAAACATTAATACTTGTGTGATTTGTAAACATAAAAGAGTCCCTAGTAAAGCCTCTTGTTAAACTAGCTTGTTGGTTAATATATGATCATTGTTTCCTGATCATGAACATAGAGATGTTATTAACAACAGGGTCATATCATTAGGGGAATGATGTGATGGACATACTTCTATAGTTAAGCATAGCATAAAGATCAAGTCATTTAATATAGTTCATTTGCTATAAGCTTTCTGATACATAGTAACCTAATTCCTTCGACCATGAGATCATGCTTATCACCATCACCGGAAGGATGCTTTGATGACATCAAACACCACACCGAATCGGGTGGTGGCTATAAAGGTGGCATTGAGTGTTCGGAAAGTATGGGTTGAGACAGATGGATCAAGAGTGGGATTTGTACATCCATATGACGGATAGATATACTCTGGGCCCTCTCGGTGGAATGTCATCCAATTAGCTTGCAAGCATGTGACTGGCTCACAAGGGATCATATACCACGGGAACGAGAAAAGAGTACTTATCGGTAACGAGGTTGAACTAGGTATGCAGAGATACCGACGATCAAAACCTCGGATAAGTAAACTATCGTGAGACAAAGGGAAATTGGTATCGTATGTAAGTGGTTCATTCGATCGCAAAGTAATCATAGAAATATGTGGGAGCCATATGAATTTCCAGATTCCTCTATTGGTTATTGTTCGGAGAAGTGTCTCGATCATGTCCGCATAATTCACGAACCGTAGGGAGACACACTTAAGGATTCGATGTTGTTGAGTAGTTATGGATGATGAGTAAGAGACCGAATGTTGTTCGGAGTCTCGGATGGGATCCGGGATATCACGAGGAGATCCGGAATGGTCCGGAGAATAAGATTCATATAAGGAAAGTCCTGTTTCGGGGTTGGAGAATGGTTCCGGTGTTTTCATCGGGAATGTTCTAGAAGGTTCCGGAAGGTCCGGCACTACGGAGGGGAAGGGTACATGAATGTCTCATTGCAAGTTGGAATGATTGCATCATGTAGTAGGTGTCATCGCTGTACAAAATAAAGGGTTTAAGCAAATCCTAGTTTGAAAATTCAAACGCCAGTTTGAAAAGTCAAACGACTATTTTGGAAAGTGGAGAAGAAGTGGGAAACCGAGTTGGGGAGGAGTTCCTCCTCCAGCGCCGGCCCACTAGGGATCCGATTTGGGGAGGGACTCCCTCCCCTTGGCCGGCGCCTCCCTCCACCTATATAAGGAGGGGCAGGGCTCCCCTCCTAGACACACAAGTTGCCTCCCTCTAAACCAAAACCCTAGCCGCAGCCTAGGGATTTCTCCCAAGCCGCCGAGTTGGGGCTTCTAATTGCCCTAGCCGCCGGCCTAACCCCTTCTAATTGGTGTGTCTAAACCCTAGATCACCAAGGCTCTCTCATAGTCCACCATACTCGCTCAGGCTTAAGGCGAAGCCCTGCGAGATCTCCCCTCTACTTCCGGTACCACGCCGTCGTGCTGCCGGAATCACGAGGAGAGTGCTACAACCTCCGCTGCCTGCTGGAACAAGGGAGAGGAAGGTCTTCATCGAGTACCGAACGTGTGACCGACTACGAGCCTGCCGGAACGCAGCCGGAAGGATCGCTCACGCGATCTTGAGATCGGCAAGTGTACGACTACATCACCCGAGAATCTCGTTAACCGCTTTGGAATCTTCGAGGGTGAGTTCCTCTATCGACTCGTTGCTACAATCTAGTAGATAGATCTTGGCTTGTTTGTGTGCATGTAGTAGAATTTTTTTGTTTTCCATGCTACAAACCCCTACATCGTCCTCCACCTCTCTCCCGTCGGCGCTGGCCCAGCCACCACACCACGTCTCCGTGGTCCCAGCTTCCCGTGTCATACACATTCTCTGGATTCAGTTAGGGATAGGCCAAGGTTGACTTGTGAGGATTCGATTCCTGGCAGTCTCCTTTTGTTTCTTGCTTGCTTTTGGTCATTTGTTCCAGATCGTACTTCTTTCTTATTTTCTTCTCATATTTAGCTGTTCGTCGCTCTCACCTCTGTCTTGGTCTTAGATTTGTCCTTTTCCGTTTGGGATTTTCTACTCTTTGTTCTAGATTCTGGTTGGTTATGTTCTTCCTTCTTTATCCCTCCTTTTTCCTATTTGAGTTCTGATTTGGAAGCATTGTTTTATTTTTTTTTGTCTCCATCTGGATCTTGGACGGTTTCTCTTTTTGGACTCTTGGTTCATTTTGGTGCTGCTGCTCCTTTTCCTATCTAATTTCTCAAAAGTTGCTCTCCCTCTTTGTGTTTTCCTATTTAGCTATATCGTTGCATATCCAGTGTTTGATGATATGCTTGTGAGTCATTAAACTGTTTATTTTGTTGTTCCATTGCAGGATATGAGTGGAGATCTAGTGCTGGTGGTGTGGGGCTCGAAATCAGAATACTTGGTGGACATGTGGCGTTGGACGTCATGGACAATAAGATCGAGAGAGGTAGCAGTGGATCATATTATCGCATTATTTTTTGTAGTGATTTTCTTAACTTTGTTGCAATTATAGATATGTGCAGATATAGTTGTAGCTCGACAAAGTGACATTTAGTTGTCGATTCAATTTTTTGATGGATTTGTGATTTTCTTAAAGCGGTATGTGCCCCTGTTCTACTAATGTAGGTGGTTACTTTGACACGAGGAATAATCTGTGTAATCGAGGTAATTATATTTTTTCTAAAATGTAACACCACTCAAATGATAACATGGTCAAAGTAGTCAATTTAGCTATTAGCAATTTTGCAATGCATGTACTGAAGGAGATCAAGATGCGTGGAGGAGTTTATCGGAGGGGAGCGCGTGGAGAAATTTTGAAATTGGCAGCGTGGAGGAGGCCATCTATGGTGTTGCTACTGAATGGTTCGTTGGTAAGTCCCCAATTGCTTTCTCTAGGTTTGGTCTATTTCATGTGCTCACCCTTCTGGATGCAGCTGGCGGCAGACAACGAAGCGTGTGATGGGCCGTCGCGGGCTATGGGCAGAGGCCAGTGTAGTTCTTCCCCGGAGGTTAACCGTGGTGTGCCGTTCCCAATGAGAACCGTGGGAAAGAGGAGGCTGAGAAGGATATTGATTTGGGGAAGAAGATAGGGAGAAGTGCAGGCCATCGCTTGCAGACGACGTTGTTCATCGTGACGTCGCTGGCATGTATGTCGTCCTCACATACTCTCGCTCCTGAGGTATATCATTGAGGTCTCCAACGCTGGCACCAGCGGCAACTAAATCTCTCAAGGTTCGTGAGGGTGCTTGCGACTTGTTCTGAATCAACAGTTCCAAATTAAGTGGTAATATCCCCTGTGATTTTCCTTGTCATTTCTTGCCATCCATTTTTGATTTGTTTAAATACTTTTAATCAGAATTCTTTAGGTGATGCAAAGACATATGCACAAGGTCATGGAAATTTGGGAGTAGCTTACAGCGAACTGGATATGTCTAAGGCAACTTTGCTTGCCTATAATCCACATCATCGCAATGTCTTGGCTTCCACAGTCGGTATTTCCTTCTCTTTAAACTCATTTTATCTTTTTCGTTACATCTGTATCACTAATTCAGAGGAACATCAATGCTTTCTTGTTTGGTTTTACCCTACGTTGCCCGGATACGGCGATACGGATACGGATACTGATACTGCGATACGCCGATACGGTGATTTTTCAAAAACACGGATACGTGGATACGTTTGTATATATATATAATATTAATAACATATACAAATTACTAATTATTTTTACTGGAGAGATGCATCATGCTTACATTGTTAGTTTGCAACTATTTCCAGTCTCACTCATTTCCTAAATTTCTCCATATTCCAAACATAAGCAAAATCAAAAAACAATTGCATCACAGAAATAATATGATAAGTACTAGATACTACGTAATAAGCAAGATCAAAAAACAATTGCATCACGGCTAATAATAGAATACGAATTTACTGGATAGATCATAGATGACAGGGGAAAATAGCATCACATGAATCACAACTTTGCAAGGCATCAACGGTGCAATAGTGCTTCCAACTTCTCTGCTCGGCCTACGCAGCTTCGTTCTCCAAGGCTCCAAGATTCCAGAGTGGGGTGCATGGGCTTCCTCGAGACCTCGACTTCCCCTTCGTCTCCACCGTCGGGACCATGAACTCCTACTCTGACGACCCGCGTAGGATCCCCGGCAGCCTGGCCATGTCGGCCAGAGACCCCAGGACCAATAAGATCTAGAGAAATCAAGGTGGGAAGAGGGGAAACTCACCTGCGCAGTGCGGCGTACGGCTCGGCTCGCCGTCGGGCGGCGATCTGCTGCAGTGTGGTGTGGTGGCGGGCGACGCGCAGCTGGAGGTCGAGGTATGAGAAAGGGACCACCGCTTGATCGCCTTATGTATATTGAGTGATTAGGGTATTCTCGTATCCCTCACGTATCTCAGCTGTATCCCTCCCGTATCTAATTTTAATTTTCTTTTTTCTAAATAAAAAATTGGCCGATACGTATGAGATACGTATCCGCGGGTATCCAGAGGTATCCGTGTATCCGGCCGTATCCAACCCCTGATACGCCACTTTTCTGCCGTATCCGTGCAACATAGGTTTTACCTTGGCAATGCTTATCTTCTGCTATTAATAGTGAAGAAGATTTTCTCCAAGTTAGCACATGACTAATGTTTGTTTCTCAAATGAGCAGTACATCACCATTATTATACTATATTATCTTAATTTTGTAGATAACCTTATTCCTCCAAAAAAAATTCTCAAATGAGCAGTACATCACTATTATTATACTATAGTATTATTTTAATTTTGTGGATAACCTTATTCCTCCAAATTTTCACATTTGTTGTCCACAATTGAGAAAGCAAAAAACATCTACATTGTTGTGTGTCGCTGCCGTCCTCGGCGCTAATAGTAAGTGTCAGATATTGTGGTTGATGTGGAGTATCCCTGGCTTCTCTGTTCATGGCGTAGTTGTACTCCTGTTGACAAGGTTGTACGTATGCCCAGATCTCTCTCAGTTCTGATATCTTTTCTTCGTGCATTTCGCTGAACTCGATCAAGTGCAACTGCAAGGTATGAACTTTTTTTCAGTCTGTGTGTATGGTAAGAGGTGACCAGCCCAGGCTCTATGTTGAATATTGTTTATTCCTGTAGCTTGTGGCATCTATTTGAAAAGTAGATCCTTGCATTTTTTATTGTAAAATGAAATTTGTGATGATGTATCTGGTTTGCTTAATCTGTTATGTTACAGGTTATTCGGTGCTTGATAGATATTGCAGTCCGATGTATAAATAAAATTGTAGGAAGAAGATGAAGACATTCATGTGAGCTATTTTCTCGCAAATTATCTGTTACTTGCTTTCTTAACGATGAAACTGAATATTTTTTCAGTAACTTATCTATTCTGATACTAGAGGGCTATTTAAGGAAGTTAACCAATGTATGACTGAAACTGGTGAGATAATTTGGTGGATTGTTTGTTCAGTAGTGGAAACCGATGAGATTCTCGCTACACCTGGACACTGGCAGATTGCTCCTGAACTCGGAGCAGTATCCAGCAGCTCTTCTTTCAACTACATTAGGATCTTCCTTCAAAACTTCAGAAATATCACCAAAGCCTGGACTGCGTGACATGTCTAAGCAGCCTGGACTGTGTCCAGTGCGTGCTGCTCTCTCAAATGGCTGATCAGCACTATTCATTCAAACTCCTTTTTGTAAAGTGTTGTTGAGCAATGAAATCTTAGCAGTTAAAAATTCTTCTTTCCCACAACATGACTCACATATGTTAGCCTGGCTGTATGTCCGAGGAAGCACAATCGGATTCATTTGCAGATGATGTTCTTCAGTATATTATCCTGCATAAGTTGTCTTGGCACCTTCTATCTTCTAGATATCAGATTTGGGAACTTTCCTCTCAATCACGGCATTATCTTCTATCAAATCCTAATATGGTAGGATTTAAGATTATGCTATAATTGTGTAATCTATTAGACAAACTTCACAGCTTGGAATATGTCATGTGCCAATAAATATGGATTCAAAAGAGAAACAATAGTTAAACTATGCTCAACTAAAATCATGCACTTCATAAATTTCGATTACCACAATCTTTTGGCAGACATCGTTCATACAAACATAACAAGACTGACGATATCCTTACCCAACATCCGGAACCTACTGAACCCTATCGTTCATACAAACATATTGATTCTCCATATCCGGAACCTACTGTCGTGCTAAGTTTTGCCGCTGCTTCATGTGCTACTCGCTGGTGTGCTCGCTCCATTTCCCGGCGAGCATGACAGCCACTTCCGTATAATTTCTTATAATTTAATGATGATTGATCAAAATATTGTGTACAAATGGGTGAGTAAAACTAAACATGGACATTGCCTGAAGTGCTCACGTTGTTCACTAATTTTATTATAATGTTTTTTTAGAGGAAATGTTATTATAATGTTATCCCAACGATTTCATTTTGTAATACCTAAAATATGTATTATCATTTTTATGCCTGATTTTGTTTGCTATTATACAAAATATAATTTTTCGCGAGTTCCACAGATCATGAGCCAAGACGTACCCTTAAACGTTGCCATCATATCATTTTGGGTTTATTTATTTCGCCATTATATTAGATTCAATCTGAAATCTACTACCAAATTTGAGCATTGACGCTACTACCTGCTTCCATTTGAACGTATTTATTTTTCCCTCATTATTAGCGCTAAATTGGTTCAAATTCAATAGGATCAAGCGTTAAGATAACCTAGCGGCGCCTGAAGAAATGTGATCATGATCAAACTGACATTGTAAAAAACTCTTTAGAACACAACCAGCTGGTGATTGTAAGACGTTGGTATGTTCTCTGCATGATTAGCGATCTCCCACTGACATGATGTTTAAGTTACCACCAGCTTTTGCTATTTCCTTATGATTTCAGCTCATCCGTGGTGGAAAAAAGAATTCCTAAGCCGCGGATCACACTAGGCACCACACATCGCTAATACAATTCCAGTGCTGCCATTATTTGCACCAACTGTCTCCATGTTTGAAAGAACCAGAATGTCTTTTGTTGTCGCCACTAACCTTGACATAGATGTTGTTTCTTTTGTTGTTAGGCACATTTAAATCTTAAGATATAGATCTACCTTATGTAACTTCAGCTAAACCCTAAACCATCTTCATAATTTCATTTGGCAATCACCTATCAAACTTTAGCCTTTACACTACGACCAATTCTTTGGTAAATATTTTTGGGCACTTAAATCGCCAAATCGATTATCTTATCGAACTTTGGCTAAACCCTGAACCCTCTTCGTAATCTCATTTAACAATCGTGTATAAAAGTTGATCCTTCACACGCCGACCAATCATTTGGTAATATTTTCGGCCACTTATAATTGCCAAATTGATTTAAAATCAACAGGATCGTGCGCCAAGGCGCACCCCTAAATCTAGTATGTAATTAACTGGCCCAACAACTCCTACACCTACGAGGTGTGTTTATGGGCTGTGACAAATTAGAGTTCTATAAACGATGCATGAAAGCCTAACATGCACGTCCTAGGTGTGATGGATCAATCAACTAGATCTAAACCGATCAACTCCGTTTTAAAAAACTTCATCAAAGCCAATCAGCTGTTTGGTGATGGATCATCGTAAGGAGCTCGACATTGCGGGGTATGCCACGGCATACTGGACATACCCCGTAGGTCCGCCACTTCTTGAAGGTGTACAGAACCACAGCCTATTGCCGGCGGGAAGGTTCATGTTCTTCGCTTAGATTGTTTTTAGCGTTTTTTAGGATGTTGAGGTGGCGGCTACGTCTTGAAGTCAGAATAAGGTCCTCCTGCCCTATCCTTGCTCCGATGGTGCACCTAGCACCGACGAAGGCCGCGTGGAGTCGTGTGTCCGGCGGATATCTTGGAATATGGTTGTTTTTCATATTCGTTGGTGTGGTTTAAGGTCAGTCTCTTCCGATCTACGGTTGTTATCTTTGGCAATGGTTACTGTTCTATTGTGTTGGTCCTTTCGGGCCTTAACATGATGACTTCCCATCTGTCTACTATAACAAGCTCTACTACGACAAGCTTTGCCCATCTCCGGTGATGGAGGCACAAGGACGGCGACGCGCTTTCGGCTTGTGCTAGTGTTTATAGTTTTTCGCTAGGTGGTCCAATAACCTATTTGTAGTTTTTATTACTGTTAGGCTTCTTTGTACCGCTGTTGATGACTATTAATAGATCAGTAGATTTTCAAAAAAAATGCCCCAACTATTTTTTGGTGAAATACATATGCACCTGATGAGCTATTGTTTGGTGAAATACAGTGCATGGGTTAACGTGTTAAGATGCCAACTATTTTTCTATGTTAAATTTTGTATTTTATTCATGTGAACTAATCGATGTAATATATATCTACTAGTACAATGTGTTTATATTTTCCAAGAGTTGGCAAATATATCTTGTTGGCAATAAATTTGTTTTATTGTTTCTGTTGATTGATGATATATGTGTGAATGTAGATATGTTGGTTTGTTTTGATTGTGCATTCCACGCTGCTTTCTATGTTGGCGTAGGTATTATAGCAAACATGGTTTTTTTCCAAAACAACCGTGTGTTACAGAATAACACACGATTTTACCGACAAAATAGTGTGCCACCTTCACAAATGATTTCTAGGCATAAAAGCGTGAGTGGTGTGAAAGGCCCGTCAGAACCCATTTGGTGGAGAACTACCTTTATAAAAGGAGACAAGACATAGAGAATAGACAACACCGCCACCATAACCTCCACTTACTCTTCGCTGGTTGAAAACATGCCTTTTGTCCCGGTTCGGGAGGACCTCTAGTTCCGGTTGCGCAACTGGACTGCAAATCGGAACTAGAGGCCCCTCCTTTAGTACTGGTTGTGTTATGAACCGGGACAAAAGACCCTCCATGTTGTGACATCCTCGGGATTAGGGCTAGACAAATCCCAGACCTCTGTCTAATATAAGCCTAACCTAGATCTCGAAAGCATACAGAGAGAGAATTATTAACACAATAGTGACCCTACGACACAAAAATTATTACAGCGAGCTCATAACTGAGCAAAGAACCAAAATATTACAAGAAGAGGTCACTGACCACAAACATCAAACAATGAAAGGAAAATTATGCTATTAAGTATAGCAAACTTAACAAATGGCCTAAGAGGACCGAAGCATAACGATGACGTCCATTCCATAGATCCCAGACTGCTGGCTGGGAACCCCAAGCTACTCGTCAATGTTGATGCCATAAAAACTCTTCTTCTATGGTAACACTTACTCTGCTACAAAAGTATCAACGAAGAAAGGGTGAGTAAAGGGTGTACTCCGCAAGACTTATGGCTAGTGGAGTTATTTTGCATAAAGCCATCTTTGTTTGTAAAACAAGAGGGAGAAGAATCTCGACTAATCAGAATATTTGAAAATGAGATAAGAGAACGGTATCTCTAACTTTGATCATCTTTTGATATCCACTGGATCTTTATCTGCTGAATCTATCAACTAGGATCACCCCCTCGCACCCATAAGGAAGCATCCGTAAGCACACATTGATCTACCAAGTTTTACGATTAGGTTCAAGTTCTCTATGATCATCACGTCCGTTCCCAAGTCGTCCATAACCGCAGACACGACTTTTCGAAAAGATTTATACCCTGCAGGGGTGTACAACTTTACCCACACGTACCAACCGATTCTTAATGCCAAACGTTATTAGCCCTCTTCCTTGGAAGGCCGGTAGAGAGTGGTTGACCATGACCTTTACCTTGCTTTCGCCGAGATCATGAGTCACACACTAAGGAGATGCCGCCGTAACAGGTCGAGTCCCAAAGCCGGTCCCTAGAGATGTGAATAGGCTTTGAGATTATGTAGGTCGGGCCTCTCTCATTCCCTACCACGCTTACCTACCTGTATGAATGCACCTCCTTCACCTCCTTCGAGAAGAACCAGAATTCGTATGTCGAATGGAACGCCTGAACTATGTGACTCATGGAATCTACTAGGCAAGTTAGTTTGTCGAGGGGGTTTCCATGCCCCCGTGTGGCTGTATGCTCGTCTTGGTTCAAGAGGCAAGAACTCAAATCCTAGTAGTGACATGTATGGGACTGCGAAAACCACAACCCACTGTGGCTTCCCATACAAGCCTTAGCATGTTTAACTTACATCTCTAATCATACCACGTCATCCTATCAAACTAGGTTCATTTGCGGCTCTGATTCATCAACCGGATGGACCTGTAGTAACAACTAAGCATGGATAAGCGCAACAGATATAATAGCTCTAGCAACGCTTCACAATCCAAACTCAAGTTATGCTAGGAGCAGTGGATCAGGAAATATAAGCTACAAAGGAAAGATGCATCAAATAGGATTTATTCTATCTATCGATAAAAGACTTCAGAATCGCATGCACATGGAAAGAATTGAAATACTTTTAAAGCATAGGGTTCATATGTATGTGTGGGGCTTCGCTTGCCTTTGCCAGTTGATAACCAGAAAGCAGAGTTTCAGACATCTGGTACTTGACTTGACTATAGTTGGTCAAGTATTGATCTTCGATCTTCGATGGTGTTGACCTCATGCTTCGATTTCAATATCGTACTCTACCGGGAAGAAGCAAACACCGAAAAGGAATGGAAACAATCAACACATGGCATCGATGCAATTCTCAAACAAGGATGATGATATGAGAGGTTAAATTGCATCGAAAACCCCTAAGGCATGCTTGAAAATTTAATCGGTCCCGAGGGGTACAAACCCTAACTCAGGGAAACTTCGGATGCACCTGTGAGGGGTTACTTTGTTCTTCTAATTAAACTTGTCATAAAAGTTGGTTATCAATGCATGGTTATAGACTTAAGAGATAGATCTCATTTTTTTGAAAATTTTGATATATTATACATATTTTTTCGACTTATAAATAATTCGAAGCCGGTCCCCAGCGATGTGAACAAGGTTTGAGATTACGGAGGCCAGACCTCTCCCATTCCCCGCCATTAATCAGAATTCACTCGGTGAACTACGCCCTAGATACAAGCTCGGATGAGAGATAGCGGTTGAAATAGTACGGGGCCCCAAAAGCCACTCATCGGTAGTCCTTTCAGACGTCCCAACCGCTAACCTCTCAACGGGACCAGACGGCGCGAGTCGAAAGCGAAGGATCAACTACGACACAAGTGGGTATGTACGCAAGCCACCATACAAGAGTACATCGAGCCACACCATCTAGAAAGAAAGGAATATACCAACGCCATACGGCAAGATACAGATGCCCTGGATACATCTATAATTTAGAACAGCTCCTCATACAGCACACATCATAGTATCATGCGGAAGCGGCAAACAAGATCCGAGTACGGATAAGAAGCAAATAGGCATAAGATGCCAGAGAAAATAAGCACATCCCAACTACAGGTCTCACGGATCCCGTTCGAATCTCTACACCATACGATCGTTGCCCACTTCATCGGCTTCTTCCACCCAAGATCACCCGAGAAGGTACTGCTCATCCGAATCAAGAATTTATCGTGTGAGACCCTAAGGGTACTCAAGAAGTCTTAATGCCTCTAAAGGGGACACAACTGGGTGACGAATTGCAGCAAAAGGTAAACCCTAGCAATTCTACAGATAACGCTAACCATCCGCCTAACCAATGATAGACGGATGTCCGTGAATTTAAGTACAAATTATAATGGTAATCTCATCCGATCCATCCTCCTCCTCGCTACCAACAAGGAAGCGATTTAACAACCCCTTCCGTTGGCAATTTTATTAACCATTCCATGAGTCTTGCACTATTTACTAGTCAAGTTACTTAGTCAAATTAAGGCTACTTTAGTTATGCTTGTCTATGATCAAGAAACTGCTCCAAGTCGTCCATATCCGCGACACGGCTTAGAAAGTTTTACCCGGGTGCACCAATAGCAACACACACTCGATCAACCTCGGAAAAACCAAATCAAAACCCAACGAGGCTTTCACGAGAACAATCACAAGATTCAGAATATTTGGGGCCACCCTTTGAGTAGAACCCGAACGAGTAAGCAAGCTCGAGACGGACTCAAGGTTAGCGCCAATGGTCAGGAGCGATCGGGAACCCAAACAGGCTTGTCGACACCGCGTAATCACTCCGCTTCCAAATAAAGACAAAGGTGCGACTGCACAATCGTAAATAAAGCGAAATCATGGCATAAGTACAGATCGTAAATAAAACCTCAAACTAGTTTCAGGCCCCAAGAAATAAGACGGAATCAAGCTCCGCCTGGGGGTCCCATATACCTCCGGATGTGGATAGCGCGATAAATCAAGGAACAGAATCAAGTACTGGGTCTTACGGACACAAGTGAGCAGGAAAACCAAATAGCAGATATTGCTCACCGATGCCACTTTCTTTAGTTATCCCAGAACTACTCAGGTTAAGTTGTTTAGGTACCTCGTTATCCATCAGACTCTCACAAACCCTACACATGCTGTTCTACGACTCGCATGGCTCAAACAACTCCTATAGTAGTGGCTCATGGGATGGGGGGTACAAGCTTGGTGGGGTTTAAAAGTAAAGGCTATGCATACTTGGGATTCATTTTAAATGCAATCGCGACTCAATGATGCAAGAATAAGGTAGAGGCAATAGGTACTGTATGTATGCAAGCATGTGGTAGTGCTTGCCTGGTATCTCTGTTGAAGCAAGGGACGTCTGGTAGTGCTCCGGTGCTCTTGATACAACCCCCAAAGGTTCATCCGAGAAAAACCAAACAAACAAGGCCAACATGAATATAGAGCACAAGCACTGGAATTAAATGCGCTAAACAAACAATCATGCCATGATGAATGATGCACAATTTACATGGCAAGTAAGGTAGCATGGCATGGGTGAGGTGTGAAGGAGAAGGAAGTAACATTTATTTGGTTTTTAGTCACATTTTGTTGTCATAACATTTGTTGTTTGCAATATATTTATATGATGCATGCTGCAATTGAAGTTATGGATAGCATAAACAGAAAGGTCTCACGAAATGATCAATTTAGACTACTCATTTGCTAAATTTGGATTTACCAAACCAAAGTTATGAATTTATTGAAAACCAAAGGGCAATTGATGTAATTAACATATCTTGGAATTTTACTTGAGCAAAACACAAAACAGATGGCATATTTGAATTCCTCTCATCTTGCTGATATCCAAACATATATCATTTGTCTAATTTGGATAAAGTATGTAAAAGTTATTTAAAATCGAAAAGAATTTTGAATTTGAATTAATTTGAAATAAGTTTGAATTATTAAAACAACAAACGTTAACACCTCTCCTACTCGCTCGAGACACTTATGTGGGGACAGGGGTGCCACGCGCCAAATACCGAACCAATCGGATCATGTTGATTAAGCGAACCACAGAAACTTTTGTAAAACTCCCAGAGACTCGACAACGGCCGGAAGGACCGCGGTTGATGCAAACAAAAGGGCGGGGATTTCGCAAAACGCACACGCCGTGGGGTGGACTCATGGTTGAGTCCGGTCTTGCGGGAACCTTTTAGAAAAGGCCACCGCCACGATGGGCCTCGAGGCCGGGTTGGCAAACAGAACGAGGGCTTTCGCGAAAAGAACGGCCAAGACCGTGGATCTTCCCCATCTACCGAATCAGGTGTCGGCGCGATGCTGCCAAGGCGCAGAGGGTTCAACCGCGACCGGGTGCAAGGGGACGCGAGCAGCCGCGGTAGGGCGTGGTTGATGCTAGAGGGACGTCTGCGTCTAGCTAAGGTGGCGATGCTTGCCGAGCAGCGACGACGACGACACCACCGCAAGACCGAGGGTGCTCGACGTGACCCGCGATCCGTGAAGCGATCGAAGACGGACTATGTCCGGGGGATCAGGACTTACCATGAGCGGCGTGCTCGAACGGGCAGGGTGGTCGCGATCCACAGCCGTGGCGGCGGCCGTAGCTAGGGTTTGCGCCGGCTCGGTTCAGCGTTCTCGGGCGCGTCTCCTCCTCGCTGGCGGCTGGGCGATGCTGGGCGCGACTGGTCTTCCTCGACAACCTCGCAGCCCCTCCGACTAGATCAATCGGTGTGGTAGGCAGAGCGAGCAGTGAGGGAAGGAAGGGAGGCATGGGACTTATGGGCTTTGGGATGGGATCTGGGGAGGCCAGAGGGAGAGGGAGAGGATAAGAAGGAGGAGGCGTGGTTGCGTGAGGGAGGGAAGCTGGCAGCACGCCGGCCTCCCTTCACGTGCTGCATGGGGCTGTGGCGTGGTGGGCCGGGAAGGGAGGGTGTGGTGGGGTGGGAGGCTCGTGGCTGTGTTAGGCTAGAGGGGCCCTTGGCCAGGAGAGAGAGAAGAGAGGGAGAAGAGAGGGGTGGCTAAGCTAGGGTTAGGGTGGTCTTGGTCACGTGTGGGGCGAGAGAGAGGGTGGCGAAATGGGGTAGCTAGGAGGTTAGTACCGCCGTGGGGCATGCATGGTAGGGAGAAGGGTAGCTAGGTGGGTTAGGGCATGGGGTTTAGCTAGGAAGAGGGGGTAGATTAGGTGTAGTTTGAGTTTTGTTTAGAGGTAGAATTAGATGTAGGGATTATTTTAGGATGTATGCAAAAGGTTTAGTTTAGGATAGAAAAGAAGAGAGAAAGATTGTTTGGGTTTTGTTAGAGGAAAGTGTAGTTTAGGGTTTAATTTTAGGATAGAGGTAATTTAGGATTTTGGTTTAGGATAGATTGGAATTAGGGTTTTGCTAACAAGGGTAAGAAGGTGGAGGGTACTAATCTTGGTCAAGCATGCTCCAAGCACAAGCTCAAAACAAGAGAGCAAGAAAAAGGGGAAAAGGAGATGGCCATGGGGATGGGGTTTTGAATCATGCATGTTTCTTACAAAGATCAAGCAAAAATCCAAGCAAGGATGGTTTGATGGCATGTCCCTTGGCACATGTGTGTGCATGGGGCATGGGGTGGTCTAGCTAAAGGCAAAAGAGAGGGAGGGTTTAACACTACCAAACAAGATCAAGCAAGGAAGGAGTGGTTCATTTAGAATTCCAACAAAACCAAAAGCTAGAAAAGGATACTTGCATGGCCCATGCAAGACAATTAAAGCCATAGGTCATATTGTGAAAACAACATTAACTCATGTGGCTTTTAATCCTGCATTCCCAAAAGGTGGGTAAAGGCCAAGCAATAGATTAGAGTGGATCCAACCAACAACATGGGCTTGGAAACTCAATAAAAGGCCAAGCCCATATTATTGGATGGTGGAATTATAAGGTGGTGAAAGAAAAGGTGGTGGAGGCAAAGAGAGATGCCCCAACTCAACTTGGGCATTTCACAATTTAGTAAGAACCAAATACAATATCGAGAGGCAACTACAATTAATCATGCACATGAGATAAGAAGCAAACAAGAAAAGGTTTTATATGATGCTCAAATGCAAGGGGACATGATGACATGAGCATGATATGATGATGATGCAACAATTATATGTTGGAAGTGGCCCATTTTATTATTAAGACATGTAGCATCACAGGGGTTAGACAACTGGGATGCTACAACTCTTCCCCACTAAACAGGAATCTCGCCCCGAGATTCTAGGAAGAAGAAGAAGACACAAAGAGAGAAGGATGGTTGGCACGGAGTTCATCTTCACGCTCCCAAGTTGCTTCATCAACAGAATGGTGTGACCATTGCACCTTGCAAAACTTGATGGACTTGTTGCAGTCCTACGCTCATGGTCTCAAGAATTTTGGTGGGTGTTCACGATAAGAGAGATCTTCTTGGAGGTCGATTAGCTCATGATCCACGGTCTTGGGGTCTTTGAAGCACTTCTTGAGCTGAGATGTGGAAAACATCATGGACTTTGAGTTTTTCCTAAGCTCAAGTGCGTAAGCACCTTCTCCTCTTCTACCACGTATCTTGAAAGGACCGATGTATCTAGGAGCCAACTTTCCTTTGATAAGGCGGTGTGTTCCTCTCATGGGAGTGACACGGTAGACGAGATCACCAGGGGCATATACCATATCTGGTGCTTCTGTCATAGTTGCTCTTCCGACGACTTTGAGCAATCTTCGTTCTCGAATGATATGCACCTTCTCCTCCGCCGAGTCACAATGTCGTGGCCAAACCAGATTCTTTCTCCCGCACCGACCAACCAATCGGAGTTCTGACTTGCACCATAGAGAGCCTCGAACAGTGCCATCTTCGACTCTTCCGAAGCTGTTGTTGTAGGAGAATTCAGCATATGGAAGGCATTCCTCCCACTTCATGCCAAACGAGATGACGCAAGCTCTAAGCATGTCCTCGAGAATCGATTGATCCTCTCGACTTGTCCTTGCGATCGAGGGTGGTAAGCGGTCTGAAGTTCAACTGTTCCCAAAGCTTTGAAACTCTCCGAACTTTGAGGTGAAGATGCTCCCACGATCTGAACTGATTTCGTGGAACCCCATACAAAGAGACAATCCTTGATATAGAGCTCACCAATCAAGTCCGTAAATTGTTTCTTTGATCGGGAAGAAGTGTGCCACTTTGAAAGCTGTCGATGACAACAAAATTGCATTGTTGCCCTTCGTGACCTAGGAAAACCCGTGATGAAGTCCATCTCAACTTTCTCCCACTTCCACTGAGGTTGCAATGGCTGTAGAAGACCAAATGGTTTCGATGAACAGCCTTGACTCTGCAAGAACATCACATTCTCGAGACGACTTGGCACAATACCTTTTCAACCTGTGCCACCAAGATTGTGTTTTCAAGTCCATGTACATCTTTGTGCTGCCAGGATGGATAGAAAGAACCGAATCATGTGCCTCCTTGAGAACTTGGTCTCTCAGACCCGGGTAGTTTGGAACAAACATCCGGTGATCAAAGAAGAGTGTGCCCTGATCATCAACATGGAAGGATTCATACTGGAGTGCCAAGCTTAGCGATGAGCTTTTAGTGTGCGGATCGCTGTCGACGAGAACGAATCTGTTCTTCCAAGAGAGGAGTAGCCGAAGGTTCAAGGTGCCCTTGTTCCACAATCTCCGTGTTGAGCCGACGAATTCCTCGCACAAGAGAGGTCACGCTTCTACCATGAGGTTGTTGACATAAGCTTTACGCTAAGCGACCGCCATGACGCTTTGCTTTTCCAGAGTGTAGTTGATGGTCACATCAAAGTCATTGATGGCTTCAATCCATCTCCTTTGCAAGATTGAGATCCGTTGAGTGAAGATATACTTCAAACTCTTGTGGTCCGAGAAGATCTCACAACGGTTACCCAGCAAGTAGTGCCTCCACAGCTTCAAGGCAAAGACCACTACCGCTAGCTCAAGGTCATGTGTGGATAGTTGACCTCATGCGTCTTCAATCGACGAGAGGCATAAGCAACCACTCTCTCTTGCATAAGGACCGCACCCAATCCTTGCAAAGAGGCATCGCAGAAGATCCGGAAAGGCTTAGATGTATCCGGAGGAACCAAGACTGGTGTGGAAGTGAGCTTCTTTGAGTGTCTCAAAACTCTCTTGGCAAGGTGTGTCCAGTACTTCTTGCCTTTCTTGAGGAGGTCGGTAAGAGGCTTTGCTATCTTCGAGAAGTTCGCAAAAAGCGACAATAGCTAGCCAAGCCGAGAAAACTCCGCACTTCCTTGACATTAGCAGGAGGAAGCCATTCAACTATAGTCTTCACGGTTTCGGTTGACTGCAATGCCCTTGGCAGATGACATGGCCCAGATATGTTACTTCAGCAAACAGAACTCACACTTGGAGAACTTTGCATACAAGCGGTTCTCAAAGCTTGTTCAGACACACCGCAGTGCTCTTCATGCTCCTCCTTGGACTTGGAATAGAGAATGTCATCCATATACCACCACAAACTTGTCGGTACTCCATAAAAACGGAGTTCATCACTCGAGAAGGTAGCAAAGGCAGGAGGCCGAAAGACATGACCGTGTACTCATACAGGCCATAGCGAGTGGTGAAAGCTGTTTTGGGCACATCCTCTTGTAATTTTGATTTGGTGATAACCACTTCTCAAGTCCAAATTAGAGAACACCACAGCTCGCCAATTGATCAAATAGATCATTTATCCGAGGGAGCGGATATTTGTTCTTGATGGTTTTAGCATTGAGAGCCCGATAATCAACACATAGCCTATCGGTTCTCACACGCTTCTTCACAAAGATTGTTGGGCTACCCCAAGAAGAAGTCGTGTTGAATGAAACCCAACTTCTTGTTCATCAAGTTGTCGCTTGAGTTCAGCCCACTTCGAAGGACCCATTTTATATGGCCTCTTGGAGATAGGAGCTGCCCTGTGTTCAAGCTCAATCACGAATTCAACCGCGATCCGGAGGCATACCGCAACTCTTCAGGAAAGACATCCGGAACTCACAGACCATCGGTACCTTCCGAATAGCTTCCATAGCATCATCATTGAGCAGCCAAGGAATAGAGCCGACAGCAGGAGTCGACTTGGAGAAAAGACTATGTGGCCTTGTGGATCTTCAGACACCGAGCGCTCAAAGACAATCGATTACATACTGCATTTGCTGTCAACCAATCCATGCCTGTGATGACATCAATGTCGAGTTGCCCAAAACAATCAAAGAAGCCGTAAATGAAGAACCACCAATCTCAACTTGGTTGCCATGGCTGATTTGAGCTGCCATTGTTGCTCCGAGAAAGAACCATTAACCGCTTTTGAGAGGAACCAAGACTAACTTCGTTGTCGATACGCAAACTTGTGCGACACAAAGAATGCGATGCACCGTAATCAAAGAGTACTCGTGCAGAACCGAGTTAATCGAGAGCATACCCATGACAACTCCAAAGTGCGAGCTCACTTGAGAGGCGTTGACGATTAGCTCGAACAACCGCAGACCGGGCTTAGTGTTGATGTTGAGAGCCCGAGGCGGTGCACGAATCAAGGAGAGCTTGTTGCAGATCTTGGCGGTGGAGGGAGAGCTTTGTTCTTCAACGGCCCAGTGGGGATGTCCAGATCTCCACACGTAAGGTGCACCACCGGACGTGGAGCAGAGTAGCTGTGGACTCGCCAGCGCCCAGGTAAGGGTTGTTGTAGCCCCGGGAGCCGCAGTGGTGAAGTTTGATGGCCTTGGCGTAAGTTGCAGGTCTTGGTGGAGCCGGAGCGACGGTGGTGTTAGGAACCCGCACACGCCGCTTAGAAGGAGTTGCCATTGTCGCCGAGCTTGATGCATCCTCTTTGTGTTTCTTGGACTCCTCGAACATCGCCTACTAGCCTCCTCTTGTAGTGCCATATGTGCAGTTCAGTGAAGGTTGCCGGTCTTGCATGCGTGAGTGCGCATTTGATCGACATTGAGCCCTTGCCCGAATCTCTTCGCTTTTCTTGTCATCGATACCTCATCACCACCATAGCGAGACAGTTCATAAAGTTCCTGATGTAGGTGTTGACGTTATCATTGCCACGCTTCAAGTTGAGGAAAGCATCCTTCATCCGCTCCATCACAATCTCTCGAGAGAAACGCCTTGAAAGCGGTGAACCTCTCCCAAGTAGGCCGGAGCCCAGCAGCTAGCCTTCAAGTAGTTTTCCCACCATAGAGCTGCCTCCTTGAGCAGGTGAGCACACTTAACCCATTCCTGCTCGCACATCACGGTCTCTAGCAACCTTGAGATCTCGGCACCAATCATCAAGATCAAGAGGTCACGACACGCCGAATCAAGCGGGGTTGAACTTGAGGAAGCTCTTGATGTCACCACGCTTGGGAGGTGGAGGAAGTGGAGTGAACTCGTTCTTCCGGACGCCTCCTCAAAGCGCACTGGTTCTCTTGCATGGCTGCCAAAGCATTAGCTATGCTTGATGTCTTGAGCCCAGCCTGAGGAATGTCCTCCTCGGTCCGGGGGGAGCCATCTGTCATTGATGTAAACTCAAGTCAAGACTATAGTGGAGAATGATAATAATCCAAAATAGTACCAAGATGGAATTAACCAAGATTAAAGGATACAATTTACTGAGATGATATGAAAATATCAACAAAGTTCATAGCACCTCAAAGATATTAAGCATATCGCACACGACTGAAAAGGAGTGTGGTACACAAACATATCAAAGAAAAAGTTTCCACAAATTTCGGCATTAAAATACCAATAGATGCGCAAAATTGCTTAACGAATCAAGATTAGTGACTCTACCGATCCAATATACAAAAGCAAATGATACAAGTAGTGGTATGGTCGCGACTCCATCCCGCACTCAAATCATTACTCAAGACATGAACAAGTGGAACACATATCCTAACCCCTTCTTCTCACATTTAAACCTAAAGATTGGTAACTACGAAACGAACACCCCAAACAAGATAGCGTCGGATACAAAAGGGAGATAGATTGCGTCGGTTTAAAAAGCCATTGGTATGGAATGTACCAACGTGGATAACCAAAGGCGATAAGATAACAACTTGGATGCAACAGATAGACAAGGGACTACACACACACACACACACACATCCTATGGTACTACGGAAACCCGTAACACGTGAATCCTAGTTTGAACTTTGAGACGAGGATTGAAAATGTTGCACTTCCTTACCGTAAAAGGGTGGGTGGGAGGTAAGAAGAAAATGGAAGCAGTCCTACTCTCGCTTTTGTTTTTCCCTAATATACATAACTACTCAAAATATTTGCTAGACCGACAACGACTGCTTGGCTGAAACCTCAAGGTCGGGATGGCTCGATACCAATTGTAACTACCTCGGTGAACTACGCCCTAGATACAAGCCTGGATGAGAGATAGCGGTTGAAATAGTACGGCGGGCCCCAAAGCCACTCACCGGTAGTCCTTTCAGACGTCCCAACCGCTAACCTCTCAACGGACCTCAGACGGCGTGAGTCGGCGAAGGGATCAACTACGACACAAGTGGGTATGTACGCAAGCCACCATACAAGAGTACATCGAGCCACACCATCTAGAAAGAAAGGAAATATACCAACGCCATACGGCAAGATTCAAATGACCTAGATACATCTATAATTTAGGATAACTCCTCATACAACACACATCGAGTATCATGCGGCAAACAAGATCCGAGTACGGATAAGAAGCAAATAGGCATAAGATGCCAGAAAATAAGCACATCCCAACCAGGTCTCACGGATCCCGTTCCCTAATCTCTACACCATACGATCGTTGCCCACTTCATCGGCTTCTTCCACCCAAAGATCCGTCCCCGAGAAGGTACATTCATCTGAATCAAGAATTTATCGTGTGAGACCCTAAGGGTACTCAAGAAGTCTTAATGCCTCTAAAGGGACACAACCTGGGTGACGAAATTGCAGCAAAAAAGGTAAACCCTAGCAATTCTAGATAACGCTAACCATCCGCCTAACCAATGATAGACGGATGTCCGTGAATTTAAGTACAACAGTTATAATGGTAATCTCATCCGATCCATCCTCCTCCGCTACCAACAAGGAAGCTTTAACAACCCCTTCCGCTGGCAATTTTATTAACCATTCCATGAGTCTTGCACTATTTACTAGTCAAGTTACTTAGTCAAATTAAGGTGCTACTTTAGTTATGCTTGTCTATGATCAAGAAACTGCTCCAAGTCGTCCATATCCGCGACACGGCTTTCGAAAGTTTTACCCCGGGTGCACCAATAGCAACACACACTCGATCAACCTGAAAACCAAATCAAAACCCAACGAGGCTTTCACGATTGAACAATCACAAGATTCAGAATATTTCAGGGGGCCACCCTTTGAGTAGAACCCGCAAGTAAGCAAGCTCGAGACGGACTCAAGGTTAGCGCCAATGGTCAGGAGCGATCGGGAACCCCAAACAGGGCTTGTCGACACCGTAATCACTCCGCTTCCAAAAGCGATGCGGTGCCTCGCACAATCGTAAATAAAGCAAAGAAATCATGGCATAAGTACAGATCGTAAATAAAACCTCAAACTAGTTTGTGGCCCCAAGAAATAAGACGGAATCAAGCTCGCCTGTGGGGTCCCATATACCTCCGGATGTGGATAGCGCGATAAATCAAGGAACAGGAATCAAGTACTCGGGTCTTACGGACACAAGTGAGCAGGAAAACCAAATAGCGATATTGCTCACCGATGCCACTTTCTTTAGTTATCCCGAACTACTCAAAGTTAAGTTGTTTAGGTACCTCGTTATCCATCGACTCTCACAAACCCTACACATGTTGTTTCACGACTCATGGCTCAAACAACTCCTATAGTAGTGGCTCATGGGATGGGGGGTACAAGCTTGGTGGGGTTTAAAAGTAAAGGCTATGCATACTTGGGATTCATTTTAAATGCAATCGCGACTCAATGATGCAAGAATAAGGTAGAGGCAATAGGTATCAGTATGTATGCAAGCATGTGGTAGTGCTTGCCTGGTATCTCTGTTGAAGCAAGGACTTGGGTAGTGCTCCGGTGCTCTTGATACAACCCCGCCGGTGTCTATCCGAGAAAAACCAAACAAACAAGGCCAACATGAATATAGAGCACAAGCACTGGAATTAAATGCGTCAAACAATCATGCCATGATGAATGATGCACAATTTACATGGCAAGTAAGGTAGCATGGCATGGGTGAGGTGTGAAGGACAAGGAAGTAACATTTATTTGGTTTTTAGTCACATTTTGTCATAACATTTGTTGTTTGCAATATATTTATATGATGCATGCTGCAATTGAAGTTATGGATGTCATAAACAGAAAGGCCTCGTCGAGCTGATCAATTTAGACTACTCATTTGCTAAATTTGGATTTACCAAACCAAAGTTATGAATTTATTGAAAACCAAAGGGCAATTGATGTAATTAACATATCTTGGAATTTTACTTGAGCAAAACAAAACAGATGGCATATTTGAATTCCTCTCATCTTGCTGATATCCAAACATATATCATTTGTCTAATTTGGATAAAGTATGTAAAAGTTATTTAAAAATCAAAAGAATTTTGAATTTGAATTAATTTGAAATAAGTTTGAATTATTAAACAAATCAAACGCTTAACACCTCTCCTACTCGCTCGAGACACTTACGGTGGGGACAGGGGTGCCCACGCGCCACCGGAACCAATCGGGATCAAGGGTTGATTAAGCGTAACCACAGAAACTTTTGTAAAACTCAGAGACTCGACAACGGGCCGGAAGGACCGCGGGTTGATGCAAACAAAAGGGCCAGGATTTCGCAAACGCACACGCCGTGGGGTGGACTGCGGGTTGAGTCCGGGTCTTAAGGGAACCTTTTAGAAAAGGCCACCGCCACGACAGTGGGGCCTCGAGGCCGCGGGTTGGCAAAACAGAACTGAGGGGCTTTTCGAAAAGAACGGTCATGCCTTGTGGATCTTCCCCATCTCTCGAATCAGCAGGTGTGTCTGTCGCGCGATGCTGCTGGCGCAGAGGGTTCAACCCACCGGGTGCTCGGGGACGCGAGCCGCCGCGGTAGGACGTGGTTGATGCTAGGAGGGACGTCTGCGTCTAGCTAAGGTGGCGGCATGCTGAGCAGCGACGACGACGACACCCACGCAAGACCGAGGGTGCTCGACGGCGCGTGACCCGCGCATCCAGAAGCGATCAAGACGGACTATGTCCGGGGATCGGGACTTACCGCGGCGTGACGTGTTTCTCGAAAGCAGGGGTGGTCGCGATCCACAGGTCGGGCGGCCGTAGCTAGGGTTTGCGCGGGCTGCTCTGGGTTCTGCGGGCGCGGCCTCCTCCTCTGGCGGTCTTGGGCGATGCTGGGCGCGGCCTGGTCTTCTCGACAACCTCAGCCCCTCCGACTAGATCAAGCGGGTGGTAGACGGCGAGCGAGCCGGTGGAGGGGAAGGAAGGAGAGGCATGGGACTTATGGGCTTTGGGATGGGATCTGGGGAGGCCGAGAGGAGAGGGAGAGGATAAGAAGGAGGAGGCGGTGGTTGCGTGAGGGAGGGGAAAGCTGGCAGGGCACGTCGGCCTCCCCCTTCACGTGCTCGGCATGGGCCAGGGGGTGGCGTGGTGGAACTGGGAAGGGGAGAGGGTGACTGGCAGGTGGGGCTGGGGAGGCTCGTGGCCAGGTTAGGCTAGAGGGGCCCTTGGCCAGGGAGAGAGAGAAGAGAGGGGAGAAGAGAGGGGGTTCGGCTAAGCTAGGGTTAGGGTGGTACTGGTCACGTGTGGGGCAGATAGAGAGAGGGGTGGCGAGCTGGGGGTAGCTAGGAGGGTACTGCCGTGTGGGGCATGCATGGTAGGGAGAAGGGTCGAGCTAGGTGGGTTAGGGCATGGGGGTTTAGCTAGGGAAGAGGGGGTAGATTAGGGTGTAGTTTGAGTTTTGTTTAGAGGTAGAATTAGATGTAGGGATTATTTTAGGATGTATGCAAAAAGGTTTAGTTTAGGATAGAAAAGAAGAGAGAGAGAGATTGTTTGGGTTTTGTTAGAGGAAAGTGTAGTTTAGGGTTTAATTTTAGGATAGAGGTAATTTAGGATTTTGGTTTAGGATAGATTGGAATTAGGGTTTTGCTAACAAGGGGTAAGAAGGTGGAGGGGTACTAATCTTGGTCAAGCATGCTCCAAGCACAAGCTCAAAACAAGACTGAGCAAGAAAAAGGGGAAAAGGGAGATGGCCATGGGGATGGGGTTTTGAATCATGCATGTTTCTTACAAAGATCAAGCAAAAATCCAAGCAAGGATGGTTTGGATGGCATGTCCCTTGGCACATGTGTGTGCATGGGGCATGGGGTGGTCTAGCTAAAGGCAAAAGAGAGGGAGGGTTTAACACTACCAAACAAGATCAAGCAAGGAAGGAGTGGTTCATTTAGAATTCCAACAAAACCAAAAGCTAGGAAAAAGGATACTTGCATGGCCCATGCAAGACAATTAAAGCCCATAGGTCATATTGTGAAAACAACATTAACTCATGTGGCTTTTAATCCTCGCATTCCCAAAAAGGTGGGTAAAGGCCAAGCAATAGATTAGGAGTGGATCCAACCAACAACATGGGCTGGAAACTCAATAAAAGGCCAAGCCCATATTATTGGATGGTGGAATTATAAGGTGGTGAAAGAAAAGGTGGTGGAGGCAAAAGAGAGATGCCCCCAACTCAACTTGGGCATTTCACAATTTAGTAAGAACCAAATACAATATCGAGAGGCAACTACAATTAATCATGCACATGAGATAAGAAGCAAACAAGAAAAAGGTTTTATATGATGCTCAAATGCAAGGGGACATGATGACATGAGCATGATATGATGATGATGCAACAATTATATGTTGGAAGTGGCCCATTTTATTATTAAGACATGTAGCATTACAGGGGTTAGACAACTGGGATGCTACACACACTTACCTATTTGTATGAATTCACCTGCTTCACCTCCTTCGAGAAGAACCAGAATGCGTATGTTGAATGGAATGCCCGAACTATGTGGCTCATGGAATCTACTAGGCAAGTTAGTTGGTCGAGGGGGTTTCCAGGCCCCCGTATGGTTGCGCTCGTCTTGGTTCAAGAGGTAAGAACTCAGATCCTAGTAGTCACAAATATAGGACTACGAAAACCACAACCCACTATGACCTCCCGTACAAGCCTTAACATGTTTAACTTCCATCTCTAATCATACCACGTCATCCTATCAAACTAGGTTCATTCGCAGTTCAGATTCATCAACCGGATGGACCAGTAGTAACAACTAAGAATGGCTAAGGACAATAGATGTAATAGCTCTAGCAACGCTTCGCAAGCCAATCTCTAGTTATGCTAGGAGTAGTTGATCAGGGAATATATGCTACAAAGGAAACATGCATAGGATAGGATTTATTCTATCTATGTATAAAAGACTTTAGAATCGCATGCACATGGCAATAATTGAAATACTTTGAAAGCATAGGGTTCATATGTATGTGTGAGGCTTTGATTGCCTTTGCCAGTTGATAACCAGAAAGCAGAGTTTCGGAAATTTGATACTTGACTTGATTACAGTTGGTCAAGTATTGATCTTTGATCTTCAACGGCGTTGACCTCAGGCTTCGATATCATACTCTACCGGGAAGAAGCAAACACCAGAAAGGAAGATAAACAATCAACACATGGCATCGATGCAATTCTCAAACAAAGATGATGATATGACAGGTTAAATTGCATCGAAATAAACCCCTAAGGCATGTTGAAAATTTAATCGGGGTCCCGAGGGGTACAAACCCTAACTCACGGAAACTTCGGATGCACCTGTGAGGGGTTACTTTGTTCTTATATTAAACTTGTCATGAAATTTGGTTATCAATGCATGGTTATAGCCTTAAGAGATAGATCTCATTTTTCTGAACATTTTGATATATTATACATATTTTTCTAACATATAAATAGTTAGTTATTTAATTTACAAGATTTAAATCCATTTTAAATCATTTTACGAAATTATAAACATTTTTGGAATATTTAAATTATTTCCCAGCTTGGCCCCACATGTCATAAGTTTAATCATTTCAGAAACAATTATGGAAATTATTAAAATCTTGACAGGGGTGGCCCATAGGGGTATTTATAATTTCTAGAAAACATACAAATCATTTAATAAAAGAAAAGGAAATATTGCCTCAGGCTGATGTCATGCTGACATCATCCATGGCGCTGCTCTCAGATCAAGCGTGGGGCAGGAGATAGGGGACGCGCGGGGCTACGAGAGGGGGCGCGCGGGACGCGGACGAGCACGGGGAGTCGATTGGTGGTTGCGCCGCTCGGAATAGGTCGTCGGGGCTTCGGTAACGACGACGAGCAGTGGCGGCGGCGGTTGGATGATGCAGTGGAGATACAAAGAGGAAGAAAGGAATTGGAGGGGTCTGCCAGGACCTCTGGCTCACCGTGGTTGCAGAGAAGGGGTCGGGGAGGCGAAGCGACCTCGGACGACACCGGAATCGGTACTGAACGCGGCGTCCGGAGCTCGGGTAGGCGAGGTCATCAACAACGATAGAGGGCGCCTCGGTCCGATTCCTTAGAAAGGGACACACAGTCTAGCATGGCGGAGCTCCTAGGCATCTCATCTTGGCTCGGTGAGGCTCGGAACAACGGCGAGGAGCGGTTGCCGGCGAGCTAGGGTTTCGGCTCCTACGCATGTGGGACATAGAGCGAGAGGGAGGGGAAATAGGGATGGCGAGAGAGAGAGAGAGAGAGAGAGAGAGAGAGAGAGAAAGAGAGAGAGAGAGTGACATGTCCGTTATTATCGTCACCTCCGGGGGCAACGACGCGCATCGCAGCACCGATAAGGATCAACGGAAGGGCGCTGCCAGGCAGCTGCTTGCCCGGCGGGAGGAAGACGACATGGGGCAGGGTGAAGTGGTACCGGGCCAGGCTGGGCCGTGCACGGGCCGAAGTGGGCTGCAGGCGTCTGCGCGCGAGCGGTAGGGAGATAGGAAGAGGGGATGGGCTACGACCCACATTAGCTAGGTTTCTATATTTTTTACAGAAACATTTTTTCTTTTTCTGTTTTTGACTTTCTCTTTTGTATTTTCAAATTATTTTCTGTTTTGAATATTTCCAAATACAAGAGTCTTTGTAAAGTATCTGAAAACATTAAGGGACCCTTTATAACCATTTGGGTTCCAAATATTTTTTGGATTTTCAAAATATTAAAACCCATTTGAAGGTTTTCAAATAGATAGAGGAAATTAGGGTTTAGGGTTTTGATCTATTTGTTGCACACATTTTAAATGATGATGATGCTCATGGATGCACACACAAATCCTAATTACCATTTAATAAAACTAGGGTTGTTACACACATGGCTCCGCAGAGTGCGTTGGGTCACCAACTAAGTTCACGCCGCAATAAAGTAGATGGGTTTTAGGGTTTAAGGTTTTGTGTTATCCTTTTCATTTTGTGTTTTGTGTTCAATTATTTTTCATTTTGTGTTTTCATTTCAAACAAGTTTTCCTATATATATTCTAAGCTAGTACATATTATACACGTTGATGCATATATAATATAATTTCTTTGTCAACACCCGGATTTTTAATCCCATATGCCTGTTATGCCATACATCGCAATCCCAGGATTACCATTTTTGCGAGACATAACAGATTGGATATCACAGTACATCATCCATTACAAACCATACATAAGGTCTTACAACAAATAAAGGACCTCATGATCCAGTCTTAATACAATCAAGCAGCGGAATAATACAATAACGGTAGCGTGGGCGAGGCTCCATCTTCATGGTCACAGGCAATACTGCCGATGGGAGTTGATCCTAGTTGTCATAACCTTCCTGCGGTCCATCTTCCTGATAGTCCTCTTCATAGTATGGCCACAGGAATAGCTAGGGACAAAGCCATGAGTACTCTTTAAGTACTCGTAAACTAAGACTAACAAGTGAAGTGGTTTTGAGTAGGAATACTAAGCTCTAGGTTGTTTTGCAAGAAGACAGATTTACCTTAACTGAGTTCAGAAGCAAATAAATCTAGTTTAAGGTTTTATAACACCTAAGTGGGAACTTAGTTTTCATGTTCACAACCCTGTTGTGGTCAAGTCAAAGTCATGATTCAATTCACAAGTCATTTCGAAAACATCCGGCTTTAAAAAGATAGCCATCTAATGTCTCCATGGACGCGGCTATTCGAATAGTTTGACACTCTGCAGAGGTGGTACACTTTCACCACAATATTCGATACATCTGTTAGGAACAATCCTGAATTCACCATACTCAGTATGTCGATAATCAATCCTAACCTTTCAATTACATGCCCTAGTATAGGCACCTCTCCTATGAGTTTGGCCTCCCAACCATGACTATCTGTCATCTTGGGAACTACATAGGTGGTCAATCTTCACGAGGCAGCCTCAGCTCAAACCTCGGCCGCAAGGGAACCCATACTAAGGTATATAAACTTCCAATCAAGCCCTAACCAAATTTTGGGTATTGTGGTTGTACGGTAAAATTGGAATGGTATCGCATCCAGACAACCATCAGTTTTATAAAAGGGCTAAGGCTCATGCCTCAACATTTTCATCATCAAAATCATCTGGTGTTCAAGAACACATGTCAAAACATTTCATTAGAATGAATCATCATTCTAAGGTTTTCATAATCATTTTCACTAAGTATTCCCATCTAAAGTGATCAAGTTTTATGCTTAGCACTAGCATCTACAAATGGGGGTAAACACTAATGAGGGATGATAATCAAGTGTGACTTATCTAAGTTCAATCTCATACCTCAGGATGACATCAATATTTATCTAACTTAGGCCAAGTTTTATGCTCTTTATGGTACCTTTAATATTCTTTCTAAAATCTACAGTTCACTAAGTAAACACAAATAAAAGCTTTGATAAGTAAATAAAATACTAAATCTTGCAAGTAAAACTGGGATTTGGTATCATCGGTTGGTATAACCAAGGCATGCCTAATGCATTGCATATGTTATCTTGTAGGTTTAAACTTGCAAGTATGGCTTGCATGGTTTAGCTTAGATTGCTAAGATAGTATCTTGCATTAGATAGCTTGCCTTGTGCAGTGCAGTGGTTGGAGTTCTCCTTGTAAGGTTCGCAGCATAGAAAACAAAAAAATTCCTACGATGGGAACAACTATGTACCAAGATCTATCTACTAGATACAAGCAATGGGCGGATATACATCCGTAGGGAACATACCCTTGAAGACCGACAAAGATTAACGAGTCAAAACTCGTGGTTGATGTAGACGATCTCTTGCCGATCTCAAGATCGAGAGGAAGTCCTAGTGCCGAAAACAAGAAGATTCGTGCTCGCACACATGTACGAGGCATCGAGCAACCTCCGCCTCGCCCAGCGATGCACGTGAAGCACAACTCTTTCTTGCCGAAAATCCACAGGAACATGTATCTCGCTAGTCCGAGACCATGGGGATAAATACTAGAGGGGAGAGATCCTTCACGAGGAGGTGTGAGTGAGAGGAGGGGGGGCCTTTATAGGGAGAGGGGGCACCCAAGGGCCATCGCGCCCATCCATGGGCTGCCCCACCTCTTCCACATTCATGTGGGTGGACACTCCACTCACTCAAATGCCTTTCAATTCCCTCCACTAAAAAAACCACTCAAATTCCCATTAAATTTCCACCAAATTTAATGCAAACTCTCATTAAATAAAACTCCTTTTATTTATTCAGAATTTTGTCAATTAATTTAATCACAAACATTCACATATAACCCCTTGCTAGTATTTCATTTCACATGTAGAAACACTTTCTAATTTCACCAAAACCTTTTGTATCTAGTGAAATAAATTCCGCTTGTTATTATTTTCGCATGAAAATTTTGCTCCAAATGGATGTCGGTGTCTTAAGTGTGTCACCCTATGGTTCGCGAATAATGCAGACATGATCGAGACCCCTCGATCAATAATCGAAGCGGATCTGGAGACCCATACTCCCACACATTCAACGATGACTTTCTTGTGATCGCCGGAACCTTTTACGCTAGTATCTTAATCCCTTTGTTTCACGATATATTACATGTCCGAGATTCGATCATCGGTATCTCCATACCTAGTTTGATCTCAGCATCGATATGCACTCTTTTCTCGTTCCCGTGATATAACATTCTAGTGATCAAATCACTTGCTTGCAAGCTAATCAATGTGATATCACCGAGAGGGCCCAGAGCATATCTATACGTCATCGGGATGAACAAATTCCACTCTCAATCCATGGGCCTCAACATAACACTTTATTAGTTCTGAATCCATCTTTATAATCACCCTGTTACGGTGTGACGTTTGATGTTATCAAGAAACTCTTCCGGTGTTAGTGATTGACATGATCTCATGGTCTAAGGATTAGGATCACTTCGTAAGTTGTTATAGCAATATAAACTCAATGACTTTGATCGTAATGCTATACTTTGGATGAATATTCATCACACCATTACACTAATGTTGTGATCCCGTTATTAACAACATCCAATGTCCATGATCAGGAAACCTTGATCATCTTGTTAATCAACGAGCTAGTTTATAAGAGAGGCATAACTAGGAACTTTCTGTTTGTTTATTAAACACACATGTATTAACGTTTCTGTATTAATACAATTATAGCATGCAAAATAAAAATTTATCATAAACAAGGAATACGATAATAACCACTTTATTATTGCCTCTCGGGCATATTCCCTTCAGTCTCCCACTTGCACTAGAGACAATAATCTAGTTTGATAACTTTGCCTATTGAACTCTTATGGCTTTCCGGTGTTCCATATACACAATTGCAAGTGGTTAACATAATCTACGGATCTGACGCTTCAGGTCCGTGTGTATTTGCATGTCTTTGCGTCTTCACGCATCACTCATTCTCCAATGAGATGGCATTGCATAAATTTGGTCTTTCGGTGAGACCTTTAGTTCCTTGGGGTTAAAGCATGTTGATACTATTGTCATACAATATATCTTTAGTGTTATCCCGTTGCGAACCACACCTTAGTTTGATAACAAACTACTTGACACAAATTCCCTCCTTTGCTGCTACTATAGCAGTCATATACTTAGCCTTTTGTTGTAGTATCCGTCACAATGTCTTAACTTTGGAATTCATCCAAATCCATCATGGAATCTCCTTTCCATTACATTGTGCCACCCATAGTTTAAATTGAGATAAACTTAATTTGTATCTTGTGACAAAACTAGTATCAATGTAACGCTTTACAATGAACTATTTGTAATTGTTTGTCACCTCTACACAAATATATTCTTAGTTCTTCCAATAGATCATAAGAATATTCTCACCATCGTCCAATGATCATTTTATGATTCATTCTGGTATATGCTCATAACACTTAGAGCATAGGACATATCTAGATGTGTACATATCATGGTATGATTGATCAAAACATTCTCGTGATTTCACTCATCAAGTGTCAAAGCACTTGAATCTTGTTTCACTTATCAAGTGTCGATACACTTGAATCTTGATTCAATTCCTTTCCATGCGACAAGAACCGTTTCTTGTCGTTTCTATATTGAACTCCTTCAATATTTCATATATGTACGTTTGGCCCAACCATATTAGCGTCACCGTCTATCCACTATAGACATTCATGCTAAATATTCGGGTTTTGCCTAAGTCTTTCATCAAAATGAAATCCTTAACCTTTGTCAATAAAAGATACATCATTTCTAATCAACAAGATGTCCTTCACATAATGTATTAGAAATATGTCTCAAGCCCCACTTAATTTCTTGGAAATGCAAGCATCTTCATCGCCTCCGATGAAAACCTTTTTCATCACGGTGAAGATTCCAACTCCGCGATGCTTACTTCAACCGTTGAAGTTTGCATGCCCTTTTTAGCATCCTTTGAATTAACAAAACCCTTTGGACCGTGTCATGTACACGTCCTAGGTAACCATTCTATTAGAAGAACTTTGTTTTGTTTATTCATCTACCATATACCAAATTACATGTAGTGGTTGCTACTTTAATCCGTTCAGACTAAATATCGCTATGAAAGATCAAATCTTGTCATATTCAACTCTTTGAACATTGTCATAAAATACTTTACAACATGTCGAATATTTCATAGATGTGAGACATCCATGTTTGTTTCTTTATAGATCCAAATACGACCGATAGGTTTTTACACCTTTCCGGAGGGTCTTCCAAGTTCAAAACTCGATTTCTCGTGTATGGAACTATCACGGATTTTATGGCTTCAAGCCATTTGACGGAGTCAGGGCCCATCATCGCTTCTTTGCATATAGTCGGTTCATCATTGTCAAACAATAATGATTTACTCTCAAATCTTAATCATTTGATTGTTTATCCGACCTTCTTGGTTCAATAGGAACTTTAGACCTCCGTGACCGCAACCTTTTAGGCACGTAATCCATGAGCATTCTGGCTGCCTCCGGAACATTTTCCGGCGCTGCGCAACTCAGCACATATAGCTAAGGTTCGTTAACCTTATCAAAGTTCTATTGTCCTCCCACTTAACATTTATGAAAAATTCCTTCTTCAAGAAACTTCACGTTTCAAGCGACAAACCCTTTTGTCCTTGGTGTTATGGAGGAATAACCAATTGTTATTCGAAATAACCTACAAAGACATGCTCATCCGACTTCGGTTGTAAACATCTTACTTATGTTTAGCATACCAAAATTTAAGAAATGACAACTTGGGTTTTACCCCAAACCATAACTTCCATGGTGTCATTTCAACGGATCAAGATGGAGCTCTTTTCAGTGTAAAAGCGGAAGTCTCTAAAGCTTTAATCTTTTAAAACATAAAGGCAGTTTTATAAATAACACCTTTGATCCAACCATGTCAAACAAGGTTTCATTACAAATCTCAAACATTCCATATTCCTATGGTGTTTTGGGATATGTAAATCTAGGTGTTTTGCTGAACTTGCAACTCAAATAAATCCCTTTATGATAAAATCATAATTCATTTATTTTCTTGTTACACTTGTAACTCAAATAAATCCCTTTATGATCAAATCATAAATCATTTATTTTCTTGTTACAATGATTTTGCACTTCATCTTGAAAGTCTTTGAAACGTTTTCAAAATATTTCATACTTCTTTCTCATTAAGTGAACATTCACTCAAATTTCTGGAGAAAGCATATGAAGTTGAAATTCCGGTATTTACGACTATACATAATGGACTACATACATAGATATGTATAAATTCCAATAATTTAGTCGTTTGTTCTTCTTTGGCCTTTGAACGAAGTTTTAATTATCACGTGGAAAGTCTCACAAGCGTCACTTGATCAAAATCAAAGACTCCAAAAATCCATGAATATGGAGATTCTTCATGTTTTCTTTCCAATAGAATTTAAACAGCGATGCCACTTCATAAGTGATCTTTCAATCATTTGTCTTGCGACATTTTAGCATTAGGTTTTATGGATGTGATTTCTCCAACTAGATTTATAAATCATCCATCTTATATGGAATATGGTAATTATTTGAACAACCTTTGTTCTCATAATACCTGATTTAAATAACAATTATTAAAACAAATCTTGAAGTCAAGCTTTGATGTCAACGAGAAATACAAACAACGGTTTGTTTGTTTTCGATGAACATCATCACATATTCTCTTGCTAGTTACTTAGGCCATTGTGGTTCATGAATTGCGTTGTTCCGTATGAAATTTCATACCAACCAATTCGGTATCCAATACCCAAGAACCACATTGTTTAACAAGCAGAGAATACAACCATAACATGTATATCATATATATACCTAAATTGGATATTTCCAATCTTTTCTTTTCTGCCAAGTATATTTTATAGATTCTCTTTCAGCATTTCCTTTTCCTTTTTAAAAGAATCTATCAACATCAAAAGTGTCGCCATATACATGACACATAGTCCAAAGCGTGTATATTCAAATAATAATGCCTTTGGACTTGCACTTTGAAGTAGATTACCATCATCAAAATGATCGGTATTCTTTCAAAATCCATTCTTTAGTAATCTTTTAGTGTAGTAAACACTTTACATACATCTTCTATTCATCCTTATCATGACGACTTTCATGATCAAGCTACTGTAGCTTATGAAGGCGAATCGTGAGTATAACATTACTTTCCAAAACCCTTTTGGATGATTAGGATGTCTAGCATCTCAACCTTCGTAAATTCTCATCCAATATGAGAACATATATTATACTCTATCATATTGCAACCAAAACATTGTTTCAGATATCTTTATATCTGTCACACATGATGGTTTCTGAAAAAATTCTTTCAGCTCCTACATAATCTTGATATTTAAATCAAGAATCATGGAGGCAAATATGATACTTAATATACTAACACTGGAATTGTTACTCTCGATTTAATACCAACTATTAAATTTCACGGAGTAAATAGAGTTTGCTGAAAGTTTGCAATAGGAATTTAAACTTTAGATTGACACTCAACTCAATACGATACCAGTTCGTAAAGTATATATCCAGAATTCTATAGTTCTATTATCTCAATTACAACTATGCATAAGGCGGTGAACGAATGCCAATGACTACAACAAATTATGCAAATTCACTTTGATTTAATTTATGATAAATTGAGTTCTACTAATCCAAATTAGAAATGAACTCCCACTCAAAAACGACATCCCTCGTGTCTTTTTGGTGATTACATGAACCAAATCCACTACACCAAGTTCGATCATCACGTGAGTCGGTGTAGCTTCAAAGGCGAGCATCCATATGGTCATCATATCAAAAACATATGACTCATGCTTAACCTTTCGGTCCGTGTTCCGAGGCCATGTATGTACATGCTAGGCTTGCCAAGTAAGAACCTTAGTATTCATGTAACATCTTTACACCCGAGATATGCTCATGGATTCAAGTACACCCGATCATCACGTGATGTCTTGAAGCGACAAAACATTGTCGGTGCATACTTAAGGAAGAACACATTCTTATCTTGATATCTAAATGAGGGATCATCTTATTATTCTAATAAAACGCCAAACAATCAATATAAGATGCAATCAAAACATCACATGTTTATTAGTGAAATGATATGGTTCCCGCATATGATCTCCATCATGTGCACCGTGGTATGATCTCTATCATACCTTTATGTGTAAGGCCAAGGTCTATGGAACTTACACGCTATGTGTGTTGTAAGAGTATCATCTCATACTTCTACTTAGAACATCACCATATCATAACACTAGCCCAGCAACAATCTAAACTAGACGCCTCTAATTTATCCATTGCAAGTTTTACGTGGCTTAGGGCTTTCGAAGATAGAACCGTTCTTACCTACGAACATGAACCACAACGAGGATAACCAAATTGTTGACAACTCGTTGCAAATTAGATATTGACTATAGTAGGAGAGACAGACACCCGCTAGCCACTTATGCAAAACTAGTTGCATGTCAAGCGTGGAACAGGTCTCATGTGCGAGGACATGTAAAGTTTGTCCGGGCCACTTCATCTCACCATGCCACCAATATCCAAAGTACAACTAAGAAGCAATAAATGATCATCATCGCCCACATAATCATATGTGTACTACCCGTGCAAAGTATCTACGCATAGATCCGGCTCTGATACCACTGTAAGGTTCGCAGCATAGAAAACAAAAAATTTCCTACGATGGGAACAACTATGTACCAAGATCTATCTACTAGTTACAAACAACGGGCGGATGTATATCCGTAGAGAACATACCCTTGAAGACTGACAAAGCTTAACGAGTCCAAACTCGTGGTTGATGTAGACGATCTCTTGCCGATCTCAAGATCAAGAGGAAGTACTAGCGCCGCAAAACAGCAGCGCATCCGTGCTCGCACACACGTTCGAGGCACCGAGCAACCTCCGCCTCCTCGCTCCAGCGATGCAGCGGAAGCACAACTCTTTCTTGCCAAAAATCCACCGGGAACATGTATCTCGCTAGTCCGAGACCATGGGGGATAAATACTAGAGGGGGAGAGAGATCCTTCACGAGGAGGTGTGAGTGAGAGAGAGGGAGGGGAGCTACTTTTATAGGGAGAGGGGGGGGGGGCAACCAAGGGGCCATGCGACCAGCCATGGGGCTGCCCCCACCTCTTCCACATTCATGTGGGTGGACACTCCACTCACTCAAATGCCTTTCAATTCCCTCCACTCAAAAAACCACTCAAATTCCCATTAAATTTCCACCAAATTTAATGCAAACTCTCATTAAATAAAACTCCTTTTATTTATTCAGAATTTTGTCAATTAATTTAATGACAAACATTCACATATAACCCCTTCCTAGTATTTCATTTCACATGTAGAAACACTTTCTACAATTTCACCCGAAAACCCGTTTCGGTATCTAGTGAAATAAATTCCTGCGCTTGTTATTCTTTTCGGCATGAAACTTTTGCTCCAAATGGATGTCGGTGTCTCTTAAGTGTGTCACCCTATGGTTAGCGAATAATGCGGACATGATCGAGACCCCTCTCGGATCAATAATCGAGCGGGATCCGGAGACCCATCTTGACTCCCACACATTCAACGATGACTTTCTTGTGATCGGAACCTTTTACGCTAGTATCTTAATCCCTTTGTTTCACGATATATTACATGTCCGAGATTCGATCATCGGTATCTCCATACCTAGTTTGATCTCAATTCGACATGCACTCTTTTCTCGTTCGTGATATAACATTCTAGTGATCAAATCACTTGCTTGCAAGCTAATCAATGTGATATCACCGAGAGGCCCAGAGCATATCTATCCGTCATCGGGATGAACAAATTCCACTCTCGATCCATGGGCCTCAACATAACACTTTATTAGTTCTGAATCCATCTTTATAATCACCACATTACGGTGTGACGTTTGATGTTATCAAGAAACTCTTCCGGTGTTAGTGATTGACATGATCTCATGGTCTAAGGATTAGGATCACTTCGTAAGTTGTTATAGCAATATAAACTCAATGACTTTGATCGTAATGCTATACTTGGATGAATGTTCATCACACCATTACACTAATGTTGTGATCCGTTATTAACAACATCCAATGTCCATGATCAGGAAACCTTGATCATCTTGTTAATCAACGAGCTAGTTTATAAGAGAGGCATAACTAGGAACTTTCTGTTTGTTTATTAAACACACATGTATTAACGTTTCCGTATTAATACAATTATAGCATGCAAAATAAACATTTATCATAAACAAGGAATACGATAATAACCACTTTATTATTGCCTCTCGGGCATATTCCCTTCACTCCTCTGCTTCTTCCTCGTAGTATACTCCTTACTCTTCGTATCCTTGCTCGGTACTAGCTCCTATAAATAAATACGAAGTACACAATCACCAAACAATTCTTAACTACTTCTATTTAGCACACAAAGGTTCACACTAGATGATCTAGCATCATCACAATCCTCACAAAGATTAAGGCAAAAATTCTATTTATTTTACTTTAGAAAAGTAATTTCTACTCATTGAAAAACTACTTAAGGTTTAATATTCTCCAACTAAAACATGGGATCATGTTGACACATGTCATCACCACATATTTCAGTACTTGGGAATATGATTTAAAGTGGTGTCACAATTTAATAAGGTTTAACCCTTTTATTTTAATTAATTAAAGTGACCAGAAATGCCTATGGGGCATTCTTTTATTACTTGTCCATTATTTTTGCAAGTAAACCTAGATATTTTTATATATTCAGAAAGGTCTGATCAAATGTGATTTTGAGAGTTGGAATCAACTCAAAATCTTTTATGGTTGAATTTTAAAAAATGTTTGAATGCAGAAAAGTCTCTGCCTTGTTATTTTTACTATAGGCGATCTACAATTTCAAATGGTTTGAATCTAACGGGCTTGGATTAAGAATTTTAATACCTTTCTAGCAAAATTAGTTTCATGCAATTTTTGTTCAGTAAATTTCTATGGATTAGTTTTTGAATCTATAAACAGAACTAAGTTTGAAACTAAATAGATAAATCTAATTTCAAACTAACTAGGTCACGCGGGAACATTAATCGGGTTTTACCACATACACTGGCCTTGCGCTTTAAGTTATTGTCCCCACCAGTTAGTGAGACAGGGGTACGTGGTGATTAGGGCCGTAGGATTAGAAGCAAGATCTACGGCTAAGGTGCATCGTCCACGTCTGAACAGAATGCGGCGAGCTCGAACCGTAGCGCGGCCAGTGCGGGTCAGTGGCGGCTCACCGGGGCTCCAGCGATGGACTGCGATGGGGGCGAATGACAAAGTCGACGATGGTGATCCTCCTGGTACTGGTGGCTCCTCCTGGGGTGGCTCCAATCAACGGCGCCCTTCTCCTCCAGCAGAGGCAAGATCCGGTGAAATTCCTGCGACCTGGTGCTCGACTTGCTCCGGGAATGAGTGGGCACGATCAGTGAGAGGTGGGGAGTGAGATGGTGTAGATAATTCATGCTGGGGAGGCCTCCTTTTATAGGCGAGCGAGAGGCGTGCGCACAGCGAGCTCGTGGTCGGCTCCACAGCGAGCTACATGCATGGCTGGCGGTAGGGTACGGTGCCCTGCCTCCTGTCAAATCTCAACGGATTGATGGCGAGGCATTGGGTGGTGCGAATTGGTCAGAAGACGTCGACGCTCTAGGCGGCTCCGACGGGAATTTTAATGGCGCACATGCGCTCCTGGTCGCGCGGCGGGGAACGGGCATGTCTGGGAGGTTCCTGGGACAGTGGTGATCACGTACGCGAGCGGCGAAGGCGGGACGCGATCTGTGCGAGCATGTCGAGCGCGGCGCTCTGGCGTGCTCTTGGCATGGTCACAGAGAGACTGGGCGCGCGCGTTCTGGGTGGTCCAGTGGCTAGCAGGGCTCGAGCGTTGCACATGGGGTGGAGGTGGACGATGGAGTGCCTGCTAGACAAGGTTGGCGAGGCTAATTAGGCTCCTAGCTTGCTGTCGATAGTAGGGGTGGCAATTGGGCTCGGCCATTGTCACCATTGATGGCATGGTCAAGTTCACAGTGAGCTAGAGCTGGTTAAACTAGTTAGATGATCTATTGAGAGTATAGTGAGATCTAGAGAGGGGACAAGGTTGGCACAACACTGCTCACTATAGTGTTTGTTGTTTAATTTGATTTGTGCTCAGAAGGTGTTTGATGAAATGGCCGCAAGAGATTTGAATTTGAATTTTTGGATGAAACTTGGTGGGTGTACTAGTCACATACTAGGTAGTCTCTGGTTGGTTGGTTGGTTTTGTCAAGGTGCACTGGTTTGGTTGGTTTTTTAGAAATGGTGATCTTCCCATATGATATAGATTCAATTTTGAATTGTCATTTGAGTCAAGTTGCCAAATGTTTCTGTGGGTTTGCAAAGTGGGCTTGGGTTCACTTTCACTTGGTCTAGTAAGGGGTGAAAATAAATAGATTTGTTTCTGTTTGAAATCTTGGACTAGAAACACTCAAAGTGGCCTAGTGAGCATGATTGGCAAAAATGACCATTTGCTTATTTTGTTTGTTTTTCAATTTCTCTTGATTTGTTTCTGCTCGGAATTGATTTAGATGATTTTTTTCATATTTAAACCATTCCTTGCTATTCACAACAATCACACAAGTCCATTCATGCATTCATACATTCATCACATACACACATGCATTCATATGATTTTAATTAACAAAAGTTTTTGTTAACCCTAATTTTGGTGATTGGAATTTGAGAACCTTGATTAAGATTTTTGGGATGTTACAAACCTTCCCTCCTTAAACAAAATCTCATCCCGAGATTTGAGAAAAAGAAAACTAGGATTTAAAGAGATCGGGAAACTCCGTCCTAATGCAATCTTCTTGCTCCTAGTTAGCTTCTTCTTCAGTGTGGATACTCCACTGAATCTTGAGAAACTTGATGCTCCAGGTCCTGGTGGTTCTGAAGGCTTACTCCAAAATACGGATGGGTACTTCGGGATACGTCGGGTCATTATTTATCTCTATGGTTCGGTGATCAATATTCTTGAAAACTTCGGTCTCTGGGACTTCTAGGCATTTGCGAAGTAACGATATATGGAACACATTATGCAGGGCTGACATCTCCTCTGGCAGTTCCAGTTGATATGATACTTCTCCTTGATGATTCAGAATCTTGAAAGGTCCGATATATCTGGGGGCTAACTTTCCTTTGAGCTAGAAACGTTGCATTCCTTTCAAAGGTGACAATTTGAGATACAAAAAATATCCGATATTGAAGGCTAAGTCTCGACATCTCTTGTCGGTATAGCTCTTCTGTCTAGATTGGGTGGTCTTGAGGTGCTCACGGATCTTGTGATCTTTCTCTTCTGATTATCATAGGATGTTGGGTCCAAAAATCTGACTCTCTCCTACTTCCGACCAATTCAATGGGGTATGACACTTCCTTTCGGGACATGAATTCAAATGGGGCCATTTGCAAACTAGCTTGATAACTGTTGTTGTATGAAAATTCTGCGAACGGAAGACAGTATTCCCATTTAGATCCATATTCTAACACACACGCTCTCAACATATCTTCGAGTATTTGGTTTACTCGCTCCGTTTGTCCATCGGTCTGGGGGTGATAAGCTGTGCTGAAATCCAATCGGGTTCCTAATCCTTCTTGGACTTTCTTCCAAAATCTCGAGGTAAACTGAGTTCCTCGATCCGATACAATGTTCTTGGGGACTCCATGCAAACTGACAATTCTAGCAATGTACAACTCTGCTAGCTTCGAACTCTGATAGGTGGTATTGACTGGTAAGAAATGAGCGACTTTGGACAGTCGATCTACTATGACCCAAATAGAGTCATTTCCTCTACTAGATGTAGGTAAACCGGTGATAAAATCCATTCCGACTGAATCCCATTTCCATTCCGGAATCTGCAATGGTTACAATAGTCCTGCGGGTCTCTGATGTCCCGCCTTGACTCTCTGACAAATATCACACTTGGCTATGTAGCTTCCGATTTCTCTCTTCATTTTATGCCACCAAAATTGCTCCTTCAAATCCTGATATATCTTTGTTCCTCTGGGGTGGATAGAGTAAAGAGTATCATGAGCTTCTTTCAAAATAGCTTTCTTCAATTCCGAATCAGATGGCACACATATACGTCCTTTGTCCCACAAAGCTCATTCTTCATCTTCGGTGAATCCGGGTACTTTTCCTGTACCGATGCGACTTTTGATTCCGTAGATACTAGCATTTACTTTCTACGCCTCCTTGATCTGACTAATAAAAGTGGGTTGAAGTTCTATGCTATCCAAAAATCCTTCACTTACTAGTTCCATTCTAAAATCTTCCAACTCCTGGTGCAAACTTGGTTGCTCCTTCAGAATCATAGAGTTCAATCGACACGGCAATCTACTAAGGGCATCTGCTACCACATTGGCTTTACCGGGGTGATAGTGGATGTCCAGATCATAGTCCTTGATTAACTATATCCATCTCCTTTGCCTCATATTCAACTCCTTCTGAGTGAAAATATATTTCAGGCTCATGTGATTGGAATAAATTTCACAACGGTTTCCCATAAGGTAATGCCTCCATGTTTTCAAGGCTAGAACTATGGCTGCTAGTTCAAGGTCATGGGTAGGATAATTCTGCTCATGTTGCTTCAGTTGTCGGGATAGATAAGATATGACTTTGCCCTCTTGCATTATCACACATCCGAGAACGATCTTGGATGCATCACAATACACATCAAAAGGCTTCGTGATATCCGTCATGATCAAGATTGGGGATGAGATCAATCTCTTCTTGAGTTCTTGAAAACTTGCTTCACATTTTTCCGTCCATTCAAACTTCTTATCCTTCTTCAACAATTGGGTCATGGGTATCGCGATACTCGAGAATCCTTCTACGAACTTGCGGTAATATCCCGCTAATCCGAGAAATGCACGAACTTGGGTTTGAGTGGTTGGGGCTTGCCATTCTTCAACATCCTTCACCTTTGCGGGGTCAACGAAAATTCCTCCGGCTGACACAATATGTCCGAGGAATCCTACCTCCTGTAACCAGAATTCACATTTGCTAAACTTGGCATACAACTGATGCTCCCTAAGGGTTCCAAGGATGGTCCTCAGGTGTAGCTTATGTTCTTCTTCTGATTTGGAATAGATCAGAATGTCATCGATGAAAACAATGACAAAATTATCCAGTAAGTCCATAAAAATCTTATTCATGAGATTCATGAAATAATAGGGGGCATTGGTTATCCAAAAGACATGATAGTGTACTCATACAGTCCATATCTAGTGGTAAAGGCAGTCTTTGGGATATCCTCTGCTCGAATATTGAGTTGATGATAACCAGTTCTAAGATCAATCTTAGAAAACACTTTGGCACCAGTCAACTGGTCAAACAGATCTTCTATCTTTGGCAGTGGTTACTTGTTCTTGATGGTGACATCATTCAACTTCGGATATTCCGTACACACACGGTTACCTCCTCTTTCTTGTCCACGAACAAGACAGGTGATCTCCATGGCGACGCACTTGGTTGAATCAATCCTATCTCCAGCATAGCATCCAGTTGCTTCTTCAGCTCCACTAATTCAGACGGGTTCATACTATAAGGTCTCTGAGCTATGGGTCTGATGACCCACAAGTGTAGGGGATCACAATAGTCTTCGCGGGTAGTATTACCCAATTTATTGATTCGACACAAGGGGAGCCAAAGAATACTTGCAAGCCTTAACAACTGAGTTGTCAGTTCAGCTGCACCTGTAAATATTTCTTGCTCATAGAAGTTTATCAGTAGCAACAGTTTGTAGTATCAACAACAAAGCAACAACAGCAGTAACAACAATAATGAAACAGTAGCAATAGTAATAGTAACAGTAATAGTAAGATTCGAGTGCGGTAGGCATAGGGATGGATGGACGGGCGTTGCATGGACGAGTCTAAACATGTAACTTCAAGATCTAAGGCATTGCAGATAATTAATAACAAGCATCCAAGTACTAAACAATCCTAGGCATGTGCTCCAAATATAGTCACACGTGCTCGCAATGAGAACTTGCACAACATCTTCTGTCCAGCCAACCCGTGGCAGCGGGGCCACTAGGGAACTACTGACAATTAAGTTGATCCTTTTAATAGAGCACCGGAGCAAAGCATTAACACTCCGTGAACATATGTGATCCTCACACCACATCCATCCCCTCTGGTTGTCCCAATTATTGTCACTTTGGGGCCTTTGGATCCGGACAATGATATGTATACCCAACTTGCATATAAGATCACAAACAATACTATCATAATGATTCAATAATAAGTTCAGATCTGAGTTCATGGCACTCGGGCCCTAGTGACAAGCATTAAGCACAAAAAGTTGCAACAAAGTCAAATAGCACTAATAGAGATACTAGGCACTATGCCCTAATAGATCTTATTCGATTACATGATAGAACTCATCCAATCCCTACCATCCCCAAGCCTACAGCGGGGGACTACTCACTCATGGATGAGGGAAACATCAGTGGTTGATGGAGATACGTTGGTGATGACGATGGCGATGATCATCTCCAAATTCCCCGTCCCGGCAGGGTGCTAGAACGGAGTTTCTGGATCTAAATCTTGGTTTCTGGTGGCGGCGGCGAAACGGAACTCTTTCTGGAAAACTATCGAACCCCCCTCGGTTTTAGGTCGAAAGGCAACTTATAGGCGCAGAGGGAGGCCGAGGAGCTTCCTGGGGTGGCCACACCTCGGTAGCGGGTTAGGTGGGCCGCGCAGGGTGGGTCCGGCCCCAGGCGTCCCCTTTGTCTCCCCTCCTGGCTCCGTGGATCTTCTGGTGAGAAATAGTTTTGGCATATTTTCCGGGATTTTTCCTAATAGTTGATTTTCTGCACAAAAACAAGACACCAAGGTAATTCTGCTGAAAACAGCGTCAGTTTGTGTTAGTTGTATCCAAATCACACAATTTTAGAGAAGAAACAATAGCAAAGTGTTCGAGAAAGTAGATACGTTTTGGACGTATCAACTCCCCCCAAGCTTAGCTTATTGCTTGTCCTCAAGAAATTCAGTTGAAACCGCGTGCGATAAAAGAACTTTCACGAACACTTTGCTTCATATGATGTATATATTCTCAGCACAGGAGTAGATGCTTAGACAATTCATAATAAGAAGTATGCAACTAAGTCTACTCAATAGTCATTGCAAGCTATGAAGAGAAACCAACTCAATAATAATAAGTAGCATTAAACATAAACATAAGCAACATGGCAATGCTCATAATAAGGTATGATAGAGTGGTATCTCTCTTGCCTTTGTTTGAAGATCACAATATGAATGCCAAGGCACTTCTGAAGTTCAAGTGAAGACTAGAGGTAAAGATATCAGAGATACAAGAATCAAAGTCATGACATAATTAACCAAGTTTTGGAACAAACACAAGAATGATAACTATGCTCTCAAGAAGGTGCTCATAGAATAAGTGGTGTCTCAACAAAATTGTGAAAACCGTTTTGTGAAGGTTTGAAAGGCTTCCCAATGCTGAAAGGAAGGTACTCGTTAGCTTTGAACTCTCATTGCCCATATCATAGGCATCTTCATGTGGTTAAGGTGAAAGTGAGGTCCACTCTGAATCATATGCTTGACAGACCATAGGCTGAAAATCCCAAGTCCCTTGAGTACGAGGGTTGCTCCGCATGCTACTCAACTTGGTCACCTAAAAGTTCTTGTCATTGTAAATACATGCATATCATTGAGACCCGCCAACGGGTACCCCTTGCATATGGTATAGGCTGTCCCATAACCAAAATGACAAGGCAAGCAGACAATGAGCATCTCAACAATCTTTTTATTTACCAAATTCATAGCTTTTTATTGAGGATGCTTCATAGATGCTCATTATGGTGATGCTGCAAGTTTCTACCATGATTAGGCATGGCTTAGGCTAGCGACCCAGGCGTTTCTCTAACACAATGTATAGACTCCATGAACTCACAAGCTCCCCTTTTATTTCACATCGTCGACATCCGTAAACAAAAGAGCAAAGTATCAACTGGATAGGATATCCAAAAAGTGTTGAAAGAGTTCCCCATGACAACACGGTTCTACTGACTCCCAGCATATAATTAGCAAGCATATAACTTTCATGGACTAGTCGCAATGGTTCATAATTATTAAGCGCAAGGAATAAAGTGTGCCATCAAGTTCGTGAGAACTTTACTAACTAACTTTCTCAAAACAGACAAACATTTTATTTTGGAAGAAAACAAGGCATATTGAATATGCACTGAAGTAGCAAATGATGCTAATAGGTAGGTATGATGGACACAGCTGGCAATATTGGTTTTGGGAAGTTGGAAGCACAGGCAGAGCACATACTCCGTGCAAGTGAAGGCTAGCAATAGAGAGGGAGCGACAAGCGAGAGATAAATAACTGTCATAATCATGCTTGCAACAAAACATGACTAATTATGGCATGAAAGTGATAGAAGAAATCTGAGGCAAAATAAATCATCTAGGCTTACTGACTATTGATTAGTAATATGCACGTGTGATCTTGTGCCAAGTCGATTCACATGAACAATCAGAGGATGATACCACAATATCATACCAAAGTATGAATAAAACAATGCAAGCAAACAATCATATGACATGCTACAAACTATTAGGAAGCTGGAGCTAATCATAGACAAGCAAGAACTACTAAGCATCTATAATGACATACACCTTACACAAACAGGCTAAGCATGCTCACAATGAAGAGTATATGTACAAGAATGAAACAAATAGAGTTTGTTACCAGCCTCTTACCACACCTCGAGTTGTCTTAATCTTCATTATTGCCCTTCACTTGTGTGACTTGAATATTAACATGAAACCAAAATCCATTGTGGACGGCTGAACCCTGCAAAGAACTCACAAAACCAAAGAAGAACAACAAATATTTTTTGTGTTTTCGATTTTTTTAGAAACAAGCAAACAAAGAAAAACCAAACAAAAACAAAGCAAAATCTTTTTGGATTTTTTTTAGGCAAACCAAAGAAAAGAAGCAAAGAAACAAACCAAGAGAAACAACGAAAATATTTTTGGTATTTTTGTGTTTTTGGGAAAGAAGCAACAAGAACCAAAAAGAAAGTGAAACGATGGATATACAAAGAACCGACGGAACATGATATATAAATGAGTGTGATGTCGGTAATACCTCCCCCAATCTTAGGCTTTTGGCCTAAGTGGGGCTCAATCCCATGGTGCCCAAGTAGATGCACCTCCATAGTATGTCGAGGAAGCTCGCTCGTCCTGGTACGAGCTCGAGGCCTCCCCTATATAGTGTACTACAGGGTCATATGAGGGTGCTTCCTCCTGATAGTGCCCGTGGAAGTTGAGAGAGCGTAGCTTGTCATCCATCTCTACTTTCGTGCGTGACCAAGGTCCCTGAGAAATACTGAACAAAGTGGTTTGGGGTAGAGGGATCTCTCTCTCTCTCTCTTCCCTGTCAGTAAACAACATTCTATAAACCAAGTTCTCAAGAGTAGAGCTAGTGGTGACAAAGTGATGCGCCTTCATGGCAGAAAGATCAAGACTCATAGGAGCCAAAACTATATCATGTGGATCAACAACATGTCCAAGGTAGCAGCAATACAAGTAGCAATAATTCCCCCATAAATGGGCCTCTTAGCAGCTAAATGACGAGCAATGAGGGAACCAAGATTATACTTATCCTCACCATAGAGCGCAACAGCTAAGCAGGCCAATTGATAGTTGGATATATTACTAGTGTTCTCCTACCAAGAACACGGTGGTAAGATAGTAGGCAAAGTACGATGGTGGAAGTTGAATATTCTTTATCTTCCCTCGTTGAGCTCTGCGGTCATCATCATTGGTTATTCCTCGGTAAAGCTCCAACAAATCAGCGGGAAGATCTAGAATCTTCTTTGATGACCTAGCTGTACCAAGTCCCAGGGATCTGCAAAATTTCTTCAAAGACATTGAATGAGCCCTATCATAAATTTTGAAAGACACAAAGGGCTTGAACATGCTGTTAGTAAAGGAGAAACTCTCCATAAATGTTTTAGTAAGCACAGTATATTGTGCACTCTCATCCTGCATGAAACTTGTTAGACCATCCCTCTCAATCAAAGTCATGAAACCGTTAAGAATCCCAGCAGCTCGCAAGAAAGCTTGTCAAGGAAAGGTGGAGAGGTGCGCATCCCCTTCATCTCCCTCGTCACCAAATCGCAGAGTGATGAGATCCTCATTGTATGAGGGTCTAGTACTGGTAGATGACCTTGGAAGCCTTGCCCTTCTAGGTGCATCACTCTCAAATATATCACCAAATGTGTGGTGGTCCATGACTTCACTTTGCAAGGAGCAATCCCTCCAAAAATCAGGACTTGAGATGGGCTGAACAAGGAGATCAAAAATCGCGAGAAAGAACAACAAGAACTCGAGCTTGAGAAAGTTTTCTGGTGTTTTTTGGGAGAGAGAAATAAGGTGGCTTTGAGGAGGCATCCTAGAGGGGCCTAGGTGGGCCAGACCCCCCCAGGCGCCACCAGTGGTGGGCCCACGCCTACCACAGGTGTGGTGGCCTGGGGTGTCCCCCTGGGGCACCTCTAGTGCCTCTCGTCCCCTTTTTTCGAGGAAAATTTTATTTTGAATTTTCTGGGATATTTCGGGAAACTTTATTTTTGGCTAATTTTCAGGGTATGAAAATTGATTTTCTCGCAGAAACAGTTTTTTCAGAAGAAGCAAAAGCAAAACAAAAGCCAAACTACAGGAGCTCTAAGAAACTCAAACAAGCAAATAACTAGCAAAACTAAAACTAAAGCAAAACTAGGAAGGATAAAAGTAAAAGAAAGCAAGTATAACCATAGTGGAAACATTATTTTGTTCATTAAAATCCTTTTGTTAACAAGGTTGATCAAGTCTTGTTACCAAAACAATCTTATATGAAACAAAACTTTGCATTCCACAAGGTGATTATGTTACCTCATACTTGATAGGAATGGTCACAATCATAATAGTTTCAAAATTTTCTTGTGGAATGGGACAATATATTTCTCCAACCTTGATGCCCTCAATATTTTCAATGGAATTCAGGCAATAGATTTTAACAACCTTCTTGGGGAAATAGACAGTGTGCTCTTTGTCATTAATATTGAATGTTACTTTTCCTTGATCGCAATTGATGACAGCACCTGCAGTATTAAAAAAAGGTCTCCCAAGAATAATAGACATATTATCATCTTCAGGCATTTGAAGCACCAAAAAATCAGTTAAAACCAAGAAATTATGAGCCACTTGAACAGGAACATCCTCACATATACCAACAGGAACAGTAGTTGACTTCTCAGCCATTTGCAAAGAAATATCAATTGGTATCAACTTTTCTAGCTGGAGTCTCTTATAGAGAGAAAAATGCATAACACTAACTCCAGCTCCCAAATCACATAAAGTAGTTCTAACATAATTATTCTTAATGGAGCAAGGAGTAGTTGGTATACCTGGATCACCAAGTTTCTTTGGAACTTTACCATTAAAGGAATAATTAGCAAGTAGAGCAGAAATCTCCTCATTAGGAATCTTCCTTTTATTAGAGACAATATCCTTCATATACTTTGAATAAGGAGGCAACTTAATAGCATCAGTCAAAGGAATTTGCAAGAATAAAAGCTTTATCCACTCACAAAACTTGTTGTAGTGTTCTTCCTCCTTTGACTTGTGTTTCTTACTTGGAAAAGGCATAGGTTTCTGCACCCAAGGTTCTCTCTCTTTACCATGTTTATTAGCAATAAAATCCTCCTTTGCGTACCTAGTGTTCTTAGTGTGTTTCTTAGGTTCTTCCTCACCTTCCTCCTTATCAGGAGACTCATTATTATTACCACTGTTAATTTCAGCATCAGAGACAGATATACTATTAGGATCTACAACAGATTCAAGTGGTTCCTCAACTATCTTGTGTTTATTTTTCTTTCTCTTACGAGTACTACCACTATATTCACCTTGTTGGGAATCCTGCTCTATTCTTTTAGGGTGTCCTTCAGGATATAAAGGATCTTGAGTAGCTATACCACTCCTAGTTCTAATTCCATAAGCATGTTTATCTCCTAAAGCATTAACTAGCATATCCTTTTATACCTTAGCAAGTTGATCAAGTTGGGTTTGAACCATTTTACAGTGTTTACAAAGCATTTTAATATCATTAGAAGTTCTTTCCACAATATCTTTCAACTCATGGATAGATCTAGAGTTTTCCAATAAATGATTCTGAACTTGTTTATTAAAATTACCTTGTTTAACAATAAATGTGTCAAGTTCCTCTAAGCATTGATCAGGAGGCTTACCATAAGGAATATCTCCTTCATTAAATTGGAGAGAGTGTACCTCAATAGTAGATGAGTGGGGAATTGGCTTACATAACTCTTCTATAGGAGGTAGATTCTTCATATCTTCAGCTCTAATACCTTTCTCCTTTAGACACTTCTTAGCTTACTTCATCACTTCATCATTTAATGCAATAACTCCCCTCTTCTTTGTTGTTGGTGCTGGAATTGGTTCAGGAACAACTGGTTTAGGAGTAATAGGATCAGGTGTATTTAGCTCAGTTGAAGTCCAATCATCATAATTCTTGCTTATCTTGGTCATTAATTCTTCAACATCGGTAGGAGTCCTTTTCCTAAAAACACAATCAGCAAAGCTATCTAGGTATGTCCTAGAATCATCAGTTAGTCCATTATAATAAATATCAAGATGCTCATTCTTAGGCAATGGACATCCAGTATGTGCATGAATCAAGGCACATAACCTTGTCCATGACTCATGCAATTTCTCTTCTTCTCCCTGTTTAAAATCAAGAAGTCTCTACAAAGCAACATGTCTAGCACTGGGAGGAAAATATTTATGGAAGAAACAAGCAATCAAGCAATCAGGGCTATCAATGGAACCAGGAGGTAATCTATTAAACCAAGACCTAACTTCTCCTTTTAGTGAAAAAAAGGAAGAACTTAGTAACAAAGTACTTGCGCATTTTAAAATCATCAGAGAACAAAGCACTCATAGTAGAAAGCTCATTCATATGAGCCACAACACTCTCATTATCAGTCCCACAAAAAGGTTCTTTCTCAAAAATATCTAAATAAGACAAATCAAGAGAGAAATCATAATCTTCATCTTTAATATCAATGGGAGAATGTAGGGGTTCCAATCTTTAATAAGATAGAGCCCCCTGTGTTTACAATGCTAGTCCCTGGATCAATAGCTAGCATCCACAGTTAAGATGTAATATCAAGAAACAAAGGTCATAATATAACTTTATAACCAGGAATAACATAAGTTTATTACATCAAACATAGCTCATTTGGCTATTACATTACATTGCAGCGGAATAACTATAGTCATGGGGTCCTTCATCTTCAAAGTGCCACAGGCAGATGTTGGTTGTAGACTTTGTAATCCTAAACAATCAATCTTCACTAAAACAATCAAACTCGCAACATACAAGTTCTGACCACAAAGGGTCAATACATTTGAATTGTATTGGAAGGTGATACTATGATAATATAGTGGAGTCTATCATCTATATGCATTTGGTTAAGTGTAGTTGAGGCTTGCATTGCTCAAAATAGATTTTTCCTTAACATTTGAAAATACTAAGTTTTTTGCTTTGATAAAATCATTTTTCTCAATCAAAGATTGAAGATCCTTTACAAGGCATCTCTCAATCAAAGATTGAAGATTTCAAACAACCCTTGTTCAAACCACAAGTTTTAACTTAGAAATTTGAATGATGAGATTCTTGATTGCTTCCATGTCTTGATGCTCAAATTGTCCTTTACCAGGGACATGGCTAAGTACTTAGGTTTTACACTCTGCAAAGGTGGTGCACTTTCCCCACAAGACTTGGTTTCCCAAGACAAGATCTTTCAGAAGCCTTCCCTTAGACCAAAATGGACGCGCTCCAACCTATCAAACACTACCACCCACTGTCCATATGGCTAAGTTCTTGCAACCTATATGATCATGGCAGAGCCCATAATGCCAAGTGGCTGCACTTGAAGCTTATCAACATTTGACATCTCAAATCTGTTTGTTCCTGGGTGGCATACCACAAGTGAGATACACAAGCCAAGTCTGTGAACCACTCAACCAAAAACCACCAAGCAAGCCCATTCCACCCAGGTGATTCATTAACTTAGTTGTTTTATTAGACAAAATCTCAAGTCCTCAGACTTAGAATATTTTTCCATAGTGTGAATATATATTCCACCCATGTTTTCTATTAGCTAGGCTAAGCTTGATAGTAATAGGAATCTTAACTTAGGAAGATTTCCACTAAGGTTTCATCTACTAGTTTTCCTATAGTAAGGTTTATATTTAGCATAAATTCCATGCAAGTTTTACTTAGCAAAATCACTAATGCATAGTGAAAGTAATGGGACAAAAAGTATGAAGCATCACTTGCCTTTTTGGTAGAGGGTATAGATTCACTCCTTTTCCTTGCTACAATCACACTCTTCAAGTCACTACAAACCAAATCAAGCATGGCACAAACTCAATCTACCAATCAAGCAAAACAACACATAAAATCACAAAGTCAAAGTAATGCATGTAAGCATGCCAAGCTTTTTTTTGTTTGAAAAAGTGGTTCCTAATGGGTCATGAACATTTGAAAACACCTAATGGTCATTTTATAAAGTGGCAAAGTCATTTGCAAAAGGTTTCACTTCAAAAACCATTTTCAAAACAAAGTATCATTTTATGTGGTGTAAAAATATTTTACTAAGGCTTTAATCTCTAATGTTCACCAAATACATTTTCAGCTTATAAAACTTGGTGTTTAGGGTCAGAGAGTTTACAACAAAACATTTTCCAAAGGTTTTCTTCCAAAATCATTTTTAATAAATAAACCACATTTCTATTTGACTAGAAATGGTTCTAATTCAAAGAATCATTCTTTTCCTTCACCAAATACATTTTTGAGTCCACAATTTGTTTCCTATGGTCAATAGGTTCAAATCAATCCAATTGCCAAAGATTTTATCCCCAAATTCATTTTTAAACAATTTTTACATCCTTAACAAGCAATCAAAAGTTTCTGCAAATTCAAACAAGATAACAGATACTATTTGCTAAACTAAGGGCATGGTTGGCTAGGGCTTGTTCTCCTGATTTCAACGATATAAAATTTGCAAAATTTGGACGTGGGGTTTGAAAGTTATTGACTTTTCAAATTGGAACATCAAATAGAACATAATTTCTGTTTTAAAACATCTCTGGGCCACGTGTCATGTTTTAATTGGTCGAAAACGGTTCGCGTGGATCGACCAACGTGGGCCGCTGGATCTAAAGTAAATCTTACGGCGCAGATGCTCTCATACCCCTTCGATAAATGACTCTATCCTAGCCAATGGATCTGCATCTAACGGTTCCTATTGCCTGGCCAAACAAGAAGCGATGGCCGGCGTGCAGTGGCGGAGCGCGGCGAGGCTATGAGTCGACGTTACAGGAAGCGAGGAAGGAGGAGGGGTGGCTCACTGTGATCGCCGCGGCACGGGTATGCTCAACCTGCCCTTGGTTGGTGAAGGGGCGCACGAGGACGGGCGGGATTCCTCACCGGAGTTAGGGCTGGCGCCAGGAGCTTCTGTTTGTTGACGGGGATGGGGCTGTAGTCCACCAGAAAGCAAGAGAATGGTAGGGTTAGATGCGGGCGAGTGCACTGGACACATGCATATCATCGGAAGGACAAGGGGTGGCCAGTTACTACCTGGAGGCTTCGTCGGAGAAAGAGGCAGACGGCGGTGCTGCAGGTCGTCGTCGAAGCCGAGGTTACAGGGCACCCGTGGATGAATGACTGGCACAGGAAGATGCGCCATGATGCGGTGAGCGTGCTTGTGTGTTCGAGAGGCAGGAGGTGGTGTGGCTCGGCCGGATTCGAAGGTGGAAGCTCGTCGGAGACAGAGTTGCTCGGGGAGAAATTAGGGCGGCCTGGGGGCGTGCTTGGGGGAGGAAACAGAGGGAAAACGGAGAGGAGTCACTGGCGTTTAAATGTGCCTGGTCGCTGCGAGTTAAGGTGGCCGTGTTAAGGCGAATTCAAGCCGCGAATCAAAGCCTGCAACGGCCGGCGAGGGAGGAAGAACAGGTCGTGGGGTGGGGAAGAAGAGGGACGTGGCGGTGGGGTCCTCTGGTCAGTGAGAAAGGGAAAGGGAACGGGGTCCAGTCGTCAGTGTCCTCGCGGGTGTGGGTTTGAGTGCGAAAACGTTTCGTCAGAGGGTGGGGAAAATGGGCTGCTGGGCTGGGGTGGGCTTTAAATTTTTTTTTTTCTGTTTGAAACCTTTTTCTATTTTCCAAATCAATTTCTGTTTTGAATTTTCAATCTATTATTCAAACATTCAACCAATTCAAACAATTCAAACAATTGTAATGAGTTTTTGGTTCTGTTTATCAACATAAACCAAATCCCAAAAATAAAATAATATTTTTTATTCATTTTAAGATCCATTCATTAATTAAATAAAATGGACCTTTATTTATTTAATCAAATAGGGTTTGATTTAATTAATAGAATCTCCATTTGAAATCCAAATATTTTCAAAACCAAATCAGTAGGTTTTATTTGGAAATAAAGAATATTTGGAAAACTTGTTTTAAAATAAAATAACATCTTTATTTTTGGTCCATTAACAATTAAATAAAATGGGCCTTATTCATTTACTTCAAATAAGATTTGTTTTATTAGAATATTTATTTTGAAATCTAAAATAAAACCAAAACACTTCAGTAAGTTTATTTGAGAACATAAAATATTTGGAAAACTTATTTTAAATAATTAAATAAGTTTTGATGTTTTGTTAATAGTAAAACCTTTATTAATAAAACTTGGATATTAAATCCTTATTAATTTAATTCAAATAAACCTTTACTAATTTTATTCAAAATAAAATGTCTTAATTCAAAAGCTTGGCCAAAGTTTTAATTTGGCTTTATAAAATAATCTTTATTTATAAAATCACCTTTTCATTTGAAAACAGGATCTTTTATTAAAAGATCCAAAATAGTAATTCCAAAACATTTTAATTTCCTTTAATAAATGTTTATCTTTTTAAATCCCTTTAGCATTTTATTTGATCCAAATTGGTTTGAAGTTCCAATTGAATTCAAAAAGTTTCTTCTGGCTCTGGAAATCAAACAAAGTTTTATTTTATTCATTTATTTTCACATTACAAGATTTGGAAAATCTTGGGATGTGACAGGCTACCACCCTTAAAATAAATCTCGTCCCGAGATTTGGGGAAGGTTAGGGTTACAAGTTGGCTCAAAACAACTAGGGTACTACCACCCTTAAAAACTTTCAAACAAAAATTACACATTGTCCTTCTTGGGATCTTGGGAAAACTTCTCTAAGCAAACATTTGCATTGAGTCCTTTGTTTCCATGATTGACTCATGGGCCAAGGTTGAGATCCTTCATAGACTTGTTTAACTTGTTCTTCATCTTTTCTGGACAATTGTTTGCATAGTGGCCTAGTTCCTTGCATTTGAAACATGTTATAAGTTTGAGGTCTTGAGGTGGCTTCTCTGGACAATATGATGCATAATGTCCTAACTCTTTGCAGTGTTTGCACATCACTTGGCTAATATCCTTCCTCATCTTGGGTTTCACTAGCCTTTGTTTGTCTTCTTGGCTCTTCTCCTTTACTGGGCATTCATTGGCATAGTGTCCCATCTCTTTGCATTTGAAACACTGCACTTGCGTAATATCCTTCTTGCTAGTGTTGGGGCATTTCTTCTTCTTCTTTTTGGGTCTCTCCAAAGCTAGGAGTTCTTCTAGTTCATGTTCTTCATGAGTGGGAGATCTTTCTCTCTTCTTGGGGCATTGATCTTCATGCTCCTTGGATGCATGATCCTTGTCTCTAAAAATATTGCTAGCTTGGGTTCCTTCTAAAATAGCATCTTTGTCATCCTTGTTGTCCATAGCTCTTTGGGAAAAGTTTTCTCCCATGTTGATCATTTGAGTAACTAATCCTTGCAACAATTGGGATTGAAGTTTCAAAATCCTTTGTATGGCTGGGTCTAGTCCATTGTTGTTGGCTAATAGCTGAATTGTCTCTTGGCTCAACTGGTTTTGGGTAGCTATGAGCTCTTTCATGCTGTCAGCTTGGTTGGTGTTGGTGTCATCCACTTTGATGTTGGAGTCTCTTGGAGTAGTCATCTGTTTGGGTTGAGGAAAAATTTAGAATAGGCAAAATGTTTTTCTAAGGAATCATTTCTAATCACACATATCACAATTCACACAAACAATGTGCATGCAATCACAAACCAAACATTTCACTCAAAAACATAGTCCTAGTACATACTTAGGCAACAAAATACTTTTGTTACACCACATAAGTTGGTGAGTTTGACTTAACTAAAATATGGTAGTCCATCTATAGGGTTTACTTGTGATCTTTCCATCCTTCTTGGTTGATTCTTCTTTTCATGAGATCATGGTTTCTTTGGGAAAACTCTTGGTCACAAAAACTCCTAGTGTAGTGGACTCCATCTAATTTTGCATCTCCTTAGTCTCCATATCTTGAGCATGAATTCCTTGTCTCACTTGTAGTCCTTAGTGGTATCCAAGTTGGAAGTCCTTGGTGAACATGCTGAAAATGTTGAAGTCATTAGAGTTGAAGAAGTTGAAGTCATTAGAGTTGAAGGTGTAGAAAAAGTCCTTTGCACATGGTGAAGTCTTGGGCCATGGGTAGGTTTTTCCATCAAGTTGAAATAGAAGAGATATAGAGTTGAAACCAAAATGGTTGAGGAAAGAGTTTACAAGTGTTTTGTAAATAAGTTTTTGGAACAAATACAACTCCTATTCTTCTAAGGGTTTTTGTAATCCTAGGTTTACAAATCCTACAGGCAACACAATGCTCTGATACCATCTGTAGGGGTTCCAATCTTTAATAAGATAGAGCCCCCTGTGTTTACAATGCTAGTCCCTGGATCAATAGCTAGCATCCACAGTTAAGATGTAATATCAAGAAACAAAGGTCATAATATAACTTTATAACCAGGAATAACATAAGTTTATTACATCAAACATAGCTCATTTGGCTATTACATTACATTGCTGCGGAATAACTATAGTCATGGGGTCCTTCATCTTCAAAGTGCCACAGGCAGATGTTGGTTGTAGACTTTGTAATCCTAAACAATCAATCTTCACTAAAAACAATCAAACCTGCAACATACAAGTTACAGCCACAAAGGGTAAATACATTTGAATTGTATTGGCAGGTGATACTATGATAATATAGTGGAGTCTATCATCTATATGCATTTGGTTAACTGTAGTTGAGGCTTGCATTGCTCAAAATAGTTTTTTCCTTAACATTTGAAAATACTAAGTTTTTGCTTTGATAAAATCATTTTTCTCAATCAAAGATTGAAGATCCTTTACAAGGCATCTCTCAATCAAAGATTGAAGATTTCAAACAACCCTTGTTCAAACCACAAGTTTTAACTTAGAAATTTGAATGATGAGATTCTTGATTGCTTCCATGTCTTGATGCTCAAATTGTCCTTTACCAGGGACATGGCTAAGTACTTAGGTTTTACACTCTGCAGAGGTGGTGCACTTTCCCCATAAGACTTGGTTTCCCAAGACAAGATCTTTCAGAAGCCTTCCCTTAGACCAAAATGGACGCGCTCCAACCTATCAAACACTACCACCCACTGTCCATATGGCTAAGTTCTTGCAACCTATATGATCATGGCAGAGCCCATAATGCCAAGTGGCTGCACTTGAAGCTTCTCAACATTTGACATCTCAAATCTCTTTGTTCCTGGGTGGCATACCACAAGTGAGATACACAAGCCAAGTCCATGGCCTTGTGAACCACTCAACCAAAAACCACCAAGCAAGCCCATTCCACCCAGGTGATTCATTAAATTAGTTGTTTTATTAGACAAAATCTCAAGTCCTCAGACTTAGAATATTTTTCCATAGTGTGAATATATATTCCACCCATGTTTTCTATTAGCTAGGCTAAGCTTGATAGTAATAGGAATCTTAACTTAGGAAGATTTCCACTAAGGTTTCATCTACTAGTTTTCCTATAGTAAGGTTTATACTTAGCATAAATTCCATGCAAGTTTTACTTAGCAAAATCACTAATGCATAGTGAAAGTAATGGGAAAAAAGTATGAAGCATCACTTGCCTTTTTGGTAGAGGGTATAGATTCACTCCTTGTCCTTGCTACAATCACACTCTTCAAGTCACTACAAACGAAATCAAGCAAGGCACAAACTCAATCTACCAATCAAGCAAAACAACACATAAAATCACAAAGTCAAAGTAATGCATGTAAGCATGCCAAGCTTTGTTTTGTTTGAAAAAGTGGTTCCTAATGGGTCATGATCATTTGAAAACACCTAATGGTCATTTTATAAAGTGGCAAAGTCATTTGCAAAAGGTTTCACTTCAAAAACCATTTTCAAAACAAAGTATCATTTTCTCAAATACATTTTTAGCTTATAAAACTTGGTGTTTAGGGTCAGAGAGTTTACAACAAAACATTTTCCAAAGGTTTCTTTCCAAAATCATTTTTAATAAATAAACCACATTTCTATTTGACTAGAAATGGTTTTAATTCAAAGAATCATTCTTTTCCTTCACCAAATACATTTTGAGTCCACAATTTGTTTCCTATGGTCAATAAGTTCAAATCAATCCAATTGCCAAAGATTTTATCCCCAAATTCATTTTTAAACAATTTTTACATCCTTAATAAGAAATCAAAAGTTTCTGCAAATTCAAACAAGCTAACAGATACTATTTGCTAAAATAAGGGCATGGTTGGCTAGGGCTTGTTATCCTGATTTCAACAATATAAAATTTGCAGAATTTGGACGTGGGGTTTGAAAGTTATTGATTTTTCAAATTGGAACATCAAATAGAACACAATTTCTATTTTAAAACATCTCTGGGCCACGTTTCATGTTTTAATTGGTCGAAAACGGTTCGAGTGGATCGACCAACGTGGGCCGCTGGATCTAAAGTAAATCTTACGGCGCAGATGCTCTCATACCCCTTCGATAAATGACTCTATCCTAGCCAATGGATCTGCATCTAACGGTTCCTATTGCTCGCAAACAAGCAGCGGCCTGGCGGCGCGTTCGTGGCGGAGGCGGCGACGACAGCGAGTCGACGTTCTGAAGCGAGGAAGGAGGAGGGGTGGCTCACTGTGATCACCGCGGCACGGGTATGCTCAACCTGCCCTTGGTTGGTGAAGGGGCGCACGAGGACGAGCGGGATTCCTCACCGGAGTTAGGGCTGGCGCCAGGAGCTTCTGTTTGTTGACGGGGACGGGGCTGTAGTCCACCAGAAAGCAAGAGAATGGTAGGGTTAGATGCTGGCGAGTGCATTGGACACAGGCATATCATCAGAAGGACAAGGGGTGGCCAGTTACTACCTGGAGGCTTCGTCGGAGAAAGAGGCAGACGGCGGTGCTGCAGGTCGTCGTCGAAGCCGAGGTTCTGTGGCACCATGGATGAATGACGCATGTGAAGATGCGCCAGGATGCGGTGAGCGTGCTCGTGTGTTCGGGAGGCAGGAGGTGGTGTGGCTCGGACGGATTCGAAGGTGGAAGCTCGTCGGAGACAAAGTTGCTCGGGGAGAAATTAGGGCGGCCTGGGGGCGTGCTTGGGGGAGGAAACAAAGGGAAAACGAAGAGGAGTCACTGGCGTTTAAATGTGCCTGGTCGCTGCGAGTTAAGGTGGCCGTGTTAAGGCGAATTCAAGCCGAATCAAAGCACTGCAACGGCGAGAGGAAGAACAGTCGTGGGGTGGGGAAGAAGAGGGACGTGGCGGTGGGGTCCTCAGTCGGTGAGAAAGGGAAAGGAACGGGTCCATTCGGTGTCCTCATGGTGTGGGTTTGAGGCGAAACGTTTCGTCGAGGAGTGGGAAAATGGGTCTTTGGTCAGTGGGCTTTAAATTTTTTGGGTCGGCTTTTTTTTCTGTTTGAAACCTTTTTCTATTTTCCAAATCAATTTCTGTTTTGAATTTTCAATCATTCAACCAATTCAAACAATTCAAACAATTGTAATGAGTTTTTGGTTTTGTTTATCAACATAAACCAAATCCCAAAAATAAAATAATATTTTTTATTCATTTTAAGATCCATTCATTAATTAAATAAAATGGACCTTTATTTATTTAATCAAATAGGGTTTGATTTAATTAATAGAATCTCCATTTGAAATCCAAATATTTTCAAAACCAAATCAGTAGGTTTTATTTGGAAATAAAGAATATTTGGAAAACTTGTTTTAAAATAAAATAACATCTTTATTTTTGGTCCATTAACAATTAAATAAAATGGGCCTTATTCATTTACTTCAAATAAGATTTGTTTTATTAGAATATTTATTTTGAAATCTAAAATAAAACCAAAACACTTCAGTAAGTTTATTTGAGAATATAAAATATTTGGAAAACTTATTTTAAATAATTAAATAAGTTTTGATGTTTTGTTAATAGTAAAACCTTTATTAATAAAACTTGGATACTAAATCCTTATTAATTTAATTCAAATAAACATTTACTAATTTTATTCAAAATAAAATGTCTTAATTCAAAAGCTTGGCCAAAGTTTTAATTTGGCTTTATAAAATAATCTTTATTTATAAAATCACCTTTTCATTTGAAAACAGGATCTTTTATTAAAAGATCCAAAATAGTAATTCCAAAACTTTTTAATTTCCTTTAATAAATGTTTATCTTTTTAAATCCCTTTAGGATTTTATTCGATCCAAATTGGTTTGAAGTTCCAATTGAATTCAAAAAGTTTCTTCTGGCTCTGGAAATCAAACAAAGTTTTATTTTATTCATTTATTTTCACATTACAAGATTTGGAAAATATTGGGATGTGACAGAGAAGTGGCAAACTTAGGATCAGAGGACAACTTAGGCATAATAGTACGTCTAGCAAGGAGACTCTTCATAGCACTAGTACCATGTGTGTTTCGGCACTCTTCAACAAAATCATCAGTAAACTCAATGTAACCATCATTAATATCATAGCTCTGACTAGCAGGTGAGCTAACAGGTGTAATAGTCTATTCACTAGGAGTTTCGGTATTTCCTAGACTAGCCATAGTAGCATCTAGAAAAGGACCTAGTGAACCACTCGCATCAAGCACAGTAGAAGTAACATCATGAGCATCAAAAGCAGTTTCAGACTCAGTAGTAGTAGCAGTGTGTGTTGCATGAGTATGTGGTGGTGGTGTGACAAGCTTACTTATAACAGACGGTGAATCAAGAGCAGTAGAGGTGTTTAGGACTGTACCTATTCTTGTAGTGGATGGTAAAATAGGGAACTTTCCATCATGAGACTTCCCCATGATGAAAGGAGTAGCAGTGAACAATAATAGATCCAAGTGAACTTACAAATAAAGCTATGCTCCCCGGCAACGACGCCAGAAAATAGTCTTGATGACCCAAAAGTGTAGGGGATCGCAACAGTGTTCACGAGTAGTATTACCCAATTTATTGATTCGACACAAGGGCATCCAAATAATACTTGCAAGCATTAAAAACTGAGTTGTCAGTTCAGCTGCACTTGGAAATAGGTCTTTCTCACAGAAGTTTATCAGTAGCAATAGTTTGTAGTAGCAACAACAAAGCAACAAAGAAGAATAACAACAAAGGTGAAACAAAGAGCAATAGTATGTGATGGGATTGAAAGTGCGGTAGTCATAGGGATGGATGGACGGGCGTTGCATGGACGAGTCTAAACATGTAACTTCAAGATCTAAGGCATTGCAGATAAATAATAACAAGCATCCAAGTACTAAACAATCCTAGGCATGTGCTCCAAATATAGTCATACGTGCTCGCAATGAGAACTTGCACAACATCTTCTGTCCAGCCAGACCGTGGCAGCTGGGCCTTTAAGGAACTACTGGCAATTAAGGTGCTCCTTTTAATAGAGAAACAGAGCAAAGCATTAACACTCCGTGAACACATGTGATCCTCACACCACAGCCATCCCCTATGGTTGTCCCAATTATTGTCACTTTGGGGACTTTGCTTCCGGAAAATGATATGTGTACACAACTTGCAGATAAGATCACAAATAATACTATCATAATGATTCAATAATAAGTTTAGATCTGAGATCATGGCACTCGGGCCCTAGTGACAAGCATTAAGCACAACAAGTTGTAACAAAGTCAAATATCACTAATAGAGATACTAGGCACTATGCCCTAACAGATCTTATTCGATTACATGATAGAACTCATCCAATCCCTACCATCCCCAATCCTATAGCGGGGGATTACTCACTCATGGATGAGGGAAACATGTGGTTGATGGATGCGTTGGTGATGACGATGACGATGATCCTCTCCAAATTCCCGTCCGGAGGGTGCCGTAATGTAGTTTACGGATCCGAATCTTGGTTTCTGGTGGCGACGGCGGAGCGGAACTCTTTCTGGAAAATTATTGAACCCCCCTTGGTTTTTAGGTCGAAAGGAAACTTATAGGCGAGAGGAGGCCGAGGAGATGCAGGGTGGCGCACCCCTCTAGGTCTTGGTCAGTGGGCCACTGGGTGGGTCTGGCCTCCCAGGCCTACCCTCTGTCTCCCCTTCTGGATCCGTAGATCTTCTGGTGAGAAATAGTTTTTGGCATATTTCCAGGATTTTTCCTGATAGTTGATTTTCTGCACAAAAACAAGACACCAAGGTAATTCTGTTGAAAATAGTGTCAATCCGTGTTAGTTGTATCCAAATCACACAAGTTTAGAGAAGACATAATAGAAAAGTGTTCGAGAAAGTAGATACGTTTTGGACGTAGCAGGGTCCGGTTCTAGGGATTAGTTCAATGATAAACTCGATATCACGATCTAGGGGCATACCAGGCAAAACATCTGGGAATACATCGGGGTATTCACAGACTACTCTGACTTGGTCGATGGTTGGTTGGGATAGACTCTTGTTGCACTTGAATTGACGGGGCAAGGTTTCAGATACATGTTTCATCGATATTCCTAATGCACCGGTCATGGTTATGGCTTTCTTGGCACAGTCGATTAATCCTTTATGTTTCGACATCCAATCCTTTCCTAGTACTACTTCCAAACCTTTAGTTCCAAGTACTATTAGATTAGCATAAAAATCTATGCCATGGATTCAGATTGGTACAACCTTGCAAATTTGTTTAGCTTTGGTGGTTGAACAAGCTATTTGAACTATCATAACATGCTTCAATTTGGTTGGTTGAATCTTACTAGTGCATGCAAATTCTTCAGTAACAAACGAGTGCGATGATCCAGAATCAAATAGCACTCTTGCAAGTACTGAGTTAACAAAAAACATACCCAGCACGACATCTGGCGCTTCTTGGGCTTCTTCAGCATTCATGAGAAACAGATGGCCTTTGCGGTTGAGCGAATTCCCTGGGGAAAATCTTCTTCCAGGCTAAACACGACGCTGCTGCTGAGCTGGGGCATTCATGTTGGGGGCTGCTACAATCTTCTAGGGGCACTCATTGGAATAGTGACCCTTGGTTCCACATTCATAACAAGTCACATGAGACTTGTCCTTTGCTGCAACAGGAACAACATTGCTTCCAGTCCTCGGGGCAGTATTGGTGTTGTTGGCAACATTGTTGTTGTTGAACTTGGGCAGTGCACGGTTGAAATTGCTGGAGTTACCGGGGTTGTTTTTGTGGGTTCCTCCGGGCCTTGGGTTTCCATGGTTGGGATATGTCTAACGGTTCATCGGGGGTCTATTGGTTCTTGGGGCAAATCCTGGAGACGGGTTGGGGCGATACTTTGGGTTATGGTGGGTTCCTGGTTGATGCATCATTCGACACTTGCGGTTCTCATTGGCTTGATTGATCTTGCCTTCCATCCGAATGGCAGAATCCACTAAGGCTTCAATGTCAGCAAATGGAATGTTGACCAATACCGTTTGCATCTCATCATGCAGACCATTTAAGAATCTCTCCTTGTTCTTGGCTTCAGTGTCAATCTCATCCAGTGCATACCTAGCTAGTGACAGAAATCTGTCACGGTACTCAACTACTGTCATACTCTCTTGCTTCAATTCTCTGAATTCATCTCTCATCCTCTTGATAAATCCCGGTGGCACATGGGTTCTGCTGAACTTAAGCTTGAATTCAACCCAAGTCATCATTTGACCTCCATTCATGGCACAAACGCTGTTCGACCAAGCTCTTGCATCTCCCGCCAGATAGTGGGTGGCAAACAGTACTTTCTCGTTGGCTTCCACTCCTGCAACTTCTAAGTTGTTCTCCATGGTTTGCAGCCAATCATCTTCATCTAGGGGCTCTTCAGACTTAGTAAATATAGGTGTATTGGTGTTCTGAAAGTTCTTGAGCTTGGATCCATGGTTCTCCTGGTTTCCATGGCCTTGGTTGTTGTTGGCCATCTGAGCTATGTGGTGAAGAGTGGCTAAGTTGGCTTGACGTTCGGCTCTTTCAGCTTCGCGGTCCGAAACCAACATTTGCAAGTTCTGCAACATCGGGTCCAGGGATGAACTGCTTCCTCCGTGAGGCATCTGAAGATTGAGATGGATCATGAGGAAAGAAGGAAATTTCTAAGGTTCGGGGTTTCTATTTTTGCAAAAGCTTTTGAAGTTTGACTCAGATTTTTCTAGCAACTTGCCTTTCATTCATTCATTCATAACACACCATACAAACACACACCACAACAAGGAAAACAAATGGTTTTAAGAACCATTCCGTGAAACTACGATACAGTGGGACCGGATACAACTCACTAACGCTAGTGCTCAAGTGCTACTACTCCTTGGAATCGGTGGCTTTATCATCCTCATCATCATCATCATCATCATCATCATCGATGAAGGCGAAGTCATCCTCATCGATGAAGAAGTCCATGGATTGATCCTCCAGTAAGTCATCATCGTCACTGAGGTAAGAATAGGGGTCTCCGCGGATATCCTCCCTTGCATTCTCCCTCTCCTCAAGCTGCATGTCCCTCTCGTGGATGGTATCCTCCAAGTCCGTGATCCTGTGACGAAGGAGGGCAATGATGCGCTCCTTCTTGTTAAGCTGACGGCGACGAGACTGGCGATCCTTCACAAGCATGGAAATGGTCTGGCCCTTCTGGACGGCAATGGCGTAGTTGTGGTTGGCGTAGGAACATGCATTGTCTAACTTCTTCTGCCAGTCATACATCATGAAGCTGAGGTGGTCCACTTGATGCTTCAGCTCAGGGTGATATGGTGCCTCCAGTGGCTGTCCCATAACATCACACCTTGGATAGAACTCAAAGCGCGTGCCCTTCATCTGATTGATACTCTGCCCACATAGACGGGCAAGAGCTTCCTACATGGCCCTGACAAGTCCATCTAGCCAGTTTTTCTCCCATAAGGTGAACTGGACTCCCTCTGAGGTGGGGGCTTCAATATTCCCTCTGAGACTTGCAACAATCAGCCATTGCAATTCTCCTCCTTCCTGATCGTTGAGCTGAGCTCCGAATAACTCGGGGTGCAGCTCGTAAGTTCTCGAAGCTGGTCCAAGTCATGCTCAAAGATGAGATCTCCTCCATTTCCCAACTGATAGAACTTGATGTACTTCACGTCCATCTATAAGAATGTAGGATGAGTAAGTTAGTAGAGTGATCAAGTGTGTCAAATTTTATGTAAGTTTGCAAGAATTTTTGAGGAACATGAATTTTCATTAAAGAATCTAAGTGGCATGAATGACAATACGTTTTCATAAATACTCACTTACTTTGTTTTGAAACTAAGTTTTCGATTCAAACGTCCATTCTAAACTAGGGTCTCCTATGGTCAGGATGGCTCTGATACCAAATTGTCAACACCCGGATTTTTAATCCTAGATGCCTGTTATGCCATACATCGCAATCCCAGGATTACCATTTTTGCGAGACATAACAGATTGGATACCATAGTACATCATCCATTACAAACCATACATAAATCTTACAACAAATAAAGGATCTCATGATCCAGTCTTAATACAATCAAGCAGCGGAATAATATAATAACGGTAGCATGGGCGGTGCTCCATCTTCATGGTCACAAGCAATTCTGACGATGGGAGATGATCCTAGTTGTCATAACCTTCCTGCATTCCATCTTCCTGATAGTCCTCTTCATAGTTTGGCCATGGGAATAGCCAGGGACAAAGCCATGATTACTCTTTAAGTACTCGCAAACTAAGACTAACAAGTCAAGTGGTTTTGAGTAGGAATACTAAGCTCTAGGTTATTTTGCAAAAATCCAGATTTACCTTAACTGAGTTCAGAAGCAAATAAATCTAGTTTAAGGTTTTATAACACCTAAGTGGGAACTGAGTTTTCATGTCCACAACCCTATTATGGTCAAGTCAAAGTCCTGATTCAATTCACAAGTCATTTTGAAAACATATAATGACGGAATAGTATGGCCACTTTAACTGTCCATAACCGCGGACGCGACTATTCGAATAGTTTGACACTCTGCAGAGGTGGTACACTTTCACCACAATATTCGATACATCCGTTAGGAACAATCCCGAATTCACCATACTCAGTATGCAGATAATCAATCCTAACCTTTCAATTACACGCCCTAGTATAGGCACCTCTCCTATGAGTTTGGCCTCCCAACCATGACCATCTGTCATCTTGGGAACTGGATAGGTGGTCAATCTTCACGAGGTAGCCTCAGCTCAAACCTCGGCCACAAGGGAACCCATACTAAGGTATATAAACTTCCAGTCAAGCCCTACCCAAATTTCGGGTATTATGGTTGTACGGTAAAATTGGAATGGTATCGCATCCAGACAACCGTCAGTTTTATAAAAGGTCTAAGGCTCATGCCTCAACATTTTCATCATCAAAATCATCTGGTGTTCGAGAACGCATTTCAAAACATTTCAGTAGAATGACTCATCATTCTAAGGTTTTAATAATCATTTTCACCAAGTATTCCCATCTAAAGTGATCAAGTTTTATGCTTAGCACTAAGATATACAAATGGGGGTAAACACTAATGAGGGGTGATAATCAAGTGTGACTTATCTAAGTTCAATCTCATGCCTTAGGATGACATCAAGATTTATCTAACTTAGGCCAAGTTTTATGCTCTTTATGCTACCTTTAATATTTTTTCTAAAATCTATAGTTCACTAAGTAAACACAAATAAAAGATTTGATAAAGAAATAAAATACTAAAGCTTGCAAGTAAAACTGGGATTTGGTATCATCAGTTGGTATAACCAAGGCATGCTGTTGGGGATATGCTATATGGGTATCCTCATAGCATGTCTCTTATCCGACTAACCCGGGTGCCCATAGTCGGTAGCATGGCTCTGTTTCTTTGGCCCAGATTAGGTGGATCCAAAAGGGAGGCCCATGCCGGATAAAGGAAGGCTACGGTGGAGTCACCAGCGTACCCAGAGCCTTGGAGTGCAAGATACACAATACTAGTAATAGACGGTGTAGAACTCTGTAAACTGTCCGGCTAGGACTTTTCCCTGTAACCCTAGGACCTGGCGACTATATAAGTCGGGCCTATGGGAGCCTTTAGGGCACGAAAACTTAGACTCTCTAGTCACCTCGCACGGCGAACCTATCTCTGTAACTCGGCGTATTGCCATTATAGTGATTTATAGCAGGAGTAGGATTCCGCCACCGTTGTGGGATCTAAACCTGGGTAAGCTGTGTTACCTCGTACCCGTCAACCGTCCGCCTTACCCCACGTCTCTAAACACGCACTGTGAGGACCCCTCCATGGCGTACTCGTCGGCAATACCACGACAGTTGGCGCCCACCGTGGGGCAAGAGGCGCTTCAAGCTCTTCAGCGGGCGAGGACCAAGATCTTCGCGGGAATCGGCGAAACCGTAGCCATCAGTCGTGTTCTCTTCTCCGGCAACGTTCCGATCGTCCCCCCGACAAGTTCTGGATCCCGGCGAAGACGAACCCTACGCGGTGTTCGATCGTTCCTATCGGAGACATCCCCCTCTTCATCGTCGAAACCGACTCGGGCACTAGTTCCCTGGGAGTCGGAGGAGCATCAAGACCCGCACGGACCGCCTACGGGCATGATACGTTTGCGGAAGGATCGATGTCGGATCGCTCCTCGAAGTTTGCCGGCAAAGATCGGAAAGCATCAAGACCTGCATGGACCGCCTATAGGCAGGATACGTTCGCAGAGGGATCAATGTCGGATCTCTCCTCTGAGTTTGCCGGCAAAGATCGGAAAAATTCAAGTCCCACCCAAACCGCCCCTGTGCAGGATATAAAGGTGGAAGATCACTGCAAATCCGCCGGCTTTGTCCGTGCGTCTGGACAGCAGAGATCCAAGTTCATCGGCATGGTTACCATCTTCGATCTGGCGCACTGCGTTCAGAGAGAGGGCGAAAACCCCTGTGACTACCTCGCCAGATGGCTCCGCATACGGGCTGACCTGGCTAATTACCCCAATGATGATGCCATCTATCACTTTGTGGAAGGACAGGACCATGGCACGCTTCTTCGACATTCTCTAAGGCGGCAACAGGCGTCAGACCGACTTACCTTTGAAGGCATGGTGAACACCGTCAAAAACTACGCGGAGGCCAAAGCGGCAGCTCAGACAGCGTTTGCGCTCATTGACGGAGACCCTCCGATTCATCCACCACCATCGCCTCCGGCCGCCATCGTCGCAGCAGCACCACCACCTCCAGTCATCGTCGAGGCTGTTGCACCTCCACCACCCGTCATCGAGGAAGTCCTGGCACCCTCTGGCTCTGTCATTGACACACTTTATGCTGATTTCAGTGCAGATTTAGAGGAGATAGACTTCAGTCTGGAAGAGCTAGACTCCGCTATGCAGGAGATGGAGGAGGAGTATTCACGCGACGAGCAAGCTAATAATACCGTCATGTCCCGAGGGGTGTTCGTCACCATTGGGACGGCGATGGATGAAGATCAACCCGGGCAAGCTCCGCCTACGGCGCTGGAAAAAGGGAAGGGGCCACTTATTGCTGCCGACAATGATCGCGCAAAGGTCATGCCTCCTCCATCTAACCTAGTGCAGCAGCCGTAGGAACTCGACACCGGTCCAAGCAACAACAACACAAAACTTGCAACTCCAAAGATCCACGTCAAGCAGCCCACGTTACTCCAGCTGATAGAGTGATGTACGGCAATATCCTCGTTGAGCCACTAACCGTTGATCATATCCGGAACGTGACTCAGCTTGACGAGAAGCACCAGCAGCTGCTGGAGGAGGCGCAAGCCATCGCGGAGCAAGGCTCTAAACTAGATCGAGACCTGGTCAATGCACAGAAGTCCATAGAGAAAGCTAGAGCAATGGAAGCCGAGTATAAGACTCTACTGCAGCAGCAGAAGGCTAAGAAGGCTCCGGATCGCGTCATCAACGATCCTGGTGTACGGCGCAACCTAGGATGGGCTCCTCGAAGCCGGCACAGGCCAAGGCATACATTGATAGTGAAGGCAAGCAGGTGATGCCCACCCCACTCCTTAACCTCGCCGTCGCCAAGACCCTTCCGAGCAGGATAGATCGCTGAGGCGAGAACAGGTTTATGACCTAGTGGCCAAGGCGGTAAAGCAGCAGGAAAAGGCCACCTCTCAGAGGCTTGAGTCTGACCCAGCGCTCTGCCGATCTAGCCAGTACAAACCGCCAAGGGACAGATCTCCTCAAGATGTCGGATCACGGACGGGTTCATCAGAACGAAGATGGAGGGATGCACGCAACAGGAAGGATGCTATCCCCATATCCTCCGACCATGGAGAAAGAGCCCAACTTCGCCACCCATCGCCACCGCCCCGATCCCCCCGACGTCAGGAAGACTACAAGACTCGCCATCGCACGGATATGCCTCCACCAAAGCAGTGCGGCATCGTCATCCGCGACAACGCGGCACAAACCCGTCATGATGAAGAGCGCCACCAAGGACATAAGAGCAGGTCACACCACGACCCTCCGCGTCCGACAAGCAACCGCGACAGGCGTGGGGCGTCGCAGGAGGGTAACAGCAAGAAGGCTAACCCACCGCCACCTCCGCCTCCGTCGGCGCCAAGCAGTCACCATGGCGGAAGAGGACCGCGTTGTTCACGCAGCCCGTCCCCTGTTGACAACAAGAAGAAGAACCCAGAGCCATACGATGCACGTTCGCGGATCAATAAGATCCACGAGGCCCGGGAAGGACCGTACCTGGGACCACGTTGCTTTGGACCTGCAATACGGTTCGCAACTTACCCCAAAGGTTTCTGGATTGACAAGACCATCAAGCCCTATGACGGCACCGCCAAGCCCGCCACATGGTTGCAGGACTACGACAACGCAGTGGAGATTGCCGGAGGCAACCCCAACGTCGCTGTCAAGTACCTCCCGTTAATGTTGGCAGGAACGGCCCGTCAATGGATCGACGACTTACCGGAGAGATCTGTCTACAACTGGCTGGACATGCAAGAAGCATTCACCAAGTACTTTGAGGGTACATACAAGCGTCCCTGCACTGTGGGCGATCAACAGCGGTGCATGCTGGAGAAAGACGAGACATCTCGCGCCTACCTCTCCCGCTGGCTGGATATGAAGAATTCCTGCGCAGGAGTGCACGCCCAGACCGCCATGGCCGCTTTCATCGATGGGTTGGAAAGGGGCACGTTGTTCGACATGTCAAGCGCTTGCAGGACAATCATCAGCTTGACTTGAATCAGATGATTCAGTTAGCTAGTGAGTTCGCAGCTGCCGACGACGATACTCGTGGCTCTTTACCGGCAACGGCCGTTCCAACTCAAGCTCGGAGGAACAACAGTACAAAGCGGAAAACCGCTCCAGAAGAAAAGCAATCTACCGACATGGTCGCAATGAATTTTGCAGGACGAGGAGAAGGCGAACAACGTGGCCGAGGAAGGGGAGCAACAAGGAAGTGAAACCAACTCGGCGCCGCTCCGTGTCCCCCAAACCTACGAAGAGTACCGCGATATGCCGTGCCTCGTACACCTCGACGCCAACGGCAAGGCCACCCATACCAATCGACACTGCAAGTTCGTCAATGACCTCAAGGAAGACCCGGAGTCCGGCTATAAGCGAAGTCGGAAAAATAGACCGCGAGGCAAGGGCAAGGGGAGGAAGAAGGAGGAGGAGTCCAAGGATTCAAGTGACATGGACGAGGACGTTGACCCCAAGAACGCCGCCAAGAGCGACGACAAGGGCAAGAACCCCTTCGTAAAGAAGGCCCCAGTCTATCACACTTTCCTTGGCACCCCCATCGTCCGACAACAGAAGACCTCTCTCAGGATCCCGATGGCAACTATCCCCCCAGTCCCCCAATACCTGCGCTGGTCGGAAGTTCCAATCACTTCGGACAGGACGGACCACCCAGACCTTGTGCCCATGGAAAACCAGTACGCCATGGTCATCAACCCATTGATTGACGGCGTAGAGTTCACCAAGTGCATGGTGGATAGTGGAAGCAGCATCAACATCATGTACCTGGATACACTGCGGAAGATGAACTTGACGGAGGCAAACCTAAGGCGGACCAACACCGTGTTCCATGGCGTAGTTCCTGGTCGGGAGGCTCGGTCCCTTGGGTGCATCACACTTCAGGTAGCCTTTGGCGACGTTAATAATTACCGCCAAGAGCGCATGACCTTTGAGGTGGTCCCCTTCAAGAGCGTGTACCACGTCATATTCGGCCGCGACATATACCACACGTTCATGGCCAAGCCATGCTTTGTCTAGAACAAGCTCAAGATACCCGGACCAAACGGTGTCATCATCGTATCCGGAAGCTTTACCAATGCAAGGGACTGCGAGATCAATGAAGGAGCCGTTGCAGAAGTTGTCCTCTACAGTAAAAAATTCAAAGAGATCCAAAGCAAGGTCAATGACTCAGAGATGCCCGCGTCGAAGAAGCAGATCTCCGACTCCGCTCCTGCGTTCAAGGCCACCATCGAGACCAAGCCGGTGGAACTTGTGGTAGGCGATGCCTCCAAGAACGTCGCCATTTGGGACGAACCTGGATCCCAAATAGGAAAGTGCGCTCGTCGAGTTCCTCCGTGAGAATAGGGACATCTTTGCCTGACAACCTGCCGACATGAAAGGTGTACCTAGGGAACTTGCCGAGCACAACTTAAACATAGATCCAAAATGTAAACCAGTGAAACAACCTCTACGACGCTTCGGAGATGAGAAGAGACGCGCCATTGGCAAAGAGATAGCTAGGTTACTTAAGGCTGAGTTTATCCGAGAAGTCCTTCACACCCGATGGGTGGCCAATCCTGTACTTGTCCCCAAAAAGGGAACCAATGAATTAAGAATGTGCATTGATTACATCGGCTTGAACAAAGCATGTCCCAAAGATCTGTTTGCTTTGCCTCGCATTGACCAAGTCATTGACTCGACGGCTGGCTCGGAACTTTTGTGTTTTCTCGATGCATACTCAAGATACCACCAGATCAAGATGAGGAAGTCTGACCAATTGGCCACTTCGTTCACTACCCCATATGTCACATTTTTCTATGTCACGATGCCCTTTGGGCTGAAAAACGCAGGTGCTACCTACCAGCGGACAATGCAACATTGCCTTCATGACCAAATTGGTCGGAACGTTCACGCCTATGTGGACGATATCGCGGTGATGTCTAAAAAGTCAAACGACTTAATCTCCGACTTAAAAGAAACATTTGATAATCTCTGGAAATACAACATGATGATCAACCCTAAGAAATGCGTTTTCGGGGTTCCAGCTGGCAAATTGTTGGGCTTCATCGTTTCCCAGCATGGAATCGAGGTCAACCCGGAGAAAATTAAGGCCATCTTAAACATAAACCGTCCGACATGCCTAAAGGACATCCAACGACTAACAGGTTGTGTTGTAGCAGTTAGTCGGTTCGTCAGCTGACTTGGAGAGAAGGCTCTGCTGCTGTAAAAGTTGCTGAAGAAGGCGGACAAGTTCACGTGGACAGACAAGGCAGACACATCATTGAAGCAACTCAAGGAGATTCTTTCCTTAGCGCCCATCCTTGCAGCACCCGAGCCTAGGGAGCCCCTGTTAATTTACATGGCGGCAACCAACCGGGTTATCAGCATCATCGTCATGGTAGAGCGGAAGGAACCAGGCTATGAGCACGGAGTTCAACGACCAGTTTACTATGTAAGCGAAGTCTTGACGGAGTCCAAGCAGCGTTACCCGCACTACCAAAAGATAGCTTATGGAGTATTCCTTGCTTCGCGGAAGCCGAGGAGCACCCAATCACAGTAGTGAGCAGGACTCCACTGTCCGACATTATCAACAACAACGACGCTACAGGAAGGGTCGTGAAGTGGGGCATTGAACTTGCCGCCTTCGAGATCACCTACAAGAGACGCGACGCTATCAAGTCACAAGCCTTAGCGGATTTTATTGCAGATTGGATAGAGATTCCAGATGCCACTCCGTTGCCAGAACCAGAGTACTGGGTGATGCACTTTGACGGATCAAAGCTGCTCAACGGCTCGGGGGCTGGTGTATTGCTCTGATCAACAAAGGAGACAAGCTACACCACGCTCGCAGATCCACTTCGAGGCTACAAACAACATGGTGGAGTATGAAGCACTCATTCACGGATTACGTGTAGCCAAGGATATTGGCATCAGCGCATAGTTTCTTTGTGGAGATTCGACTTGGTTGCCCAGGTGGCCGGCACCGGAATGCGGAACCCTATGATGGCGGCATATCGCGAAGTGGACGAGATAGCCAAGAGCTTCTTGGGCCACGAAGTCAAGTATGTGCCTAGGGAGCAAAACGAGGCTGATCTCTTGCCTAAACTTGGATCGGGCAAGCAAATTCCGCCAGAGTTTTCCTAGAGCATCTACGCACACCATCCGTGAAGGGCCCGATATCGACAACCCGGATAGAGTGACTTTTCACAACATGGTGACAAAGAACCCTCCTGCTTGGACAAAACCGTTCATGGAATATCTCGAACACGGAACTTTGCCCGACGACAAGGTCGAAAGACGACAAATAGTACGGAGAGTAAAGGTTTATACCATAATCAATGGGCAACTCTATAAAAGGAGCACTACTGGTGTATACCTAAAGTGCGTTTCCTAGCTAGAAGGTATGGAAATCCTGCGCGAGATCCATCTCGGAGATTGCGGGCATCACGCCGCTCCTTGATCATTGGTAGCGAAAGCCTTCCGGCAAGGATTCTCTTTGGTGACCAAGGCGACGCCGACAAACCTAGTTGAGACATGCAGAATGCCGATATGCCCGACAACCACATGTTCGTGCTGAATAATTGCGAACAATACCAATAACTTGGCCGTTTGCAGTCTAGGGCTAGACATGGTGGGGCCGTTACAAACAACACCGTGTGGATTTACGCATCTGCTGGTAGAAGTGGACAAATTCACCAAATGGATAAAAGCTAAACCCATTAGAAAGCTTGATGGGGCAACTGCCCTCAGGTTTATCCGGGATCTAGTGGTGAGATTTGGTCTCCCACATAGCATCATCACCGACAATGGAAGCAACTTGTCACTCGGAGAAGTGGAGGCCTATTGGTGGGACAAAGGCATCCGACTTGACCTTGCATCTATGGCACACCCACAATCCAATGGTCAAGTTGAGCGAGCCAATGGATTAATTCTGCAGGGAATTAAGCCACGTCTTGAGGCACCGCTACATAGAGCAGCTGGAGCCTGGGCGGAAGAATTGCCATCTGTGTGGAGTTTTAACTACACCCAACAGATCCACGGATACACCCTTACTTCATGGTATATGGAGCCATCCTACCTTTCGACATCCTCCACGATGCACCAAGAGTTGCCGCCTACGACGAAGATGACGCTGAAGAATCTAGACGCCTAGATGTGGACCTTCTCGAGGAGGAGCGCGTTTTGGCATGCCAAAGATCTGCCTCTACCAGCAGAAGCTATGCATCTACCATAGTCGCCGCGTTCGGCATCGCTCGTTTAAAGAGGGGGATTTGGTGCTCCGACTTAAGCAGAAGAAGTCACACAAATTATCCCCGCCATGGGAAGGACCGTTCATCATAAGCAAGGCGATGCTCAATGGGTCTTACTACCTTGTGGACAATCGTGAACTCAAGGATAGACCCAACGAGGATCATAAGCGTAAGAGACGTGACCCGGATGATGACTACCCGGAGCTTGATCGGCCATGGAACATAGCACAGCTACGTCCTTTCTACACTTAGCATTTTTTATCTAATTATGTACCTCTTATATGATCAATTAAATAAAGCTCTTTGGTTCACTCATTTTGCTGAGTCTTCTACCTCCTTTAGTGTTCATTTTTGGATCATATAAAACTTTTATGCACAAGTCTTGCGATTGCACTTGTGAAAATTCCGCCTATGGGCGTTAGCTTAAGTTTTCTGGTCTACACGTTCTTTGTTGTTTTTATGTGGATTCTGGAGTAGTGACTTTTGGCACTTGTTGTCGGCGATTTTGTGCTCAGGTTATTGACGGTGCCATTGGGCATCATCACCTAAGCGCATGGTTCTGACAACGAGTCTTCCGACTCACGAAAAGTCAAGCATAAGAATCAGAGTAATGGATAAGCCAGCACTTGCTTAAAAAATATACATGCTGAAACTTAATTCTTAAGTAGCAGGATATGATAACCATTGTTTTCCGCCTTAAGATTACATCAACAAAGTTTTTCCCGTGCACACTCCAGAGGTGAAACAGAAATTACAAAGTGTTTTTCACTCTTTGGGTGCAGGAGACTTGGAGGCCGCATCATCACCAGCCGGAGAATCACCCTCAAAGATCGGCTACTGGTGAGACTCGGAGGATTCCGGGTTGGCGTTGTCGAGAAAGTTCCTGGGCACGAAGATGTCAACATCTACCAACTCGGCAACCCTGGTATCATAGCCCGCGAGTGATGACAGGATGGCTTCGTGATCGATCTCCTTGCCGTCATCATCTACGCCGGGGATGCCAGAGGTCACCGTGTTGATGTCAGCATCTTCATAGTGTGCCTTCATCATAGACAGCGCCATCCTTGCGCCAGCCCATGCGCATAAAGCTTTCCATCTTGCGACACTCTTGGGGCTCGGCGCAGAATCTCCGAGTACTTCACCATGGAGTCCGAGGCCTTGATATAGATCTGGAGGGGCTTGGAAATCTCCTTGGCTTGGGCAATGGCGGTGTTGATGAAGTTGCCGGCAAGAATCATGCATTCCTTGTCCGAACGAGGCGAGTGGGTTAAACCCATGGGCGCTGAAAATTCCGACAATGATTGCATGAGTTCAAAAAATTCTAAGTATCCAGACTACAGAACTACAAGGCGGAGGACACTTACTGAAGATGCTGGCCTTGGCCTGCCAGACGATGTCCGCCAAGGATTCCTTCTCTTGTTGGAGGAGCTTAAACGCCTCGGTATGGCGAAGGTTTTGCTCGTCGGCAGCTTGCTTTTGATCCTTTAGGATCGCAAGCTCCTCCTTCAAGCGATTGATCTCCGCAGAGGCGGAATCCTGCAAGGCTTTCATATAATCCTCGTGCATCTTCAGCATCTCCTTCCTCTCCTCCTTCAGGATCTTGTTCTTGCTGTCCAGCTGTTGGATATGCTTGGACTGCTCAACAATGTCCTTGGCCTTGGCGACATGTTCTGCAAGTCGGAGAAAGCACAGTGCATAGTGAGTACTCGGAGATTGTGGGCACAAAAATAAACGGAAATGCGTCATAAGAAAACAGACTCTTGTTTTTGATGATCTTTTCCTTCAAGATGGCGGTTTTACCCTTTTCAGCTTCAAGGTCTGCGCGCATCTTCTGGTACTTGTCATTGGCCATGCCCCTCCGAGCATTCCCGTTCTGTGGAAACAAATACAAAGTCAAGTCGTTGTTTAGTCTGCTTGGAGCTTCTAGTCAGAGATTTTCCACCTAGATGCTCGGGGGATACAGCGAGAGTTTTTAACTTAGCAATATGCTTAGCTTTTCTTTAAGCATCTAGTTGGAGCTAATTCAGTTCTCAATTACAAGCTTGGGGGCTACAGTATAAAGTTTTTAACTCATAAAATGCTTAGCTTTTCTTTAAGCATCTAGTCAGATCTAATTCAGTTCTCGATTACAGGCTTGGGGGCTATAGTATAAAGTTTTTAACTCAGAAAATGCTTAGCTTTTCTTTAAAGCATCTAGTCGGAACTAATTCAGTTACAACTAGAAGCTTAGGGGGCTACGGCACTGAAAAACATAAACACTGTGTATGCTACTCTTAAAGCATCTAGTCGGAATAAATTCTTCCATCTAAATGCTTGGGGGCTACAGTGAGAGTTATTTGTAACTTAGTCACTCTTAGAGCATATAGATGGAAAACCCATGGTTTTCCGTCTACATCCTCGGGGGCTATGGTGGGATACTCGTATGAAATGCAAAAGGTAAAAGTGAAACTTACAAGTGCGATGATCTTGAGGCTTGTAGCGCTCTCGGCCAGCAGCTTGCCAAAGGCAATGCTGTTTCCTCGCAAGATGTCTGCTTGCTGGAGTAGCTCCTCAAGACCGCATGTCGGAGATGACGGCACTCCTCCAGGAACCATAGTTGTGTTACTCAGCATGAGCGCCGGGTAAACAATCTTCGGGAACTCGAAGGGTTTCTGAGGAGTAGGGGCGTCGCCTTCGGCAGAGGTACCAACTCCCATCACCGCCTTGTCGCTACCGATGGCATCCTTAGCCAGAGCTTCAGCCATTTGAAGAGCAGCACTCTCATGTGTCGCCTGCTCACCGACAACAGCAAGCTCGGTTGAGGCGCCAGAGTCCACTTCCATGGCGGAAGGACCTGGTGCCTCCTGGACTTGGGAGCTTGTCGGAGCGGAGGAGGGCTTGACGGCAGGAGTGGCGGGGGCGATGGCGGGAGAGGAGTCGCGATGCAGCATATCTTTAATATTTATAGAAGCCCCAAGAGTCTTGGAGGACTTCTTGAGGCTGGTTGTGGCTTTCTTCCTGAAACGTGCAAAGTGCATAAGTACAGGAATAAGACAGATAAATGAGACAATGTCGGAGAATGAGAAGCTTACACTAAGGGGGGCGCTTTAGCAAACATCCCGGTGGCTTTCTTCTTTTCCGCCTTCAGGGCGACAATACTCTTTTTGGAGGCTCCACCCTCCATCTTCTTCTTCTTACCTCCGTCGGCAGCGTCAGAGGTGGAGCTCTTCCGCTTTCGCGCCAATGGGGCATCGTCGTCGGACACGACCGTGACTTCCTTCATCTTTGGATCATAGATTTGGGAAGCCAGGTTGCCCTCCTCTAGATCGCTAAGCTGTTAAGTGAGAAATCATCGTGTTAGACAAGATGGTATTGGCAAGACGGAAAAACTGGAGCAATGTCATACACGGAAAATAAATATATACCTTTGGGCACTTTCCATCTACGAACATGTCGTAGGTGAGGGTGAAGCCACGCTTCTTATACTTCACCTTGACGATGTCCTTGAGGCGGAACTTGACGGAGTCGCTCGAGAAGTTGTCCTCGGAGATCCGGAGGGTATCCCTTCGGTCGCTGGTGTACTCATGCATATACTTCGTGCGGTGCTGCAGAGGTTGGATCCGCCTAATGAACCAGCACATGGATAGGTCCAAGCCGATTAAACCCGTCTCTACGAACCACTCGATCCGCCTTATTGCGCGAGAAGCATCGAGGTCGGAGGGAAGGGAGGCATGGGACCGCCATGTGGAGACTTCAGCGGCAGCTCCATCCACAAAGTCCGGGTACGTTACTTCTTGGCCCGCCAAAGGAATGTCAGGGCCGTAGAAGTACGTCCGCTGCCATTTTTTGCACGACTCGTGGCCGAATATGTCGGGGAACCGCCGGCTAGGTCGGATCTTGAAGCTTATGGTGCCGCAGTTCCTAAGCTCCTCCCTACTGTGTCCGGCTTCACATTTGACGGTGAAGAAGTATACAAACAAGTCTAACCTAGGCCTAATCCCTAGGTAACCCTCACAAAGTGCCGCGAAGTTGCTAAGCACTAAGATACTATTGGGGGAGAGGTTATGGGGTTGGACCTTGAAGTGATTCAAGACAGACATAAAGAAGTGGGAGATGGGCAGAGAAACGCCGCGTACCAATTGCGCCTTGAGGTACACTTTCTCTCCGGCTTGGGGAGAAGGCGTCACCTCGCCGGCCGGCGCCGCCCGCCAGGCGAGCCCCTCTGTCGCGGGGAGGTAGCCTTCGGCGACCATCTCTTGGATGTCACGGTCGGTGATGTCCGAGTCGCGCCAGTCGCCTTTGTGCGAGTCTGGCTCCTCTTCCAGGGGCTCCAGCGCCGCCAGATTGTGGTCGCCGCCGGTGGTTTCAATCACCACCGACGCGGGGATCACCAGGCCCTCTGGGGGCACGACGACGGAGCTCGCCGGCTTCGCTCGATGCCGCCATCGACGGGGAGGAGCTGCTGCTAGCCATGGAAGGAATGGAAGGAAGCAACTGGTGCAGAGAGAGGCTAGGGTTTCTCGAGGTTTTCCGCGGAGAGCTCGAGGAGGTGTGCGGCTAGAGGAAGAAGACGATGACGCGAGAGAATGGGGTGAAAACGTGGCAAGTGTCCCACGGTTACTATTTATCTTACTCTGCGTCAAGATTCGTGCAGCTAATCGGACGGTTGCCGCGTAGACGACGTGTTCGTGAACGTGCGCGGTAATTTTGCCACGTCTCCAACCGCCGCCGCCAACGGTTCGCATTGCTCGAGCGGGAAAATCGGATATGATTGCGTTCTCTGCATGTGTGAGTTACGAGGCGTCACTGACCTACAACCTACGTCGTCATAACTGACATGGTAGATGAGCCGTCCCATCGAAGATTCCGGCATGGACGGGTTTAATCCGACAACGGGAGCGTATGATGGAAGATTCAGCATTTCTCCGACTTACTCATAGAAGACGGAGAAACCTTTGCAGGGTTCTTTGGGAGGACTACAAGATATTGCTTGACGCTTTGCCGACATCCACCTAGACGGAGCATTCCACGGGAATAGGCAAGATGGCACAAGATCTCGGAGTTTTCCTGTAGAGGGAGTGTCCCAACCTTACAACAATATAAGGTGGTATCCCCTGTGTTTACAATGCTAATCCCTGGATCAATAGCTAGCATCCACAGTTAAGATGTAATATCAAGAAACAAAGGTCATAACATAACTTTATAACTAGGAAAAACATAATTTTATTACATCATACATAGCTCATATGGCTATTACATTATATTGCAGTGGAATAACTATAGTCATGGGTCCTTCATCTTCAAAGTGCCACAGGCAGATGTTGGTTGTAGACTTTGTAATCCTAAACATTAAATCTTCACTAAAATCAATCAAACCTGCAACATTACAAGTTACAGCCACAAGGGTCAATACATTTGAATTGTATTGGCAAGTGATACTATGGTAGTATAGTGGAATCTATCATCTATATGCATTTGGCTAAGTGGAGTTGAGGCTTGCATTGCTCAAAATAGATTTTCCTTATCATTTTGAAAATACTAAGTTTTTGCTTTGACAAAATCTTTTCCAAGCTTCTCTCAATCAAAGATTGAAGATTTCAAATAACCCTTGTTCAAACCACAAGATTTTAACTTAGAAATTTGAATGATGAGATCTTTTCCATGTCTTGATGCTCAAATTGTCCTTTACCAGGGACATGGCTAAGTACTTAGATTTTACACTCTTCTGCAGAGGTGGTGCACTTTCCCCACAAGACTTGGTTTCCCAAGACAAGATCTTTCAGAAGCCTTCCCTTAGACCAAAATGGACGCGCTCCAACCTATCAAACACTACCACCCACTATCCATATGGATAAGTTCTTGCAACCTATATGATCATGGCAGAGCCCATATTGCCAAGTGGTTGCACTTGAAGCTTCTCAACATTTGACATCTCAAATCTCTTTGTTCCTGGGTGGCCATCCACAAGTGAGATACACAAGGTCAACAATAGACATGGGCCTTGTGAACCACTCAACCAAAAACCACCAAGCAAGTCCCATTCCACCCAGGTGATTCATTAACTTAGTTGTTTTATTAAACAAAACACAAGTCCTCAGACTTAGAATATTTTTCCATAGTGTGAATATATATTCCACCCATGTTTTCTATTAGCTAGGCTAATCTTGATAGTAGTAGGAATCTTAACTTAGGAAGATTTCCACTAAGGTTTCATCTACTAGGATTTTACTATAGCAAGATTTATACTTAGCAAAATCCATGCAAGTTTTACTTAGCAAAATCACTAATGCATAGTGAAAGTAATGGGACAAAAAGTATGAAGCATCACTTGCCTTTTTGGTAGAGGGTATAGGTTCACTCCTTGTCCTTGCTACAATCACACTCTTCAAGTCACTACAATTTAATCAAGCAAGGCACAAGTTCAATCTACCAATCAAGCAATACAACACATAAAATAACAAAGTCAAAGTAATGCATGCAAGCATGGCATGAGAGTAACACATAAAATAACAGGGGGTCTCCTTTCAGGATGGTGTGCCACCCCCCTCCACCAATGTTCAGGACAGTCCTATGCAAGCTTGGCATGAGAGTATTTCTTATGCTTCTGATGGAAATTCCTCTGGCTCAGACTTGATGCAGGTTGACACCACTTTATCTATCAACTTTGCTCTGGTTGATGACCATCTTTTGGATGTCAGTTCTGAAATCTGGATGACAAGGAACTTTGCTATTTATGCTTTTAAGGAGTTTTGCTTCCCTAACTTTTCTCTGGATAATGCTAAGCTCCTTTCTTTCACTCTTCCTATGCCAAAGTTTCTGCAGTTTGAGTTGGTGGATGAATGGGAGTCATTGCTTCATTCAAGGAAGAAGCAGGAAATGATCTATAACAGAACTTTGGAGTCTCCTGATTTTACTCAAGCTGGTGTTAAAAGGAAGATTCCTGAGTTGGATGATACTGATGTGGTTTATTTGGGGACACCTATCTCTACTAAACAAGTTAGAAGAAGCTCAAGGTCTACTAGATACAGAGGATTTAAGCCTAAAATTATCTGTGACTCCAAGACCACTAAATCTAAAGTGAAGCAAAGGAAGATTCCGAGGTTAAGGCTGTTGAAGTCACGATGAACTTGCTCGATAAATCCTGGTCGGTGGCATGATCTCGATGGGACTCTCCTTGCAACACCAATCCCGATCTACTATTGGAATATCACTTTGTGGGTACCTCGGGATGATCTCACTCCTATGAAGCTTATGGAAGGTGGCAGAGAAGGAAAATCTTGCCGATGCCTAGTGCCTGTCTATTTCTTACTTTGGTCTCTTTACTTTTGAGTTGTAATAATGTCACTACCTAAACAATGGATTATTTTGTCTTTGGAATATCGAGGGCTTAATGCTAGTGAAAACAATTAGCCTTAATGAATGCGATTAAAGTTAGTGGATGTTTAGTTATTTGCATGAAACAAAGAAGGAGGATTTTGATCTGCAGTTTATTAAATCTTGTTGCCCAAAGAAATTTTGATGAGTTTGTCTTTGTGCCTTCTTTGGGGCTTCGGTGGCCTCATTATTATATGGAATAGTACAATATTCTGGAATGGTCATGCATTGTGAAAAGTTTGCTCTCTGTTCATTTCACTTCCTTACATTACGCCGGTCTTGGACATTAATTAACATTTATGGCCCTTGTAATGGTGAATTGAGGGAAAAAATTATTGAGTGGATGTTTGAGGTGCACATTCCTGATGATGAAGATTGGATCCTAATGGGGGACTTTAACTTTATTAGGTCTCCTGCAAATAGGAATAAACTTGGGGGGAATGTTAATGATATGCTCATCTTTAATGATTTCATTAGAGAGCAACATCTCACTGAATTGCCAATTAAAGGAAGAAAATATACTTGGAGTAACATGCAACAAGACCCTCTGTTAGAGCAACTTGATTGGTTTTTCACCTCCATTCATTGGACAACTAGTTTTAGAACACGTTGTTTCCACACAAGGCAAACCAACTTGATCACACTCGTGTTGTTTCTATTCAGACTAAGATCCTGGTAGTAAGATTTTTCGATTTGAAAACTTTTGGGTTGCTCATCCTGGATTTGAAGTGGTTGCAAAATCTTTGGAGTAAGCCAACTCACAAATCCAAGGTCTGCAAATCTTAATGCAAAGCTAAAAAAGCTGAGATATGACTTGAAATTTTGGAGCAAATCAATCTCAAAGTTGTCCACTTGTATTGCAAATACCAATAAAGTCCTCTCTGAACTTGATAATCTGGAGGACAAAAGGCCTCTATTCTGTCAGGAAGCAAATTTCAGGAGAATTTTAAAAGCTCACCTTGTAAGAATTTTATAAATATCAGAATGCTTATTGGAAGAAAAGATGCACAGTTAGATGGACAAAGTTTGGAGATGAAAACACAAAATTATTTCATAATTTTGCTACTGAAAGATATAGAAAGAATAATATTGCCTCACTTAAACTCTCAGATGGTTCTTTTGTTACTGAGCATGCTGATAAAGAGAATGCTATTTATCAAGCCTATAAAGAAAGACTGGGCACATCTACACAGCCTGAGATGCTTTTTAATCTTCAACATCTGATTACTCCTACTGAGGGCCTTGAGGTTTTATCCTTACCATTTACTAAAGAGGAAATTGACAAGGTGGTGAAGGAGATGCCAAGTGATAAAGCCCCAGGTCCAGATGGTTTTAATGGTCTCTTCCTCAAAACATGTTGGCACATCATCAAGGAAGATATCTATTCTTTATGTTTCCAATTCTATGAAGGAGATCTGAATCTAGAAAGTATAAATATGGGTCATATTACACTCATTCCAAAGATAGGATCACCTGAATCTATCAATGATTTCAGGCCAATAACCCTACTTAATTGTGTTCTAAAGCTTATAACAAATATCTTGGCTAATAGGCTACAGAAGGTTATATTGAAGATTATCCATAGAAATCAATATGGTTTTTTAAAAGGCAGAAACATTCAGGATTGCCTTGCTTGGGCATTTGAATTTTTATATCAATGTGAAGCTTCTAAGAAAGAAATTATTTTACTCAAGTTGGACTTTGCCAAAGATTTTGATACCATTGATCATATGGCTATGATGAAAATTATGAAACAGATGGGTTTTGATGATAAGTGGTTGAAATGGATTGAAACTATTTTGAATCTGGAATGTCTTGCTTTTGCTCAATGGAGTACAGGGAGGCAATTTCATTGCAAAGAGGAGTTAGACAAGGAGACCCTCTGTCCCTTATTTTTGTGCTTGCCTGATTTATTACAACTGCAATCAATAAGGCATTCGGAGACAACATACTCAAGGCCCTTTCTCCCCGATTTTGGACAGATTTTCACGTGGTTCAATATGCAGATGACACTTTGATTATAATGCAAGCGGACAAAGATCAAATACGATAATGAAAGGGATTCTTGAATTATGCTATTTCTCTGGTTTACAAATTAATTTTCATAAGTCACACCTAATACCAATAAATCTGGTGATAACTTATCTCGAAATTGTAGATATATTGGGATGTGCAATTGCCAAAATGCCTTTCACTTATTTGGGGCTTCCTCTTGGCACCACTAAACCCACTGTTATGATCTTATGCCACTAATTGTGAGTTGAAAGAAAGGTTTGCCTCATTCATGATGATGTCTTATAGTGGGAGAGTTCTTGTGATTAATTCTTCATCGGCTTCAATTGCAACTTTCACAATGTGTGCAATCAAACTGCTAGAGAAGATTGTGGGACATATTGAAAAATTCAGAGACACATTTATGGAACAAGAAAACTGAAGTGGGGAAAATGTAATTATTTAGCTTGGGATATGATTTGTAGGCCCAAATGTAGAGGAGGTGTTGGCATTCTCAACCTTAAAATTCAGAATGAAGGTCTGCTTAAATTCTGCATAAGTTCTATAATAAGGATGACACACCTTGGGTCTCCCTAGTATGGAATGCATATTACAACAACATTGTTCCCCATGCTTCGGACCTGTGGCTCTTTACGGTGGAGAGATGTTTCTAGGCTTTCACATTTATTAGGAGGAATAGCTAAAAGCTCTATTGGCAATGGGGCTACCACACTGTTTGGAAGGATCAATGGTCTAACCATCCTAGAAGAGAGTCACCCAACCATTTACTCTTATGCTAGGAAGGAAGATATCTCATCTGAGTTTCTTACGGTGATAGTTTGACACAACTCTTTTATCTCCCTTTATCACTGAAGCATTAACTGAATCGGGGACATTCGGAATAGGTAGAGAAATTGAACTAAGAACATTCACATGACACTTGGAGCTATGTTTGGGGGACAAAGAATTCACTTCCAGCAAATATTATCAATACAATTTGAAATATAAATCCACACATATCCTTTAAATGGCTGTGGAAATCGAGTGTCTGACAAAGTGAAGTTCTTTGGGTGGTTACTTCTTTCGACAGATTGAATACAAGAAACATGTTAAGAAGAAGACATTATGCATTGGGGTGGATATGATTGTTTTATGTGTAATCACAATCTGAGGAAACAATTGAACACTTGTTTTTCATTGCCCATTTAGCCAAGATTGCTGAGTTCAATTAACATCTCTTGGGCTATGAATAACTCTAGACTCAGATCATTGAGCATGGAAAAAGAGTTGGAATAAAAAGCTGTTTATGGAAATCACCTTGCTGGGCTCTTGGAACATCCGGAAAGAGAAACAATCTCTGGTTTAATAACATACAACCCTCGATTCGTTTGGAAATCAAGATTTCTGGCTTGATCTGTCACTCTTGATTCATAGGACTAAAGAGGAGCTACATCCACTTATCAAGATCATTATTCATAGTTTGTAAACCTTCTTGTACTCCTAGATTTAACTTTTCTGACTTTTTAGAGTCTCTCCCCCTTCCTCTGTCTCTGTGTAAATATGGAACCTTACTGATTCTGACCCATTATTAATGAAAATGAGGCAGTAGGAGTCTTTCCTACTGTTATTATCCTCAAAAAAAAATGCATGCAAGCATGACAAGCTTTGTTTTGTTTGAAAAAGTGGTTCCTAGTGGGTCATAAACATTTGAAAGGCACCTAATGGTCATTTTATGAAGTGGCAAAGTCATTTGCAAAAGGTTTCGCTTTATAAACCATTTTCAAAACAAAGTATCATTTTATGTGGTGTAAAAATATTTTTACTAAGGCATTAATCTCTAAGGTTCACCAAATTCATTTTCAACTCATAAAACTTGGTGTTTGGGGTCAGAAAGTTTAAAACAAAACATTTCCCAAAAGTTTTCTTCCAAAACTATTTTTAATAAAAAAAACCACATTTCTATTTGACTAGAAATGGTTTTAAATAAAAGAATCATTATTTTGTTTCAGCCAATACATTTTTGAGTCCACAAAGTGTTTCCCATGGTCAGTAGGTTCAAAGTAATCCAATTTCAAAAGATTTTAACCCCAAATTCATTTTTAAAATTTTTACAACCTTAACAAGCATACAAATGTTTCTGCAAAAACCAACAAGCTAACAGATACTATTTGCTAAACTAAAGGAATGGTTGGCTAGGGTTTGTTCCACTGATTCCAACGATATAAAGTTTGTAATTTTTGGACGTGTGGATCCAAAGTTACAAAGGTTTGAAAATTGAATCTATAACAGATTCAAATCTGTTTTTAAAACAAAACTTGGCCACGTGTAATGTTTCTATTGGTCCATACCGGTTCAGTGTGGATCACGCTGCAGACCGTTGGATTAAAAGGGATATGTGTGGCTCTGATCAACGCATACCCTTTCGCTTACTTTCTATCCTATCCATGATCGAGATCTAACGGCTCTCGGTGCCGACGGAAAGTGGCGCTGGACTCTGACAGCGGTGCGACTTGTCGTGGCGTCGGCGTTACAGGAAGCGAGAAGGAGGGAGACGGTGCTCACCTGGTGTAGCATCCCAGTTGTCTAACATCTGTAATTCTACTTGGTTTAGTAATAAAAGGGCTACTTCCTACACATAATTGTTGCATCATCATCATATTATGCTCATGTCATCATGCCACCTTGCATTTTAGCATCATACAAAGCCCTTTTTGTTTTGGTTCTTATCTCATATGCATTATTATTTGTATTTGCCTCTTGATATTGTATTTTGTTCTTGATATATTGTTAAATGCCCAAGTTGAGTTGGGGGCATATCTTTTATTGACTCCACCACCTTTCTTTCACCACTTTATAATTCCACCATCCAATTAATATGAGCTTTGCATTTTAATTGAGTTTACCTCTAGCTCATGTGGGTTGGGATGGACCCAATTCTTTTCCACATGCTCTCATCTTGGCATCATTATGTTTTCACATTATTGATATATGAGAGCCACATGGCCACCTTTGCATGCCCTGTGAGTGGGACCCTTTCTCCTAGCTTCCATATGGATTATTATGGAATTATGTTCATGTGGGATATTTTTGGGACTAATAAACATCTAGTGGAACAAACACACTAGCAAGCCCCAATTTTAATCAAATATGCTCATCTCCATCTAGTCCACTTGGGGCTTCCTTTTAAAATTCTTTTGCTTGGGCCTTACTCCACATTTTGGAATGCATAAGCACAATGCCATGTATATAATCTTGTTCTCACCAAAATAAGCATGGTCTTAATTATTTATGCATGGCCCATGCAAGTACCACCTTTTTGCTTGTCATTTGGATTTTTATTTGAGTTTTGCTTGGATCATCTATCTCTCCCTATCACTCCCTTTGGCTTGGTCTTAGTTGATCTTGCTTCAAACCATATCCCCACCTTTCCCTCTTCTTGGTCTAGCTTTGGTATGATCTTGTCTTGCTTGAGCTTGCCAATAGGAGACCATCTCTCTTTCCCCCATCTAACCCTAAACCCTACCCCCTAATCACCATACCCCCCCTCTACACCTCACCTAAACCAAAACCCTAACCAAACCCCTCTCTAGTTCTATCTCTAAACCCTACCCCCACCTTGATCTACCCCATCTACTCTCCCTCCCTCTCACCTAGCTGGCCCCACCGCGGCTCAACCCGCGACGCCACTTTTCAGAAAACCCCCTCCCTTTTTGTTTTCCTCAACCCGCGACCCCTCCGGCCCGACATGTCTGCGGCTGTTGCGTTTTTGCAAAAAGGCTCCTGGCTTTTGTTTTCCTCAACCCGCGGTCCCCCCCGCTGCGCCGCGTGGCAGACCCGCAATCGCCGCTTTCATATGGACCCGCATGGCCTCTGGGCCCGCTTGTCATCCTCGCGGGCTAGGCAGAGCCGCGGTGTATGGAGTTTTTCAGCGCGTGTGGACACCCAGTCAGCATCGGCCCGCTGGTCATTGGCTGTGGCTGGGTTCTATGTGAGTAACAAAACTTTTTTTGAATATCTGTTTAATTCAAACCTTTTCAAATATAATTCAAATTCAAATTCTAAATCTGTTTTAAAATAACTTCTAAAATACAAACCCAATTAATACAAATAATATATGTTTTTGGATCAGAAAAATGTGAGTATTTCAAATATGCCATTCAAAATATGTTTTGCACACTTAAAATTTCAAGTTGATTTAAATTACAATAAAATGCCCCTGGACCTCACTAAATTAATAACTTTTGTTTTATAACTCCGAATTTGACAAATGATATGTCTAAAATGATCAGCTCGACGTCGCCTTTCTGTTTATGCTTTCCATGTTCTTAGTTGCAGCATGCATCATATAAATATAATGTAAACAACAACTAATATGAGGATAAAATGTGACCAAAACTCGATAAAATGATTTATTCTTGTATTCCACACCTCACCCATGCCATGCTACATTATTGCCATGCAACTTGTGCATCATTCATCATGGCATGATTGTTTGCTTGTCGCATTTTATTCCTATGCTTGTGCACTTTATTTATGTTGGCCCTTGTTTGTTTGGTTCTTCTTCGAATAGACGCTGAGCAGGGGATATATCAAGAAAACCAGGAGCACTACCCAGATCCGTCTCTCGCTTCAACTGAGCTGACAGGCAAGCACTACCACATGCTTGCATACATATAGTACCTATTGCCTCTATCTTATTCTTGCATCATTGAGTCGCGATTGCATTAAACTGAATCCCAAGTATTGCATAGCCTTTACTTTTAAACCCCACTGAAGCTTGTTCCTCCATCCCATGAGCCACTACTACAGGAGTTGTTTGAGCCATGCGAGTCGTAGAACAGCATGTGTAGGGTATGTGAGTGTCTGATGGATAACGAGGTACCTAAACAACTTAACTTGAGTAGTAATGGGATAACTAATGAAAGCGGCACCGGTGAGCAATATCTGCTATTTGGTTTTTCCTGCTCACTTGTGTCCCGTAGGACCCCGAGTACTTGATTCCTGTTCCTTGATTATTCGCGCTATCCACATCCGGGAGGCTTATGGGACCCCCCTGAGACAGAGCTTGATTCCGTCTTATTTCTTGGGGCCACAAATGTAACACCCTCAGAATCGGACCTATGCAAGTTTTAGCGATTCCCGCCAAACTCGCATAGAAACGATTCAAAGGTGCCCACCAGGCACTTTCGTGCGGGTGGAAAACGAAGTAATAACATTACACAACAATCCTCGAAGGGACCCACATAACAGATATATATACAACAGCGACTCAAATAGTCAAGAATACAGATTTAATATACAAAGATTCAAATCACCTTGAAAACGATAGAGCGTCCGACTACGGACAAGATGCAAATGGGGCTAAGAGCCCTGAAGAATAACCATTGGCGTCCATAACCCTGCCCAGGCCAAGCCGGAAGGGTAACCCTGCTAACGACGTCGATCTCAAAACACCTTAAACAAAAGGTGCAAAAGGGCAAAGGAAGAAGAGGCGTCGATCTTGAGGCGATGCAGCGAGACTAGAATTGGCGGTCCTCGCCTACATAGGTATGGTGGATCGATGCGGCGGCGGCATGCACTAAACACCCTATAGAGACTTCGATGTGGCGGCTATCGAGAGAGGTAAGAAAGACCTATTCGGAACCAACACGATACTATCATCAAACAAACCCATCTGGCGTTTCCCCTCGAGACCAAGCGAGGAAGTCAACCGAGGAACTCTCACGGTTGGCGATTTTACTTATTCATTATCGTTGCAGCAATTACTAGTCGGTATAGATATTCATCCCGATAAAATAGCGATGGTCACTTTATTAATCATTCCGTTATAGTTGCAAAGACTTACTAATCGGATACAATTAGCATGAGATAACCCAAAACCAGCGGTTGTTGGTACTTTTATTTAGCCATTACGTTGTAGTTGCGGTTACTAGAGATACAATGGTATAGCGACTCTCCAAACAAACAATTATGGGCAGTATTATTTAGCCATTCCATTATAGTGAAGATGATTACTAGTCATTATATAGTCAAATTTATAGCACTACTTTAGTTATGCTTGTCTATGATCAAGATACTGTGCTCCAAGTCGTCCATAACCGCGGACACGGCTTTGAAAAGTTTTACCGGTGCACCAATAGCAACACACGCTCGATCAACCTCGGAAAACCAAATCAAAACCCAACGAGGCTTTCACGACAAAGCAATCACGATTGAAATATTTGAGGCCACCCTTGAGTCTTACCATAGCGGTAAGCTAGCTCGACGGACTCAAGGTTTGTGGGGCCGGTACATGTGGGAACCCAAAACGGCTTGTCTATACCGCGTAACGGGTCACAATTCCTAACAGACGATGTGCTCCTCGCACAAGCGTAAATACAAGTAGCATGGCATAAGTACAGGATAGTAAATAAAACCTCAAACTAGTTTGTGGCCCCAAGAAATAAGAGAATCAAGCTACGGCTCGGGGTCCCATATACCTCCGGATGTGGATAGCGCGATAAATCAAGGAACAGTATCAAGTACTCGGGGTCCTACGGACACAAGTGGGCGTTCGAAACCAAATATTATCTATCACCCACCGATGCCTCACGACTTACTTCAATTTTAGTTGTTAGCAGGAATTAAAGTGAACGATAAGTAAAACCATGATCATCTCCAACATCAAACATGCATTACTCCAACAACTGTGACACTTGACAACACGCATAGCACTTGAGCAAGTGACTACGACGAGTCCAACTAACTACCACACAACAGGTAATAGGAGGTGTCCAAGGCAATATAAGGCTGCAAGGGATATCACGATGCAGCTAGAGCATCGCCACAGATAGCAATAGATCAACAGGAGGGAATAAATACTAGAAAAGTAAGATAGGAAGAAAGGGAGATGCTGCTCCGAAAACATTGCCGAAGGTTCATCCGAAGATCGGGGCGAAGCTCACATCAACTCAACGGCCTTATCCGCGAAGAAGCAAAACACTAGAAGAAACACCGGATGCAATATTTAATACTACGACAGAAGATCGGCATGATGCATGTATGATGCATGACATGGCAAAGGTGCGATGCAATTAGGTTATATTAAGTGGAACCGGGGTCCCGACACTTATTTAGGTGGTTCATGTTATTTAGATACCCCGCATTTTAAATGTTGTTTTAACAAGGCAAGATATGACAACGGTTCGATGCACAAATTTAAATGAGGCCAATATAAGACTAGATTTGCCCGCATATGGGCCCCATATTTAATTATATGGTGAATCGGCATAAGGCCCCCAAACCACATGATATGCATGCGAGATGACAATTTAATATGCAACAAGTGATAATATCATTTTATAAAAAATAGGGCTTCGAGGAAAAGGGATCACACATAGGGTTCGGCAGATCTTGGGGTTCCGGGGTTCGGGGTTGGTCTCAGGGTTTAGGGATTGACGGGGTCGGTCTCGGCGGGAACGTTCTCGAACAACGGGGCAGATCTTGTCGCATCCGGGGTCGTCGGGTCGTGCCGACGGTCTTGTCGTCTCACGGCAGTGATCTTGGCGTCCTCGAGGAAGTACTTGGCGTGCCTAGGGTTCGGAGACATCGAATCCATGAGGGGGTACTTGTTGCTGCCTTTGTCATTGTCGAACTTCATCCGTCGGGCCGATTCTTTAGTAGCAAGACACGAGGCATGCACTGCAGGAAGCGTGTGGTCAGGCGTTGAATCAACGGCGGCTACTATCAAAACGCTTTCGAGGTCGTTGCTCCACGGGGCTCCACGGTAGCGTCGGCTTGACACGGGCGTAGCGGTGGACCCGGATGATGGGGCGGCGCTTGCGCAGCAGGAGGCGGCGAGCGAAGCGACAAGGCGGACCTGGCGGCGAAGGCAGACGGACAGGGCGGCGGGGCGAGAGCTTGGCGAGCTCGGGCTTGACCGCATGGCGGGCGGCGAGCGGGAAGCGGGCAGGCAGAAGTCAGGCGTCGCCGGAGGTTGAAGGAGGACGGGGCGCGGCTCGGAGGGCGGCGGTCGTGGAGGGGCCTGAGGGAGACGGCGGGGAGGAGACGGCTTGCAGCAGCGGACGCGCGACGAGGAGGGCCGCGGGAGGCGGAGGAGGACTGACAGTCGGCGGAGGTAGGATGGTGGCTTGGTGGCGGAGGGAGGCAGCAGGCGGTGTGGCGCTCATGGAGGTGGTGGGGTTGGCGGCCAGAGGGAGCGGAGCAAGGACAGGGGAAGAGCGGGGTCGCCGGCGCTGGAGGGGGAAACGCGAGCGGGGCGAGGTGGGGGTCGCGTCGGTGGTCGGGGAAGAACCAGGGAAGAGGGAGAGAGGAGCCTGGCGCGTGGTGGGGAACTCGTGGGTGGGGCCGGGGGTGCGGGGTGGTTCTGGGGCTAGGCGCTGAGTCATGTGTGGCGTGGTGTGTGTGTGTTTGCTGCATCGCGCGCGTGTGGGTATCGAGCAGGTGGGAGGGCGTCGTCTTTGTCTGTGGCCGTGAGGTGGAAGATGGTAGGGTTAGGTGGGATCAGTTAGGGCTAGGGTTTCCCTGGTTGGGCCATTTGGGCTGGCGATTTAGGTCTAGGTTTTATTTTGATTTATATTTAAAATATTTTATGTTTCTTTTCTTTTGTATAATAAACATTTTGTAAACAACTTTACACGTGTTAAAATAGCAAAAATAAAGTTTGAATAAAGAACGAGATGTAATGTAGAAACCAATGTAGGGTTTTATCGAAAATAGTTTTTGAGACAAAGTATGCAACAATGATGTCATGATGATACACAAATTCGAAACAACATGCAATTTCTAATAGTGGTTTCACCCGGGGTGCTACAACAAACTAGTTTGAGGTTTTGTTACTATCCTGTACTTATGCCATGCTTTACTGCTTTATTAAGATTGTGCGAGGAGCACACTGTACTGTTTAGGTAAGCAGAGTGTTTTCGCGGTATCGACAAGCCCAGTCACACTTTCGGGTTCGATCGTTTCTGACCATTGTCGCAAACCTTGAGTCCGTCTGGTCGGCTAACCGTTCTTGGTCTACTCAATGGGGTGGCCCCAAATATTTCTGAATCTGTGATTGCTTTGTCGTGAAAGCCTCGTTGGGTTTTGATTTGGTTTTCGAGGTTGATCAGTGTGTGTTGCTATTTGTGCACCCGCAGGGTAAAACTTTATGAAAGCCGTGTCATGATTATGGGCGACTTGGAGCACGTTTCTTGATCATAGAAGCATAACTAAAGTACCGCTTTTAATTTGACTAAATGGCCTTAGTAAATAGTGCAACACTCATGGAATGGTTAATAAAACTGCCAATGGATGGGGGGTTGTTCGTCCGCTTCCTCGTTGGTAAGCGAGGAGGAGGATGGATCTGTGGATATAACTGTTATAATTGTTGTCATTAATTCACGGACATCCGTCTATCTTTGGTTAGGCGGATGGTTAGCGAGTATCTATATAACTGTTAGAGTTTATCTTTTGCTGCAGTTGCGTCACCCCAGGTTGTGTCCCCTTTAGAGGCATAAAGACTTGCTGAGTACCCCTAGGGTCTCACATGATAAATTATTGGTTCAGATGAACAGGTACACTCACAAGATGGATACTGGGTGGAGGAGGCTGATGATGTGGGCAACGATCGTTCGGTGTAGAGATTAGAGCGGGATCCGTGAGATCATGGGAGGGATGTGCTTATTTATGGGGCATCTTATGCCGATTTGCTTCTTATCCGTACTCGGATCTTGTTTGCTTCCGCTTTGATACTACGATGTGTGATGTATGAGGAGATATCCTAAACTATTATATCTATCTAGGTCATTTGAATCTTGCCGTATGCGTTGCTATATTTCCTTTCTTTTTAGATGGAATGGCTCGATGTACTATTGTATGGTGGCTTGCATACATACTCATTTGTGTATGTAGTTGATCCTTTGCCGATTCGCCCGTACTTGTCCCGATGATTGGAAATGGTTGGGACGGCGAAAGTCTACTGAGTGGCATTTGGGCCCCACCGTACTATTTCAACCATTTCCGCTCATCCAGGCTTGTATCTAGGGCGTAATTCACAGTTTCTGAATGTTCTGATGCTCAACATGCTCTCGGGAAGCAGGGGCGTCGAGGTGGCGTTAATTTCGCCCGGAGTTCTTTATGCCGCAGATACGCACGTACGTCGTTGGAGGCGAGGCTGTGGTCCTCGAGGAGACAAACGGAAAGCACTGTAAGACACGCCAAGATACAGCGGTGATGCGAGCGTGAAGGAGGAGGAGAGGCGCGGTCGGAATCTACCTGTGGGACTCGTCGGAGTTGGAGCGGACGGCGGCGTCGTTCAGTTGAAGACGAGGTCGATGTTGTGGAGCACGCGCGGTTGTGGGGTTGGTGCTAGGAGATGTAGGAGACGATGGGGATCACACCCATGTGCTCTGGGGGCAGTGGGGCGATTCGTGCTCACCGGAATCGGTCGAGAACCTCGTCGGGGTCGGCGAGACGTTGAGCTTGGTCGAGGTGCTCGATGTGGCTCATTAGCGGTGGTTGTTGAGGAAATGAGAAGGTCAGAGGGATTAAGAGGGTCTTGATGGTTTTGGTGATTAAGATCGCATTAGAATAATTTAAGCCGAGAATCAATCTCACGGCAGCGTGAGCTTGATGACGACGTGGTGGCTAGGTGGGTCTGGCCATCTGTGAGAGAGAGTGCGTGAGTGTGGGGTCCGATTGTCATTATGCGTGGGTCGATGAAGTTGGTCGACGTTTTCTTGGGAGGGAGCTGGGCTGGTTTTGGGCTTAGCCGGCTGGGCTAGGTCCAAATCCATTTTTTTCTTCCTGAAACCTTTTTCCTTTTCTAATTCTTTTTCTGTTTTTGAATTTCAAACAATCAAACAACATTCAAACATTCAACAATCACCACACTTGCAAATAAGTTTTTGGTTCTGTTTATCAACATAAACCAAATCCCAAAATAAAATAATATTTAATTCTTTTTAGGATCCATTCAATAATTAAATAAAATAGACCATAGTTATTTATTCAAATAGGGTTTGATTTACTTAATAAAATCTCCATTTGAAATCCAAATATTTTCAAAACCAAATTAGTAGGTTTTATTTGGAAATAAAGAATACTTGGAAAATCTTATTTGAAATAAATAAATAAGTTATAGTGTTTATTTAAAATAGGAAAAGTCTTTACTTAAATAAAATTGGATAATAAATCCTTATTATTTTATTTAAATAAACCTTTACTATTTTCAATCAAAACAAAACATTTTATTTAAAAGCATTGTCCAAGTTTTAATTTGGCTTTATAAAATAATCTTTATTTATAAAAATTCTATTTCTTTTGAAAACCAAATCTTTTTATTTAAAAGATCCAAAATAGTAATTTTAAATATTTTTATTTTCCTTTAATAAAAGTTTATCTTTTTAAATCTCTTTAGGATTTTATTTGATCCAAATTGGTTTGAAGGTTTCCATTTGGATTCAAAAGTTTCTTTTCACTCTGAAAATCAACAAAGTTTTATTTTATTCATTTATTTTTCACATTACAAGATTTGGAAAATCTTGGGATGTGACATTTCCGGGGGCTACTGTTGGGGATATGCTATATGGGTATCCTCATAGCATGTCTCTTATCCAAACTAACGGGTGGCCCATAGTCGGTAGCATGGCACCTCTGTGGCTGACTTGATTAGGTGGATCGGAAGGAGGCCCATGCGGATAAAGGAAGGCTACGGTGGAGTCACCGCGTGCCGAGCCTTGGAGTGCAAGATACACAAGACTAGTAATAGGCGGTGTAGAACTCAGTAACCTGTCCGGCTATGACTCTTCCACCAACCCTAGGACACGACAACTATATAAGTCGGCCTATGGAGCCTTTAGACACGATAACTTAGACTCTCTAGTCACCTCGCACAGCGAACCTATCTCTGTAACTCGGCGTATTTCCATTATAGTGATTTATAGCAGGAGTAGGATTCCGCCACCGTTGTGGGATCTGAACCTGGGTAAGCTGTGTTACCTCATACCCGTCAACCGTCCGCCTTACCCCACGTCTCTAAACACGCAGTGTCAGGACCCCTCCATGGCGTACTCGTCGGCAATACCACGACACATGCCTAATGCATTTCATAGGTTATCTTGTAGGTTTAAACTTGCAAGTATGGCTTGCATGGTTTAGCTTAGCTTGCTAAGATAGTAGCTTGCATTAGATAGCTTGCCTTGTGCAGTGCAGTGGTTGAAGTTCTCCTCTACTTCTTCCTCATAGTATCCTCCTTCCTCTTTGTATCCTTGCTCGGTACTAGCGTCTATAAATAAATACGAAGTACACAATCACCAAACAATTCTTAACTACTTCTATTTAGCACACAAATGTTCACACTAGATGATCTAGCATCATCACAATCCTTACAAAGATTAAGGCAAAAATTCTATTTATTTTATTTTAGAAAAGTAATTTCTACTCATTGAAAAACTACTTAAAGTTTAATATTCTCCAACAAAAACATGGGATCATGTTGACACATATCATCACCATATATTTCAGTACTTGGGAATGTGATTTAAAGTGGTGTCACAATTTAATAAGGTTTAACCCTTTTATTTTAATTAAATAAAGTGACTAGAAATGCCTATGGGGCATTCTTTTATTGCTTGTCCATTATTTCTGCAAGTAAACCTAGATATTTTTTTATATTTAGAAAGGTCTAATCAAATGTGATTTTTGATAGTTGGAATGAACTCAAAAGATTTTATGGTTGAATTTTGAAAAATGTTTGAATGCAGAAAAGTGTCTGCCTTGTTATTTTTACTATAGGTGATCTATAATTCCAAATGGTTTGAATCCAACGGGCTTGGATTAAGAATTTAATACCTTTCTGGCAAAATTAGTTTCATGCAATTTGGTTTAGTAAATCTCTCTAGATTGGTTTTTGAATCTATAGACAGAACTAAGTTTGAAACTAAATAGATAAATCTAATTTCAAACTAACTAGGTCACGCGGGAACGTTAACTGGGCCGACCCACTTCGCACAACGCATGCGGGCGGTTTAAGTGATTGTCCCCACAAGTCATTGAGATAGGGGGGGGGGGTGCAAAGGGATACAGGGTGATTAGGGCCGTAGGATTAGAAGCAAGATATATAGCTGAGGTGCGTCGTCCATGTCTGAACAGAACGCGGCGAGCTCGAACCCTAGCGGCGGTGAGGGGCGATGGCGGCTCACCGGGCTCCGGCGATGAAAGCAGCGAAGTCAATGACGACGATCCTCCAGGTACTGGTGGCTCCTCCTACGGTGGCTCCAATCAACGGCGCCCTTCTCCTCTAGCAGCGGCAAGCTTCGGTGAAATTCCGGCGACCTGGTGCTCGCCTTGGTCCGGGAACGAGTGTGAACGATCAGTGAGAGGCGGGGAGTGAGATAGTGTGGAGAATTCATGCTGGGAGAGAGGGTCGACACAGGCGAGCTCGTCGGTCGGTGCCGCATGAGCTACATGCTTGCCTAACGGTAGGGGACGGTGCGCTGCCTCCTGGCGAAGCTCAACGGCTTGATGGAGAGGCGTGGGGCGGTGCGAATTGGTTGGAACACGTCAACTCTCTGGGCGGCTCCGACATGAATTTTAATGGCGCACATGAGCTTCTGGTCGCGCGGCGGCGAACGGGCATGTCTAGGAGGTTCCTGGGACGATGGTGATCACGTCGCGGCGGCAGCGGTGCGTGATGCATGCGGCGTGTCGAGCACGGAGCTCTAGAGTGCTCTCGTCATGGTCATAGAGAGACTGGATGCGCGCGTTCTAAGTGGTCCACTGGCTAGCAGGGCTCGAGCGTTGGACAGGGGGTGGCTATAACATCCCTAAAATCATGTTTTCAAAGTTTGCATATCATCCATGCATTCATAATCATTTAGGGATCATTTTCAAAGTCATTGCAAATACAAAAGCATTTGTATGCTTATTATTTTATGTAAGCAAAGCATTGATCCAATGCTACTCTCTAATATGAGATTTGTTTGTTTTAAACCAGTAGTATTTGATCCTATGGTTGACTAATGTGTTCCAAAGCTTGGACAAAAATTTCAAAACAAAATATGATTTCAAAACCAATTTTATCTCTATATTAAAACTTTGGAAAATGCACTATTTTTTTTTAAAACTCCAAAGGGCCAAGCAAGTTTGGTGAGATAGTATGGTATTATACATAAATATGTGCATGTTTCACTTTACAAGAAAATCCTGAACAAGTTTGAATTCGAACACAATTGAAATCACTTGAATTTGATTCCTGGAAATTCAAACAGAAAAAGAAAAAGAGAAAGGGAGAAAAAATAAAATAGACTGGCTAAACTAACCCAACCAGCCCAGTTAGCCCATTTAGCCCAGCAGTCCTTCACTCCGCAGAAAATGTTTCGCACCGCAGAGCTAACCCGCGCAGTCGCTGACGACTAGACCCCACCCCGTGTATCTCTCTCTCACTGAACGCCAGGCCCCACACGCCAGTCGTCGTCTCCACCCCGCGACCCCTTCTTCCCCAAATCACGCCGGCTGTTTCCGGTGATTAACCCCGCATCAATTCGAATGAATGCGTCAGTAATTCTCGCCCCCGACCTTGCGTACTTAATCGCCCGCGTCCTCCCCTCCTTTTCCCCAGTCGCCACCCTCTCTCTGCCCCTAGGCTGCTCGGAATCAGCCCAGAACCACCCACTGCTCCGACGAGCTCCAGCTCAAATTCCGGCCAACCACCATTGCCCCTTGCCTTACAGACACCGCGAGTGACTTCCCCATCTCCCTATGCACCTGCCAGTATCACCCACTCGGCCGCGCGCGTTCTCTATCATCGGCAACCTCAACATCAAGCAAGCACCGCTGTCTGTCTCGACTCCGGTGACATCCCCTGGTAGTTCCTGACCGCCCCCTTCTCTCTTTTTGTTGCTCACATATTCGCCAGACTAGTGCGCATCTAACGACACCATTCTCTTGCCTAGACGCGACCAGTATCTTCGCCAATGACGACGAGAATCCGTGCCCAACGACAAGATCGACTCCGACGAGGAATCCCCACTGTAGCCACCGGAACAACACTGGCAGAGCCGCGCCGCCGTCACTAGCGCCGCCCATCTGTGGTTGTTTGGTCGATAGCCGTCAGATCTAGATCCAACGCATACGATAGAATCACTTACGCAAAGGGGTACGCTAGATCTGTGCTGCACGATCTTCTTTAAATCCAATGGCCCACGTTGATCGATCCGTCCGAACCGGTACGGGCCAATCAAAACACGCCGCGTGGCCTGTTCTTTGTTTTAAAAATCTGAATTAGATCTATTAGTGATTCAAATTTGTAAAATTCATAACTTTTGATCCACACATTAAAATTTTACAAATTTTATATCATTGGAATTAGGAGAAAGAATGCAATCCATTTATGCAATGTGTTTAAAGTTTTGCTTATGTAAAATTGTTTATTTTTGCAGAGACATTCATAGGCTTATTTTGAGTATAGAAATGTTTTGAAAAATGATTTAAGGATAAAATAAAATTTATTTAGTGTGTCTTGGTCTTGTTTATGAAACAGTACTGTATACTTGTCTTGTTTGGTGTAGAAAATCATCACATGGCATTTGCATGCATTCATATATTTTTGTTTGTATATTTTTGATATGTGAGTTTGGTGCCATTATTTTATGTGTAGATTTTGGTGCTAATAGTGATTGTGGTTGTGAATATTGTTGCTACTCCCCAAACTACCAAGGCAAGTGGTGCTTCATGTTTTATCCCTATATTTTCACCTATGCATTAGAAATATTTTGTATAGGACTTGCATTATTATTTTGCTAAGTATCTATATGCTATGCTTGGGAAATCCTAGTAGTTGTAGAAATGTTAGATTTTCCTCTAAGTTATGTTACTTGCCATTGCCATGCTTAGACTAGCTAGTATCAACCAAGGGTGGTTTATATATTCATGCTATGAGAAATATTTCTAAGTCTTTGAGTTATGTTTTGCTTAATAAAACAACTAAGTGAATGAAACACTTGGGTGGAATGGAAAGAATGGTTTGTGTTGAGTGGTTACACAAGGACCATTTCTATGGTTTACCTTGTGTATCTCACTTGTGGAAAGCCACCCAGGAACAAAGGTATTTGAGATGCCAAATGTTAAGAAGCTTCTAGTGCAGCCACATGGCATTATGGGCTCTGCCTGGATCACATAGGTTGCAATAACTTAGCCATTTGGACAGATGGTGGTAGTGGGATGATAGGTTGGAACGCGTCCATTTGGTCTAAGGGAAGGCTTCTGAAAGGCCCTCTCTTGGTGAAAATCAAGTCTTGTGGGGAAAGTGCACAACCTCTACAGATGTAGGAATCTAAGTACTTAGCCATGTCCCTAGTATTGGACAATTTGAGCATCAAGACATGGAAGCTATCAAGAATCTCCTCATCCCAATTTTTCTAAGATAAAACTTGTGGTTGAACAAGGGTGAAGATTCACCAATTTCTATTGGTGGTTCCTTGGGAAACTTTTGTCAAAGAAAAACTTAGTGTTTCCAACTGATAGGTAAAACCTATTTTGAGAAAAGCAAGACTAAGCTACACTTAGCCATATTCATGTAGTAATTAGATGTTAATATTCTACTAAGGTATCACTTGCCAATACTATTCCAATGTATTGACCCACTGTGGCTGTAACTTGTGATGTTGCAGGTTACTCTTATGATGATTAGGGGTTATGAGTCTACACTCAACATGCTTGCCTGTGGCACATGAAGATGAAGACTTATTTATATTGTTATATTTGAACTCTTGTATTAGGCCTCTGGCCATGGAGTTGTAAAAGAATATGTTGTCTCTAGAATGACATGTAATAATGACCTTTGTTTCTGTGTACTTCATCTTAAACTGTGGATACTAGCATTGATCCAGGTACTAGCATTGCAATCACATGGATCTTTACCTTTATAAAGGTGAGATCTTACAGTGGCGGTGGACGGTGGAGTTCCTGCTAGACAAGGTTGGCGAGGCTAATTAGGCTCCTAGCTTGATGTCGACAGTGGGGGCGGAAATTGGGATCGGCCATGGTCACCACTGATGGCATGGTTGAGTTCACAGTGAGCTAGAGCTGGTTAAACTAGTTATATGATCTACTGAGAGTGTAGTGAGAGATAGAGAGGGGACAAGGTTGGCACAACACTGCTCACTATAGTGTTTGTTGTTTAATTTGATTTGTGCTCAGAAGGTGTTTGATGAAATGGCCACAAGAGATTTGAATTTGAATTTTTGGATGAAACTTGGTGGGTGTACTAGTCACATACTAGGTAGTCTCTGGTTGGTTGGTTTTGTCAAGGTGCACTGGTTTGGTTGGTTTTTGAGAAATGATGATCTTCCCATATGATATAGATTCAATTTTGAATTGTCATTTGAATCAAGTTGCCAAATGTTTCTGTGGTTTTGCAAAGTGGGTTTGGGTTCACTTTTACTTTGTCTAGTAACGCGTGAAAAGAAATATATTTGTTTCTGTTAGAAATATTGGACTAGAAACACTCAAAGTGGCCTAGTGAGCAAGATTGGCAAAAATGACCATTTGCTTATTTTGTTTGTTTTTGAATTTCTCTTGATTTGTTTCTGCTTGGAATTGATTTAGATGATGTTGTTTTCATCTTTAAACCATTCCTTGCTTTTATCAACAATCACACAAGTCCATTCATGCATTCATACATTCATCACATACACACATGCATTCATAGGATTTTAATTAACAAAAGTTTTTGTTAACCCTAATTTTGGTGATTGGAATTTGAGAACCTTGATTAATAGTTTTGGGATGTTACATTCTGTTACGAGCATACACATACATACAACTTGGTATACGAGTCCCAACCGAGAATAGGGCCCGTCTATCTGATTACATGGAGATGCTTAAATTACATTGATGCTTTAGACTCTATCTATATTGTATTCTCCATTCAGGGATATGACCTCCGCAAGCAAAAATTCCGACATTCCTCTTGAATTGCTAGTAGGCAGTCCGGTGCTAGAGCTTATCCTTCATCGCATCCAACTGTAAAGAAGGAGATCAATATGAACATATCAATCATCATAACAAAAATTATGAATGGAACTCAACACAAATTATGATAAAAAATAAATTAATAATATATTGTTTATGTACTCGAATAAATTCTACGTAGTACTCAATAGTTCAGCGAATGAACTCGCATATATATTATCCACATAAATTAATCCCCTATGGCTTCCTCGTGCACTTTATAAGAATATAATTCAATCAAATAATAATCAAGCATGATAATTGTATTGAAATTAAAATTAAAGAGATGTGCAGACCTAGATAGTACTACTTACCGGGATCGGATTAAAACACAATGTATATTTCCATTGATCGATAACCTACTTGGTGAATTGTTTCCAAACCCTGCCCGACAAAAAAAATGAATAAAGGAGTTATTAATTACTTGATATCATGAAATGAATGAAAGAAGCCAATATAGTGCGATAATGATTGAAATTACTTCTGGAGCATATTAAGCATATCGCTCTAATCTTCCATGCTTTTATTTAATGAGTCCATAATTTCAACGCTTCCATGATCAACGTTAATGCTTAGCAGAATTCAGTGGAAGTTTCCCATGTTTATATACCTTAGTAACTCATCAATTACACTTAACATCGAGTAAACAAAAGTGAATGTGTATAAGACAGTTACACTCTCACCTAAGGAAATAGTATTTCCTTAGTGAAATCTTGCTCCTTTATAAACCTTAGAAAGTTACGCTCCGTTTCTGCGGGCTTCATATTTAGCATAGGTTCATTAACTCGATTTGGGTCAATGAACCCAATGCAATAGATTCTCTCTCTTTTATATTCCAGTATTTTCATTCTGCATAATAGCGTACAAACGGATATAGTGAGGATAATTATAGACAATGAATTAAATGAGCTGAGCTAGAGACTTAATTACATAAATAAAATAATCACTTATAGACAATAGAAACTGACAAGGGATTTCTCGAGGGCATCTCGATTGAATAATTAAAAGAATTCAAGAAGATCAATATGGATATCGTCTTTATGGAAGTAATGCTTCTTTGCAACTTTTGCTATAGCATTTGCCGCCCTTCCTTTGTGGATTTCAAGTACTAGTCATGAAATTTTTGCATTTGTGTTGGCAGATGGCCAGAGTATCTCACCGCTGACCAGAGGCTCCCCGTGGAAATATTTCCATGCTACATCAGCCTTGGGGATATCTGTGCCTCCTAAAAATTCATCAAAAGTCATATTACATTCCCTGGCTAATAGCTTAGCTATTTCCATATCTATTTGTGGTTTGGGTCTGGGTAACACCTTGAGCGGGGGGGGGGATTGATTGTTTTACCTATTTTCCGAGCTGGGAACGTCTCTTTTCTCGCTTGCACTACTGCTTGATCTCTTCTCTTTCAATTTCTTTATAAGATAGCGTATATAGTCATATTTCTTATTTAACTCATATTAGGATGGTTGTGCAAGAAGATTCTTAAAGTGCTGCCTGGCTTTTGAATATATTGGCTCTGTTGGCTTGGCTCATTTTGGTGCAAAATGGGCCTTCACTTCGGCATCTATGATCACCCTGTTTTCCTCATCAGTCCGGTTGTAAGCTAACTTGGGAGGAGCCAATAATACTCTTGGGAGGGGCTATCGGTATCACTTCAGTTATCCATCGATGAAGCAGTGATATTCTTCCACTTTTGGCCCTTTGACTTAGTGGGCGGAGTCGGATAAGGCTCCGGAGATCAAGATGGACTCGTGATGTGGTCCCTCTCGGGGAGGGGTGGACTTGGAGGTGATAGATTGTTTCTCGGAGGAGATGGTGGCCTTGGTGCCAAGCTTGGAAACACGATGTGCTCCTTTTTCCATATAATAAAGCCACACATGACTTATCCCAGTGTATTCTTCCCTTCAACTGCAGGGATGTCAAGATCCAGTGATTGAAATCCTGGTTGAACTTCATCCACACCGACACGAGCATAGCCAGCTATAATCTAACAGCCATGGTAGGTCTCTCCAGGTGCACAAGGTAAAGCAAATCTGAGCGCCACCTTCATGGATATGTTATTCAATGTCACATGTAGCTCACAACTTATCTTCTGCTCGACTTCATCCATGGGGTAGCGATACATCGTTGCACCATCTATCACCGGTGCATTCTCGATCATCAGTGTATCATCATCCTGGACCTCCGTGGAAGCCATGCTGCTTTTCCGCTGAGATGGACCGACCATACTTTCGAATCAGGATCTTTCTATCGGCTCAGTCCTCTAAGTTCATTAATTTGCTCCTGCTGCCTCTCGAACATGGCTTGAAATTACTCGTTATTTCTTTAACCTTCGCCAACCGCTCTACCTCGTCCACCTGCTTCCACTTTGTTTTTCTTGATTGGCTTCTATAAGTGTCAATGTCCTGGGGAAACCCAGTCTTCCATGGAAAATAAGGTCCAAGTCCTCGAGTTCGTCCTTCCTTTTCAGGATCCCCGGGGGCCTTTGTCAGCTCATCGTTCTCTCTTTCGGGATAGAACTTTCGCTCTTGAACCTCTTTCATCACTTTAGCAAGTGCATCCTTGGGTCCAACAATTTCTTTTTTGCAATAATGTCCCCTATCTATGGGTCATACGATGCCCCATGCCCAAGTAACCAATTTATTGACCTCAAGGGCCAATCCTGTGTAACTGGAGTGATCCCTTTAGCACGTAGGTCAGCCTTAGTTTCTGCCTACTTAGGCATGGCACTCTTATAGCCACATGTCCCCATATTGTGGTGATATTTATTTTTTAAAGCATTTATATTATTCTTTTTCGACCTTTACTTAAATTCTTCCGAATCTTTGTACTCCACAAATACCGTCCAGTTATCCCGCTGCTTCTCTAGTGTGCTAGTGAATTCTAGAGATTTTTTTCCTTGACATAATCTTGGTATAATCTTTTGTTCCAGCTCTAGAATTGCGTGGCAATCTTCTTAAGAGCCCACAACTTGAATTTCAACGCCTGGGCCTGTGTGAGCTCATCAGTTTCACATATCGGTAGGATGAACTATGTCATGAGCGATTTCTAAAGACAATCTTTGTCTCTATCGTCGACAAAACTAGCTCCAACTTGATCCTTTCCTTTTCTTGGCTTATTCCAATATCGAGTGGTGATCAGGTTGGTGTCCCTAATAATCACTCGACATTGATGTACAAATGCAGTTGTGTTCTCTTTTGGCTCCAACGGTTGGCCCAGCTCTGAGACTAATTCAATTATGAGATGAGCACCATCAGCCGTCTTTCTGGTCAGGCCTCGTTTCCTTTTAGAAGGTTGGCCCGATGCAGAGGTCTAAGATAAAAAACATTTGTTAATATATATATATGCAAATCAATTAATGAATCTACTAGTGATTAGCAGAGGCTTAATATACCTAGCCGGACTTTGTTAAGCCGTCATCGCAATCTTCGTCTCTTTATTCTACCTCCATTCCATCACCAGACAAGTTCATATATTGCGAGTCATCATCTCCACCATCATATGCTCCATCGTAATAACCTCCACTCCCATGTATCATGTCCAACAAGTGATGTTCACCTTTTCTACCGTCCATAGCTTAACTAATACAGAAGAAAGATAAAACAATTTAAATAGTACTGAATGATGATATGAAAAGTTAAATAGTACTAAATGGAACCCTAGTACATGCTTGCCCATTTTAAACAGGGTCCAAAGGGTCTAAACCCTAATACTAAATGGAACCCTAGTATATAAGATAAAACATTTCCTACACTTGCAAGCTACTGAAAACATTTTCTACACATTTTTGATGAGATTTCCTACACATAGTATATAAGATAAAACATTTCCTACACATAGTTTATAAGATATCATATCATAGTATATAAGATAAAAATTTAATCCCAATTTACTGAAATAATCCTAAACACTAATCCTATACCTAATTAACTAAACACTAATCCTAAACCAAATTAACTAAACACAAATCCTAAACCTAATTAACTAAACACTGAACAATTAACCCTAATTAACTAAACACTAATCCTAAACCTAATTAACTAATAAACACTAATCCTAAACAATAATTAAACCTAACTAAACATTAATCCTAGTCACTAATACTAAACAAAAATTAAACCTAATTAACTAATAAATACTAATCTTAGTCACCTGTTGGGGCGACGCTCCTCCTCTCCCTTCCTCCATGGACGTCGCGGGGGTGGCGTTTTGGGGCGGAGGTGCTCCTCCTATCCCCCTGCACGAACAGTACGGGGGCGGTGCAGGGTGACGACACGCCTCCTCTCCCTCCCTCTATGGACCGCGTGAGACTAAAGTTTCTTTTTAGTGCCAAAACAAAAATCTTTTCCTTATCTGCCCATCCTTTTGGATATTTGAATATGAATATGAATTTGAATAAATTTTGCATATTTTTGAATCTGATAAAACTTTCAACATGAAAAGTGTTTGAATTTAAATAACTAATCTAAAAACAATTTTCTGTTTTCTAAAATAATTATTCTAACTACTCGAACTATTAACCATTTTCAATTAAAAATGCATTAATTCATAACTTTTCCATATTTTCGAATTCGATAAAACTTTCAACATGAAAAGTGTTTGAATTTAAATAACTAATCTAAAACATTTTCTATTTTCTAAAATAATTGTTCTAACTACTCGAACTGTTAACCATTTTGCTATTTTCATTTAGAAATGCATTAATTCATAACTTTTGCATATTTTTGAATAAAACTTTCAACATGAAAAGTGTTTGAATTTAAATAGCTAATATAAAACCATTTTCTGTTTCCTAAAATAATTATTCTAACTACTTAAACTATTAATCATTTTCAATTAAAAATGCATTAATTCATAACTTTTGCATATTTTCGAATCTGATAAAACTTTCAACATGAAAAGTGTTTGAATTTAAATAACTAATCTAAAACCATTTTCTTTTTTCTAAAATAATTGTTGTAACTACTCGAACTATTAACCATTTTGATATTTTCAATTAGAAATGCATTAATTCATAGCCTTTGCATATTTCTGAATCTGATAAAACTTTCAACATGAATCAACAACTGCTTATTGAGAGTCGGTTCATATCTTGAACACAGTTACATAAAATATTTAATACATTATTACACATCACCAATATCTAGTTTTGGGGTTTTCTTCTGCGCTATAGCCATGGATCATCTTCATTATTTAACAGGATGCTTGGATCAGTGTTCACTCTGAAGGGTGGAATTTCATCAAACTTATTATAATCTTCTGACATGTATTTCCTGTCCTCCACTCCGATGATATTTCTTTTACCTGAAAGAACTATGTGGTGCTTTGGATCATCGTTTGATGTATTCGTTTTCTTATTTTTTCTTTTCTCGGTTTGGTACACATGTCCTTCACATATAAAACCTAAGCCACATAATTGTACGAATGGTTCGTTTCTGTATCCAAGATTGTTGAGATCCACTATTGTCATTCTGTACTACCGGTCTACCTTTACCCTTCCTCCTATCAGCTTGACCCATTTGCACTGAAACAAAGGGACCTTAAAATAAGGTCCATAGTCAAGTTCCCATATCTCCTCTATGTAACCATAATATGTGTCCTTTTATCCATTGTCGTCTGTTGCATCAAAGCGAACACCACTGTTTTGGTTGGTGCTCTTTTTATCTTGTGCGATCATGTAAAATGTATTCCCATTTATCTCGTACCCTTGGAAAGTCAATATAGTCAAAGATGGTGACCTGGCCAACAAGTACATATGATCTCCAATAGTGGTGTTATTCATTAGATGTGTCTTCAACCAACCGCCAAAAGTCGCCATGTGTTGATCTTTAATCCAGGAGCCAGACTGCCCCAAGTTTTTGGAGTGTACAATATTCTTGTGTTCCTCGATATACAGAGCCACCAAGATGGAATTTTGTAGAACCGTGTAGTGTGCTTGAGTAAAAGAATGCACATCCATACTTATCATTGCTTTCTTTCCTAGCATGCCTTTTCCACACTGTCTCCCCTCATGTTGTGATTTGGGAACAACAATCGTCTTAAGGTTAGGAATAAATTTAACATGAAACTCAATGACCTCCTCTTTTCCATAGCCCTTGGAGATGGTTCCTTCTGGCCTAGCACGGTTATTAACATATTTCTTTAAGACTCCCATAAACCTCTCAAAAGGAAACATATTATGTAGAAATACAGTATCACCGTATTCAGCAGGCTCATCTGATGCCCGTTCTCAGCTTCTTCTTCATTATCTTCCATTGTAGTATCACCATATTTAGAGAACCTAGGATAGTTGTCATCATCATCCTCTTATTCTTTGTTGTCTTCCATAATAACCCCTCTTTCTTTATGCTTGGTATAACAATTATAGGCGGACATGAAACCGGACCAAAAAAGGTGGGTGTAAAGGAATTTTGAGGAAGAGTAATCCTTCTGATTCTGACAGACACCACATGGACAACACATAAAACCATTCCGCTTGTTTTCCTTAGCCACATCAAGAAAAGAACGCACACCTTTAATGAACTCGCTAGTGCGGCGGTCAGCATACATCCATGTCCGACTCATCTGCATTATATAAGTATATCAAAGGTAATAACGATGCTAAAATTAGTACCGGCCTAAAATTATATGAACAAAACGATACTTCGGCTCCGGATGCAACGACATACTACATACTAAAACTATGCACTGATTTAAAAACTTTCTACTCCATCTTTAGTCCTGGTTGGAGACACCAACCGGGACTTAAGGGGTTGCGGAAGGCTGGGGCCGGCGCGAGCCCGTTTAGTACCAGATGGTGTCACCGACCGAGAATAAAGATGAAACTTTAGTCCTGGTTGGAGACACCAACCGAGACTAAACGTTTAGATTTATTTAATCATCGGCGGCGACAATATTCGGTGGATGGTGGCACTATGTCATGGGTGAGTCTCGACACTATGTCATGACTGGAGACACTATGCTAGTGAGTGGCGACACTATTTCAGTGGGTGGCGACACTATGTCAGGGTGAGCATTGACACTATGTCGTTAGTGGTGGCACTATGCCAGTGAGTGGCGACACTATTTCGGTGGGTGGCAGCACTATGTATAGGGTGAGTGTCGACACTATGTTGTGGCGCTTAATCTATAAATAGGTAGGATGCATCCATGTGAAGTTATAAACTGTAAGATGGTGTTTGAGAGGGACACCACTACGGCGGAGCTTCTCGAAGATGTCTTAGGATCCCATCCTCAGACATCTTCGAGGAGTTCGCCATAGAGGCACTCCCTAATATGTGACATTTGTTATCTCCCGGACGTATTGATCTAGCTAGATAAGTTATAAACTATGAGATGTTGCAAGAGGGACACCACTATGGTGGAGCTTCTCGAAGATGTTAGGATCTCGTCCTCAGACATCTTCGAGGAGCTCGCCATAGAGGCACTCCCATATATTGATCTCGGGGAGCTTATCAAAGATGTACTAAGATAATGTGTCTTCTTATGAATCTTTTGTGAATTAACCCTATTTTTTTACAATATGTGAGTTTGCCGAAGGCGGGTAGAAGAAGAAGGGAATTTTGTTGTTGGATGGCATGATGCATCTGTGACTGTGTGAACTAACAGATGTAGTAGTTGTAGTAGAATGAACTTATGTATCTCTGCATTATAGTAGTTTTAGTATGATGAACTCATGTTTATCTATGCTGTAGTAGTTGTAATATCTAGCTAGGATGCACTCATGTATCTCTATGCTTTTATGAATAAAATGCATTTCGAGACTATGTGACAAAAAAAGATATAGATAGAATCCACATATTGAAAATGATATTGAGCTTGGAGTTCAACACACTAACACAATATATAGATATAATCCAAATTAATACAAGTTCATCATATGTTATTATTGCAACAATTACTCCCAAACTAAACCCACAAACCCCTCTACTTCTAGAGAATGAAATTGTAGGGGTTCGGTGTAGAAAATCAAAAAAATTACTACGCGGCAACCCCGGAAGCCCAAGATCTATCTACTAGTAATGCAATAATGGGAAGGATATACGGTATTCATACCTTTGAAGACCGAGCGCGGTTAACGTACTAAAAGGAACATAGATGAATAAGACACCCTGGCGCTGACCTCAAGGTCACGTTGTCCTTGCGGCTCCATGACAACTCCTAGTACCGAAAGCACGGTGCAACCAGAGGGAGTCACAAAAGTACGATGCTTGACGCCGACCCTCGCTTCTCTCCGATCCAGACGAGATTGCGGAAGTAGATCACCCGACTCCGAATCCCGTAGAGCGACGACGCTCCACAGTGAAGAACTCCTTGCTTGCACAACCCTGACAAGGGGACCACAGTCCCAATAGAGAGAGAGAGAGGAGAGAGAGGCAACACATGCATTTTTATTTATTTCTAGGTGGAAATTGGTGTTTTTAGTCCTTCCATGGAAACCTATTTATATAGGCAGAGGGAGGGGGTCCCTCCACCTTTAGGTCCCAATGTGGGACTAAAAAGGTAGGCCACCTGGCCTCGGACCAGTAGGCGGCAACCAGCACGCGAGAGGGAGAGGCGACAACTAGCGGGTGGGCCAGCAGCAGCCCACGCGGGCGCGCGCACAGGGCCCAGCAGCTGCACTGCTCCCCGATCTGGTGGGCCGGCCTCCGTCCCAAGCGGCTCAGCAACTGGCGCAAGCGGCATTTAATATTCGCCGACCACGTGCGGCGTGAACTATTCGTCACCGACGTGGGATGTTTCAAAAACAACTCTCCTTTTTCCCTTTTCCGTTCGTTTCTTTTTAGGTAAAATCCCCACGGGATTTTGCCTAACTATTAAGATGCCTTTTATAAATATTTATTTTAAATATTATTTTATAATATATTAATTCATAATTAGTATATAATAATCATATATAAATAACCATTTATCCAAAAACTCTTTTCCGATCCTTTTCCTTATTCTTTCTTCAAACGACTTCGGTTCTTCCTAGAACTTTTCTGGTTTCTCTCTTCTCATTTCTTTGGTGATTCAAACTAGCCATTAATAATACCTAAGTTTCATCAAGCCCTTAAGCGTGCTACCCAAAAGTTCGTGAATACTACAGGCATGACCAAGACTCCTCTATGACCAATGAATGTCTAGAGAAGAAGAAGAAGTCTAAGGAAATTAGCCAAGTGTGGTGCAACAACTGTAAAGAGCTAGGCCATTATGTATCAACTTGTCCACAGAAGATACGTGAAGAGCTCAATCTTGTCACATGTTACGATTGTGGTGATCAAAGACATTATGCAAGCAATTATCCAGAAAAGATGAAGTACAAGACAAACAAGCCTATGAAGGATCTCAGCCTTGTCACATGTTTAAAGTGTGGAAAAAAGTACACTATGCAGATGTCTTCCCAGAGAAGATTCATCAAGACCCCAAGCAAGCCAAGATGTAATCTAGTTGGAAACTTTTAAGGGTGGTAGTACCCTAGTTGCTTTGAGCCAACTTGTAACCTATAGCCTCCCCAAATCTTGGGACGAGATTTATTTTAAGGGTGGTAGCCTGTCACATCCTAAAAGTTTCCAAATTTTGAAATGTGAAAAATAAATAAACAAAATAAATAATTCTTCAAATTTAGGGTGAAAAGAAACTTTTTGATTCCAATTTGAAACATCAAAAACCATCTTGAACAAATTTGAATAAAGTTTGAATCCAACTAAATTCAAATCAAGTGAAATGCATTGTTAATAAATGCATCTTGAAATATAAACACTTGGAAAATAAACCAAAACTCTAAAACCCTAATGGGAGAAAATCATTTCCAAGATCTCCCTAAGATTATGGATTTGATCCATATAAATATTTATCAACAAACATTTATAAATGATCAAAAGGGATAAATAGAAATATTATAAAACCATAGAAATTGATTTCACTTAATTTGGAGCCATAGATAAAACCTTATGAATTTAATAAGATAAGGAAATTGAATTGCCAAAGCTAATATAACACCTATCTAAAATCCATACCAATTTTTGAGCAATTAATCCTAAGAGATATTTAAAAGGATAAACAAATATCAAATAAATTTTTACAAATTGGAATCACCATTTTTGGATCTTTAAATAAAAAGATATGGAACAAAGGAAGAAATAAATAAACAAGGACTATTTTAAAAAGCCAAATTAAAACTTGGCCAAGCAAATAAAATAAAATATTTTTGTTTAGTAAAAGAGTAAAATATTATTTAAATAAAATCATAAGGATTTATTAATATCCATTTTTATGTAAGTAAAGACATTTCCCAATTTAAAAGAACAATAAAAACTTATTAAAGTATTTTAAATTATAATTCAAAGTGAATTATTTAACACCCTTTTAAATTAATGAAACCTACTGAAAAGGTTTAGTGAAATTTTTATTTCAAATAAGGGTTTGAAAAAAATTAATAAAAACTTATTTAATAAAGGAAAGTGTCCATTTTAAATAAATTATAAACCATAGATGAACAAGGAATTATTCCTAAAATGGTATTTAAAAATACATGTTTAAATAGTATGGAAATATGCTGAACATTTGAAAAAGGTTTGAATTCAAACAAGGTTTGAAATCATTCAAACAAAATCAAAACAAGAAAAGGAAATAGGAAAAAAGAAAAATGAATCAGATAAAAAAATAGAAAGGACCTAGCTCAGCTAACCTAGCCTAGTCCAGGCCCAACTAGCCCACTCTCCCTCTCTCTAACGCGAAGCATTTTTCACCGCAGAACTAACCCGCCCCCTCACTGACCGCTGGCCCCCACCTTTCTTTAACCTCTCTAGCTGACGCCGGGCCGCACAACCAGGTCATCGTCGTTTTCACCCCGCGATGAACTCGCCTACCCTCTCACTGTTTCTTCCGCGTCTTAATTCGAATCAATACGAGTTATTTGGCGAATTAATCTCCCCCGCGATCACGCTCATTTAACCACTTATCTCTCCCCTCCTCTTCCCCTCAGACAACGTAGCAAGAGAGCCCCCATGCCGTTCCCATTTTCGTTTGCACCGCCGCGGTCTCCGATGAGCTCTCCGAGCAATTCTGGCCGCTCCTCGCTGCCCCTTGCCTCCCAGTCCCCACGAGCTTGCTCGCCATCACTGTGCGCGTCTCCCAGTACCCCGAACCTGCCCGCGCTTGTCCCCGAGCGTCAGCAAGGACGACCATCCCGCGCCGCCATACCGCCACTTCTCCGTGACCTTTCCTGGTAATTCGATGCTCCTCTCCCTCTCGATGACACTCGTGTACCCGCCTCTCTCGCCCACGTCTAACACACCCTTCAACTTTTCTTCCCGTGCCGTACAGCCTCGCCAACAACGACAACTAGAGGAACCCGACGCAGACAAGAACTCCGGCGAGCAATCCACTCCGTTAACGTGCGCCCCCTGCCCAACGGTGACCACCTTGAGAACCACCGCGCCACTGCGAGTCTGGTGAGCATCCTCTCCCTCTCCCGCGCGACCTAGTTCCTCGGCAACCTCCACATGGCGTGCCGCTGCGCAGCGCCGCTACCTTGGGTCCATGGTCGAGCTGCTGTGGTCCGTTGGATCTAGATCGAAGGAATAGGATTAAATTTTAATTGAAGGGGTATGCATTGATATGTGCCGTGCGATTTAAATGAGATCATGCGGCTAGTATATCTCAATCCAAATGAAGCGGTACCGTCCAATAGGATAGAGCCACATGGCCAGAGTTTGATTTAAAACAGAAATTTTGATCTATTAGATATGCAAACTTGTAAAATTCATAACTTTTAATCCACACGTCCAAATTTTATAAATTTTATATCAATGGAATCAGCAAAACAAGTACTTTACAACTATGCACTTTGTTTAGAAAATTGATTCTGTTAAATTGGTTGTTTTTGCAGAACATGTGTAGGTATATTTTGAATATAAAAATTGTTCTAGAAATATTTTTAAGGTGAAATCTTTGCTAAGTGGTTTGTTTTGAACCTATTGAACATAGAAACCAACTTATGGTTTTAAAAATGTATTTTGTGAACTTAAATAATAAATCTTTGAATAAGAGCATTTCTAGTCAAATAAAAATATTGTTTATGTGTTAAAAATATTTTTGAGTAAAACCTTAGGAAAATGATTTTATTTAAACTCTCTGACCCTAAACACCAAGTTTTAGGATTTAAAAATATATTTAATGAACCCTATAAATTATTACTTTGCTAAAAAGCATTTTCAACATCATGAAATATTGATTTGGTATAAAAATGGTTTATAGGTGAAACCTTTTGCAAATGGTTTTTAATATTAAACACTTGACCATAAAACACTAACTTTTGTGTTTAAAATGTATTTGTCAAACACTAAAAAATATTACTTTGATTTAAATCATTTCTAGCAAAACAAAAAAATGAATTAAATGGCCTTTTTCACTAACTTGATATCCAATGGTTTTGCCACTTTTATAAATGACCAATATGTGTGTTAAAATGTTTATAACCTATTAGAAACCACTTTTCCAAATAAAACAAACTTTGGGATGCTTGCATGCATTGCTTTGTTTTTATTATTCTATGTGTTGATTGCTTGAATGGTAGATTGAAATTGTGCCTTGCTTGATTGAATTGTAGTGACATTTGAAGATTGTGACTGTTGCAAGAACAAGGAGTGAACTTATATTCTCTACCAAAAAGGCAAGTGATGCTTCATACTTTTGTCCCATTATTTTCACTATGCATTACTGATATTTCTAAGTAGGACTTGCATGGAATTTTTGCTAAGTATAAACTATGTCATGGGAAATCCTAGTAGATGAAACCTTAGTAGAATTTTCCTAAGTTAAGATTCCTATTACTATCATGCTTAGCCTAGATAGTAGAAAACAAGGGTGGATTATATTCATGCTATGGAATATTTCCAAGTCGAGGACTTGTGTTTTGTTTAATAAAACAACTAAGTGAATGAATCACCTGGGTGGAATGGAAAGAATGGTTTGTGTTGAGTGGTTACGCAAGTCCAGTATGCTGGGGAAAACTTGGGCATAACCAAGTCCAGTGTACTGGGGAAAACTTGGTATCTCACTTGTGGAATGCTGTAAGGTTCCCAATCTTTAATAAGGTAGAGATACCCGTGTTTACAATGCTAGTCCCTGGATCAATAGCTAGCATCCAAAGTTAAGATGTAATATCAAGAAACAAAGGTAATAATACAACTTTATAACCAGGAATAAAATAATTCATTACATCTTACATAGCTCATTTGGCTATCTCATTACATTGCAGTAGAATATCTATAAAGCATGGAGTCCTTCATCTTCAAAGTGCCACAGGCAATCATGTTGGTTGTAGACTTGTAATCCTAATCAACACACTTAACATCAAACAAACCTGCAACATAATAGGTTGCAGCCACAAGGGTCAATACATTTGAATTGTATTGGCAAGTTTCACTACTATGTAGAAATATGTGGATCCTATCATTACATGCATATTTGGCTAAGTAGTGTTTAGGCTCATTTGCAGAAAGCAATATAGTTTTTATCCAATCTTTTCAAAATAGTTTTGATCTTTTGTAAAATCTTTCTGAACTTCTTGGAAAATTCCAAGTGCTTCAAATCCCTTGTTGTCACCATCAAGTTTTACTTTGAGAAATTGGAATGTCGAGATCTTCCATAGCTTCAGGCCTTAGTTGCTCAGTATTGTCCATAACCGGGGACACGGCTAAGTACTTAGAATTTGATCTTCTGCAGAAGTTGTACACTTTACACACAATATCGTCTTGACGCCACCAGTGGCCGCTAGATAAGTAGTCACCAAAATGGAGTACTGGCAGATCGAGAATGTGACAAAATCTTTCCATAGAAGTCCTCTCAATACACAATTCTAGCTTGTCTACCAGGCACCAATGTAGGGATAAATTTCCCTTACACAATTCTAGTTAACCTGAAGATGCCAATGCATGAGTCTTCCACTATGTAGTTGACTAAGCCAGATCCCATTTAGCATGTGGCTGTACAGGTAAGCCACTGTACGAGAAACATGTTCAATCTCTAAGTCCCTGGGTGGTTTTCTTCTGGTGCACATACAAAAAGAGATAGCCATATAAACATGGTTCCTTTTGTTGCCACCTTGTCCAATCTTGAGTATCCTTGTCCACCCAGGTGGTTCATTGAGTACTTGTTTTATTATATAAAACATATGTCTTTTCAACTCTTCATATAATCATATCATGTATCCCATCCCAATATATAGCATTGCTAAGCATACTACAACTACATTGTTTCCACTAAGGGAGATATGAGGTATCCTATTAGGATTTAGCATAGCATAAAATATAGTAGTCCTTATGATGCATGTTACAAAAATCCACTAAGTGTAATGAAAATAGTAGGACATGGATGATAGTGTCACTTTCCTTTTTAGTAGAGAATGTTGGTTCACTTCTTGATCTTAAAAATATCACACTCTTCCAACTTCACTACAATTCAATCAAACAAACACAATTTCAACTAGCATTCAAACCATTTCTCACACATAAAATAACAAAATAAGGTCATGCATGCAAGCATGCAAAAGATAGTTTTATTTGCAAAAGTGTTTTCTACTAGGCTCTAAACCTTTTAAAGTTCAAAGTGGTCATTTACTAAAGTGGTAAAACCATTTGTAAAGGGTTTTTATCTATAAACTATTTCTAAATCAAATCAATATTTTATGTTGTTGAAAATGCTTTTAGCAAGGCAATATTCTTTAAAGGGTTCACCAAATATATTTTAATTATAAAAACTTGGTTATTAGGGTCAGAAGGTTTGAACCTAATCATTTCCCAAAGGTTTTTCTCAAAAATAATTTCTAAACCATAAACAATATTTTTATCTGACTAGAAATGTGCTAATTCAAATATTTACTCCTTAACTTCACAAAATACATTTTTAAATCCATAGGTTGATTCATATGGTCAGTAGGTTCACAACAATCCATTTTGCAAAGATTTCATATTAAAAATATATCTAGAACAATTTTTATATTCAAATTATGCCTACACAAGTTTCTGCAAATTCAACCAATTTTCCAGAAGCAAAACATTAAACAAAATGAATTGTTGCAAAGTACTTGTTCTGCTGAATCCATTGATATAGAATTTGCAAAATTTGGACGAGTAGAATTAAAGTTATGAATTTTACAAGTTTGTAATCCTAATAGATTCTATTTTCTGTTTTGAAACCAAACCATGTCCACGTGGCACAATCTAACTGGACGGTACCACTTCGTGCGGATCACGCACTGAGGATCGTTGGATCCAATTTAAAACGCATGGCTCTGATGAAAACATACCCTTTTGATTAAATCTAATCCTAGCCGTAAGATCAAGATCTAACGGGCACTGTGCTTCTGACCATGGTTGGGCGGCGCTAGCGGCGGCTGGCGGCGGCGCACGCTCTGGCTACGGTGGAGCTGGCGATACAGGACGCAAGGGAGACAGAGGAGTGGCTCACCGTGTTCAGGGGATCGTGGCGATGCTCAATGTGAGGTCTACTTGACGAGGGGCGCTCAGGAACGGAGGGGATTTCTCGCCGGAGTGTGCAGCGGCGTCGGGTGTCTCTGGAGGTTGTCGGGGGCGAGACTGCAGGTCGTCCTAAGGCAAACGGGAGGGGGCATTAGATGCGTACGAGCGTTGTGATCACAGGAGTGTCATCTAGAGGGACAGGGGTGGTCTGGGCTTACCAGGGGGACTCATGGGAGAAAGCGGCGGTGGCGCTCGGGTGTGGTCGTTGCCGACGATTTGGAGCGCACGCGAGCGAGTGGAGCACACGGGCAGGTGCACATGGAACTTAGGAGCAATCTTGCATGCTCTGTGAGGAGAGGGGCGGCTGCGGTTCGCCGGAATTGGTCGGGAACGCCGTCGGAGAAAGAGGTGGTCGAGCTCGAAATTGGAGCAGCCCGGTGGCAGAGGGTGGCTGGAGATTTGGGGGAAAGAGAGAGGGGAGTGTGGCATTTATGTGCGCGTGATCACAGCAAGGAATAACTCATGCAATAACTCGTATTCATCGCCGGAGTTAATGGCAGAAACGGCGAGGCGACGTGGTCGTGGTGGAGACGATGATGAGGTGGCGTGGGGTCCGTCTGTCAGCGAGAGTGAGGGAGGGAAAGATGGGGCCAGTGGTCAGCGACTCAGTGAGTCTGGTGAAAACGATTCATTGAGGGGAAAGATGGGCTGCAGTGGGCACTTGGGTTGGGTCTGTTTCTTTCATTTTTTTATACCAAATGTTTTTCCTTTTTTTGTTTGAATATTCTGATTTGATTTTCATTCAAACAATTCAAACACCAATTCAAATCAAACCACCACCAAACTTTAGGTATAGATTAATTCTGTTTAACAACATAATCCAAAGTCCAAAGTAAATTAATTTTTATTCTTTTAGGATCTATTATTAATTAAAATAAAAAGACCTTAGTCTTTTATTTCAAATAGGGTTTGATTTATTTTTATTTTTTTAAAACTCTATTTGAAATCTAAACCAAACCAAAACCTTTTCAGTAGGTTTCATTTGAAAAACAAAAACACTTGGAAATCTTATTTAAAATAAATTAACAAGTTTTAGTGTTTATTTAAAATGGAAAAGCCTTTACTTTAATAAAATTGGATATTAATAAATCCTACTTATTTTATTTAAATAAACCTTTACTCTTTTTATCAAATAGAAATATTTTATTTCAAAAGCTTGGCCAAGATTTAATTTGGCTCTATAAAATAATCCTTATTTATATTTCTACCTTTGCTTTTGAAAACCATATCTTTTTATTAAAAGATCCAAAAATAGCGATTCCAACTATTATAATTTTTATTTATTAATTGTTTATCTTTTTAAATCCCTTTAGGATTTTATTTGACCAAAATAGATTTTGATGTTTCCATTTGGAATCAAAAATTTTCTTCTCACCCTAAATTTCAACAATTATTTATTTGTTTATTTAGTTTTCACATTTCAAAATTTGGAAAATTTTGGGATGTGTTAGGCTACCACCCTTAAAAGAAATCTCATCCCGAGATTTGGAAAGGCTAGAGGTTACAAGTTGGCTTCAAGACAACTAGGGTACTACCACCCTTAAAAGAAAGTCTTATAATGTTACATTGATGGTTCACTTGACTATGGGTTCAATACTTCATATCCAAACAAGGAATCCTTAGGGCGTGTTCGGCAACCCACCAGCTTCTCAAAATCCCCAAATGCCAGCTTCCAACTCCATCGCTAGCTTCTCTAAATCGCTGGGAGGAGCTGAAAATGTTCGCGACTTCTTTTTGCCAGTTAAATAAGGCTAGAAGGAAGAGATTTGGCCCAGGAACAAAAGAAAAATCACAGCCCTACTACGTAATGTTGGATATGACACTCAAATGGTTAGCAAGCTTGACTGGTTTGACTAAAAAAATCTTCGTACATGGAATATGTTAATTGTAGAAAGTATTTTTGAGAGTACGATCAAGTGTTGTGTTGTTTGTTATTCACGGAAAGGATAAATTGCATCTTATATAACCAATGTAAAAGATAAATTCGGAACACGTCGAATTAGGTATAATATGCAACAAGACGCTACATATTAACAAAAGCACAATGTCAATACATATGTTTGCGAACTGATATGCCTTGAACATCACCAACCTAACGCAATGGAAGTAGCAAGTTGATCCTGAGCGCATCCATGTCGGACCACTTGCCTCGGAGTTGATGAATCGGATGCATTCGTTGGAACGCATATCGCTTATATCGTTCGGATTGTTGGCACATAGTCCGGATCCCTATCGCACCGCTTCAAGTGGATATCTTCTGTCATGAGCACGAATATAGTTGTGCAATGTCATGCATGCAGCAACAATCATCTTTTGGGTCTCAATGGAGTACTTTGGCATCTTGAGCAGCATTTGCCATTTCATCTTCAAAATTCAAGCATCTTTCTATGCAATTGCGCTTTGTGAATGGATCTTGTTGAACTTCTCCTCGAGTGTTTGGCGCCACACCCCTATGGAAGTCGGTACATGATACCTTTCTCCTTTGTATGGTGCGAGATACCCAAATCTATTAGGATACCCGCATCTACAAGGTAGTATTTCCTAAACAAAAATAAATGGTGCATTAGACAGCCTGTCAAGTATCAATGAAGAAATAGTATAGCACATATAAATGATAATAAATTTCTCACCCTTCGGAGGATGTGGGAAGGTGGCCCTATCCTTATCAATTGCATGATCTGAACACTTGTGTCATGCATAGCACCGGTTGTCCAATTGAAGCATAAATAATGTGCATATCAAAGTCACATATTGCCATGACATTTTGAGTTATCTACTGTTTCTACCTATGTACCTCACTTGCTTGTCCACAGGAATAACGCCCTTATGTGAGTCCCATCTATTGCACCAATGCAATCTTTCATATGTGGATATGCCCTCCTATCATTCCTAATCCTTGCATGTACATTACGGAAATTTGGGTCCTTGGGCTTGATATAGTGAGTGACATCTTGAGCACGCAATTAAGCACATCATGGAATTTGCGATGGGCGATCTCGTGAATGTTTGAAAGCAGTTCGGTTCTTCTGTTTGATTCACAACCACCCAATGTCCACAAGAACATAGCAAGAGACTCATAACTACTAACAAATGGAGAATGTTTGAGGCCATACCGTTCCACCAACATGTCATGAAGATCAAAGAACACCCTTGCACTCATTCTCAGATTCTGTATGTCTCTCCGTGTGTCAATAGTCTCTTGCAACCATCCAAACCCACTCAAGATAGATGTCCTAGGATTGGCCTTCATCACCCAACTGTCACAATACTTCCCAACAATGGTGGATGCACTAGAACACATGTTGGACATGTTCCGTACATGGTGACATACCAATCTTCTCTTCATTCCGTAAGAGTTGTCATCATCACTTTCACTCTCAGATGACATCTGCACGTACATAATGAATTATTCATCGAATATAGTTAGCACCATACAAATGTGATTCAAGAATGGTTCAAGAAAACAAATAAAAATTCGACAAATATTATCTAATCAATTATTACAATGCTAGTAGCAAGCATAGGTTCAACAAAAAGTGCACAAATAGTTCAACAAAACTAACAAGCTGACATAGCACATAAACCAAAACCATCTAGTTCGGATACGTGTTCTTGTACTTCCTCGTGAGCCAACCAAGTCGAGACCCAACAGTCATGTGCATAAAAATCTGTCTATTGTCTCTCTTTGCCATCAACTCGGTAGCAATGTAGTGCTCATCACTACCTTCAATTGCACCACATTCTAATACCGCATCCATAGCAGTTTTGACAGAGATGTCATCATCAGTCCTCATGAAAGACTCAAACGAGGACTGTGACCTCTCTGCAATGTCTCCAATCCTTGTAATCTGCTCCTGCATCACAAGTGCAGTCCTTGATTTTTTGTTCCCTTCATGGACAAATTTTCCAAGCCTCTTGACTGTCGATGAACTAGCTCCTACATCACCAGGACTTGGTTGTGCCTCGTTTTCCTCCACATCCAGATCATTAATAGCATCAACATTTATGGCATCTGCTAGAACAGCACTAGAAGGGGGTGGTACGCCTGACGTTGGGTTCCAATGATCGCTACCATCACTACTGATGTCTTCAAACATGAACTTCAAATTTTCTTCATTGCGGAGTCCATGCTTCTGGTACTTGCCACATCCTTTGATGTCCTGTAATGCAACAAATTACCATTGTCAATTATGCAAGTTAAATAAGTATGAAACAAAATACATAAGCAAGACAACTCACCAATTTTGCCAACTTCCACCAGCTTGCATCTTGTTTAACGGTGTTCTTCTCATGGTCCCATCCCCCTCGTGTCTCCCTCAACTTGAGTCTCTTGAATATGTTATAATCTAGCTTCACTTGTCCCACTTGTTCTTCATTGTTTGCTTGTAATCAAGCCTGTTACGATTTTAAATTGAATCGCCACTTCATCAAATGCATTTGGGGTCAAATAGGTGTTTGGCCTATTTCCCAATCTCACTTGCTCGACAAACAGCTCAGTGATAATCCTGGTGTTTTCAATACTCCATTCGGCGGACATTTTAGCAAAGTTCTGTACATAACATTCAGGTATACTTAATATTTAGCATCATATAACTATCAGTGAGGGGCACTTCCATCAAAATAAAAGAAAGGGGGCCAATTCCAACACCTTCAGACTACATGCTACGACAACCAATTCCAGTAAAATCCTTCAACACATCATCGTTTTATACCTACTTGACTGCACATAGACTAGTTCAAAACATTCTACACAAGTATCAAGACCGATTCCACAACACGAAATCAAAAGGATTTTTTTACCTTCTTGTCCAAGGTGGCTCAAGGGAGCTTGGGCTTGGCGGGGGTTCAGGAGACGGGAGGCACAGGAAGGTCGGTGTAGCAGTTCCTATTCGCCGGAGATGGTCGTCGTGGCCGGAGGAGCTCGGGGTGAAAGCGGCCTGAGGTGCCAAGGTCGGAGGCGGGTCGAGGTGGTCGACCTCGACGGCGAGAGCAGACGGCCGCCGGCTCGAGGAACTACAGGGACAGCGAGGAGTCGGAAGGCCGGCAAGACGAGTGGCGGCAGGGCGGCGACGGGGGCGGCGGCGGGGATGGCTAGGGTTCCATCTGCTGTGCTTCCAGGCGGGGATGGGCGGCCTGGGCTGTGGGGTGGAGTTGGTCACGCGTCGAGAGGTAAGAAGTGGATGGTTCGGCCTCACTCGGCGGTGGCATTTCAGCGTAAATAGAGTCAAATCCAGCTTTTCCAACTTCTTGGATGACCAAAAACCGAGCTCCACGTTTTGTACATAATTTTAGGCCATCTCCACGGAGTTAGCTTCTAGGATCTGGGCTGTTCGGCACAGCTTCTTGTTGAGATACCCAGAAGCTGGAGTGTGGAGGGTTGACGAACACGTCCTTATTTGACTCAACTAAGTTAACTAATTCCTGACATCCACATCCTCTATTTCTTCAAGGGTTCCATACATGTCAATGTGGTTCACATGTCCTTTCTTGGCCACATTGGAGTCATTTCCATTGGAGTTTCTAGCATCCTTTCTCTTTTTCTTCTCAGGATAGTCTAATACATAGTGTCCAAGTTCCTTACAATTATAGCACTGCAACTGGCTAATGTCTTTCTTCCTGAAATTGCCATGTTGGTTCTGACCAAGGTCATCTCCATTGTCAGTATTATTTCCATTATTATCATTCCCATTGTTGTTGTGGTGATACTGATGTTGTTCAGAATCTTCATTTCTCTTTTTGAATGAATGGTTCTTTTTTGATGATCCTGAGTGATTCTTGAGTTTATACTTCCTCTTTCTATTCTCAACTTGATTCATCTTGTTTTCCAAAATGGTGGCTTTGTCACAGAGTGATTGATAAGTTGGGACATAGGCAACAGCTAGCTGCAGGTTCAACTCATCATTAAGTCCTTCAAGAAATTTCTCCTTTCTCTTAGCATCTGTGTCAACTTCATCTAGTGCATATCGTGCCAGATTGTTGAATTCTTAAATATACTCAGCCACACTGAGGTGACGCTGTTTCAGATTGTGAAACTCCTTTTTCTTCAAGGACATCACTCCAGGTGAGATGTGAGCTGTACGGAAACCATCCTCAAAAATAGCCCAAGTAACATCCTCAAGGGGAGTGGTGATTTGAAAGTTGTCCCACCATCTTGCTGCTGGTCCTTCAAGTAGAAATGCTGCAAACCTAAATTTTTCTTCATCGGTGCAGCCAACAGTCACTAAGTCCTTATTCACTGAACGTAACCAATCATTGGCTTCCATTGGATCAGTTTTCCAGAACCTTGCAGCCTAAGTTTGAAACTTGGTGAGCATATCATGTCTTGGAGGATTATTCGATTGTTGTTGTTATTCGATTACGTATGAATGTGGTCATCTCCTGCATCGGTTATTATGCATTTGTCATCATCTGCTGCATCTCAGGAGTGATGTTGTTGTTTTGGTTGGGGTTAGCACGACGAGGAGGCATCTGTTGGTTTGATAGGGATAATTAATGATGGATAGGTTTAAAGAAGTCCTAACTCACAACTCAAAACAACCAAGTTCAATCAAACAATCCTCAAGCAACTATTCACTTAACAACTTATGAGCTTAACTCATGAGTTGAAAGAAACAACAAGTTTTCTTGAAATAATTAACTTGGTATGATCATACCTCATAGGTCAATATGATCCATACACTAACATGATATCAATGTCTTTGGTATGCAATCTAATGTCTCTTTGTTTTCACTTGTAGTCCTTAGTGATGTCTAAGTTGAAAACTTTGGCGGAAGTAATGTGGAAGTCATTGGTCATGGTGAAAGCTTTGTCCATCAAGTTGAAAAGGAAGAGATATAGAATCAAAACCAAAAGGTTGAGGAAAGAGTTTACAAGATTGTTTGTAACTAAGTTTTGGAACAAATACAACTCCTATTTTTCTAAGGGGTTTTGTCCAATCCTAGGGTTACAATCCTACAGGCAACATGTGCTTCGATACCATGTAAGGTTCCCAACCTTTAATAAGGTAGAGATCCTGTGTTTACGATTAGTCCCTGGATCAATAGCTAGCATCCACAGTTAAAATGTAATATCAAGAAACAAAGGTCATAATACAACTTTATAACCAGGAATAAAATAATTCATTACATCTTACATAGCTCATTTGGCTATCTCATTACATTGCAGTAGAATATCTATAAAGCATGGAGTCCTTCATCTTCAAAGTGCCACAGGCAATCATGTTGGTTGTATACTTGTAATCCTAATCAACACACTTAACATCAAACAAACCTACAACATAATAGGTTATAGCCACAAGGGTCAATACATTTGAATTGTATTGGCAAGTTTCACTACTATGTAGAAATATGTGGATCCTATCATTACATGCATATTTGGCTAAGTAGGGTTTAGGCTCATTTGCAGAAAGCAATATAGTTTTTATCCAATCTTTTCAAAATAGTTTTGATATTTTGTCAAATCTTTCTGAACTTCTTCGAAAACTCCAAGTGCTTCAAATCCCTTGTTGTCACCATCAAGTTTTACTTTGAGAAATTGGAATGTCGAGATCTTCCATAGCTTCAGGCCTTAGTTGCTCATTATTGTCCATAACAGGGGACACGGCTAAGTACTTAGAATTTGATCTTCTGCAGAAGTTGTACACTTTACCCACATGACACAATCTTGTCTTGACGCCACCAGTGGCCGCTGGATAAGTACTCACCAAAATGGAGTACTGGCAGATCGAGAATGTGACAAAATCTTTCCATAGAAGTCCTCTCAATACACAATGCTAGCTTGTCTACCAGGCACCAATGTAGGGATAAATTTCCCTTACACAATTCTAGTTAACCTGAAGATGCCAATGCATGAGTCTTCCACTATGTAGTTGACTAAGCCAAAGCCCATTTAGCATGTGGCTGTACATGGAAGCCACTGTACGAGAAACATGTTCAATCTCTAAGTCCCTGGGTGGTTTTCTTCTGGTGCACATACAAAAAGAGATAGCCATATAAACATGGTTCCTTTTATTGCCACCTTGTCCAATCTTGAGTATCCTTGTCCACCCAGGTGGTTCATTGAGTACTTGTTTTATTATATAAAACATATGTCTTTTCAACTCTTCATATAATCATATCATGTATCCCATACCAATATATAGCAGGGCTAAGCATACTACAACTACATTGTTTCCACTAAGGGATATATGAGGTATCCTATTAGGATTTAGCATAGCATAAAATATAGTAGTCCTTATCATGCATGTTACAAAAATCCACTAAGTGTAATGAAAATAGTAGGACATGGATGATAGTGTCACTTGCCTTTTTAGTAGAGAATGTTGGTTCACTTCTTGATCTTGAAAATATCACACTCTTCTAACTTCACTACAATTCAATAAAACAAACACAATTTCAACTAGCATTCAAACCATTTCTCACACATAAAATAACAAAACAAGGTCATGCATGCAAGCATGCAAAAGATAGTTTTATTTGCAAAAGTGTTTTCTACTAGGCTCTAAACATTTTAAAGTTCAAAGTGGTCATTTACTAAAGTGGTAAAACCATTAGTAAAGGGTTTTTATCTATAAACTATTTCTAAATCAAATCAATATTTTATGTGGTTGAAAATGCTTTTAGCAAGGCAATATTCTTTAAAGGGTTCACCACATTTATTTTAATTCTCAAAATTTGGTGTTTAGGGTCAGAAAGTTTGAATCAAATCATTTCCCAAAGGTTTTACTCAAAAATCATTTCTAAACCATAAACAATATTTTTATTTGACTAGAAATGTGCTAATTCAAATATTTACTCCTTAACTTCACAAAATACATTTTTAAATCCATAGGTTGATTCCTATGGTCAGTAGGTTCACAACAATTCATTTTGCAAAGATTTCATATTAAAAATATATCTAGAATTTTTTTATATTCAAATTATGCCTACACAAGTTTCTGCAAATTCAACCAATTTTCCAGAAGCAAAACACTAAAAAGAATGCATGGTTGCAAAGTACTTGTTCTGCTGAATCCATTGATATAAAATTTGCAAAATTTGGACGTGTAGAATTAAAGTTATGAATTTTACAAGTTTGCAATCCTAATAGATTCTATTTTCTGTTTTTAAACCAAACCATGTCCACGTGGCGCAATCTAACTGCACGGTACCGCTTCGTGCGGATCACGCACTGAGGATCGTTGGATCCAATTTAAAACACATGGCTCTGATGAAAACATACCCTTTCGATTAAATCTAATCCTAGCCGTAAGATCAAGATCTAACGGGAACTGTGCCTCTGACCATGGTTGGGCGGCGCTAGTGGCGGCTGGAGTGGCTCACCGTGTTCACGGGATCGTGGAGATGCTCAACGTGAGGTCTGCTTGACGAGGAGCGCTCAGGAATGGAGGGGATTGCTCGCCGGAGTGTACAGCGGCGTCGGGTGTCTCTGGAGGTTGTCGGGGCGAGGCTACAGGTCGTCCTAAGGCAAACGGGAGGGGGCGTTAGATGCGTATGAGCGTGGTGATCACATGAGTGTCATCTAGAGGGACATGGGTGGTCTGGGCTTACCAGGGGGACTCGCCGGACAAACGGCCGAAGACGGTGGCGCTCGGGTGTGGTCGTTGCCGATGATTTGGAGCGCACGAGCGAGTGGAGCACACGGGCAGGTGCGCACGGAACTGAGGAGCAAGCTTGCGTGCTCCGTGAGGAGAGGGGCGGCTGCGGTTCGCCGGAATTGTCCGGGAACGCCATTGGAGACAGAGGTGGTCAAGCTCGAAATTGGAGCAGCCCGGTGGCAGAGGGTGGCTAGAGATTTCGGAGAAAGAGAGAGGGGAGTGTGGCGTTTATGTGCGCGTGATCACAGCAAGGAATAACTCAGGCAATAACTCGTATTCATCACCGGAGTTAATGGCAGAAACGGCGAGGTGACATTGACGTGGTGGAGACGATGATGAGGTGGCGTGGGGTCCGTCTGTCAGCGAGAGTGAGGGAGGGAAAGATGGGGCCAGCGGTCAGCGACTCAGCGGGTGCGCGCGTGGGTGAAAAACGATTCGCTGAGGGGGGAAAAGATGGGCTGCGAGTGGGCTTGCTGGGCCTGTTGGGTTGGGTCTGTTTCTTTCATTTTTTTATACCAAATGTTTTTCCTTTTTCTGTTTGAATATTCTGATTTGATTTTCATTCAAAAAATTCAAACACCAATTCAAATCAAACGACCACCAAAATTTAGGTATATATTAATTCTGTTTACCAACATAATCCAAAGTCCAAAGTAAATTAATTTTTATTCTTTTAGGATCTATTATTAATTAAAATAAAAAGACCTTAGTCTTTTATTTCAAATAGGGTTTGATTTATTTTTATTTTTTTGAAACTCTATTTGAAATCTAAACCAAAACAAAAACTTTTCAGTAGGTTTCATTTGAAAAACAAAAACACTTGGAAATCTTATTTAAAATAAATTAACAAGTTTTAGTGTTTATTTAAAATGGAAAAGCCTTTACTTTAATAAAATTGGATATTAATAAATCCTCATTATTTTATTTAAATAAACCTTTACTCTTTTTATCAAATAGAAATATTTTATTTCAAAAGCTTGGCCAAGATTTAATTTGGCTCTATAAAATAATCCTTATTTATATTGCTACCTTTGCTTTTGAAAACCATATCTTTTTATTAAAAGATCCAAACTAGTGATTCCAACTATTATAATTTTTATTTATTAATTGTTTATATTTTTAAATCCCTTTAGGATTTTATTTGACCAAAATAGGTTTTGATGTTTCCATTTGGAATAAAAAAGTTTCTTCTCACCCTAAATTTCAACAATTATTTATTTGTTTATTTATTTTCCACATTTCAAAATTTGGAAAATTTTGGGATGTGACAAATGCCACCCAGGAACAAAGAGATTTGAGATGTTAAATGTTGAGAAGCTTCAAGTGCAGCCACTTGGCATTATGGGCTCTGCCTGGATCATATAGGTTGAAATAACTTAGCCAAATGGACGGTTGGTGGTAGGGGATGTGTCAACACCCGGATTTTTCAATCCTAGATGCCTGTTATGCCATACATTGCAATCCCAGGATTACCATTTTTGCGAGACATAGCAGAATTGGATACCATAGTACATCATCCATTACAAACGATACATAAGTTCTTACACAAATAGGGATCTCATGATCCAGTTCTTAGTACAACATCAAGAAGCAGAATGCGTAATAATAACGGTAGCGTAGGCGAAGCTCCATCTTTGGGGTCGCAGGCAATGCAGACGATGGGAGATGATCCTAGTTGTCGTAACCTTCCTGGGTTCCATCTTCCAGGTACTCCTCTTCATATTCTGGCCATGGGAATAGCCAGGGACAAAGCCATGAGTACTCTTTAAGTACTCGCAAACTAATACTAATAGGTAAAGGGGTTTTTTTGGATAATAGGACACTAGGCTCTAGGGTTGTTTTGTAAAAGCCAGATTTATCTCTACTAAGTTCTAAAGCTAGTCACAATTTCATAACTCCTAACTGGGAATTTGTATTTCATATCACAACTCTGTTGTGGTCAAGTCAAAGTCTTAGTTCATTTCACAGGTCATTTTGAAAAGTCTGACGGGGGAACAGTATGGCCACTCCAATCATCGCAATCATGACAGCTATTCGAATAGCTTGACACTTTGTAGAGGTTGTACACTTTCACCACAACATTCGATACATCCGTCAGGAACAAATATTGAATTCACCATACTCAGTATGAGGATAATCAATCCTAACCTTTCGATTACACGCCCTAGTATAAGCACCTCTCCTCTGAGTTTGGCCTCCCAACCGTGACCAACTGTCATCTTGGGTACTGCACAGGTGGACAATCTTCACAAGGTAGCCTCAGCTCAGACCTTGGCCATGATGGAACTAATACTAAGGAATATAAGTTTCCAGTCAAGCCCTACCCAATATTCGGGTATTGTGGTTGTACGATAAAATTGGAATGGTATCGCATCCAGACAACCATCAGTTTTATAAAGGGCTAAGGCTCATGCCTCAACATTTTTATCACCAAAATTCTCAAGTGTTTGGAAACACATGTCCAAAACATTTCAATAGAATGATCCATCATTCCAAGGTTTTCTTAACCATTTTTCCACCAAGTATTCCCATCTAAAAGTTGATCAAGTTTTATGCTTAGCACTAGCATCTACAGGTGGGGGTGGTACTAATGAGGGGTGGTAACTAGTGGAGTTTCAACTAAGTACAACCTCATGTCTCAGGCTGATGTCAAGGTTTCTAACTTAGGCCAAATTTTATGCTCTTTATGCAACCTTCAGCATCTTTCCAATATCTACCAGTCACTTAAGTAAACTCTAAGTAAGCTTTGATAAAGAAGTAGAGTAAGAAGCTTGCACATAAAACTAGGATTGGTTTATCAATTGGGTATGATCACATATGCTTAAGGCATATAATAGTCATAGAACAAATATGGGTTTGTTGCATCAGTAGGGTATCTTACAAGGGTTAGCTTGCATAGGTCAACTTGATTTGTAAGGCTTGCATAGGTATAGTATCAGCTTGCATAAATATCAGTATAATCTTGCTAAATTGCAAGTGTTAGCTTGCACATTCACTAGTAGTATTAGGCTTGCCTTGTGCAGAGCAGTGGTTGAAGTTCTCCTCGGCTTCTTCTTCGTAGTATCCTCCTTCCTCCTCGTATCCTTGGTCGGTACTAGCGTCTACGAATAAATATGAGGTACACAATCACCAAACAATACTTAACTACTTGCAATCAGCACACACAAGGGTCCTATGGATGATCTAGCGTCATCCCTATCATTACAAGGTTAGGGCTTGATTTAAATCCTTTTATTTTTGGAAAAGTAATTTCTACTCATTGAAAAAATATTTAAGATTTTATATTCTCCAAACCCAACATGGGATCATGTTGACACATGTCACCACCACATATTGTAGTCCATGGGAATGTGATTTAAAGTGGTGTCACAATTTAATAAGTTTTTACCCTTTTATTTTAATTAATTAAAGTGGCTAGAAATGCTTATGTAGCATTCTTTTATTACTTGAACATTATTTCTGCAAGTAAACCTATATATTTTTATATATTCTGAAAGGTATGGTTAAATGTGATTTTTGAGAGTTGGAATCAACTCAAAAGCTATTATGGTTTAAATTTGAAAAATGTTTGAATGCATAAAAGCTTCTGCCTTGTTATTTTTACAATGGGTGATCTATAGATCCAAATGACTTGAATCCAACGGGCTTGGATTCAGCATTCCTAGACCTTTCTAACAAAATTGGTTTCATTCCATTTGGTGCACTGAATCGATCTGGGTTGAATTTTGAAGTTGGGTACAGAAGTGAGTTTGAAATAAAATAGAAAAGGTTTAATTTGAATAACTGGGCTCTTGGGAAAAGTTCTTGGGCGCCTGCTAAGCCTGATGGTCCTTGGCTGCTTAAGTGGGTGTCCCCACTAAATGTGACACGGGCTGGGCGAAGCGGTATGGGCGGCGTGGATCGTTCGATCTAGTTCTAATCTAATGGTGGAGTCATCGTCGGCGAGACAACGCCCGAGAACGAAACCTAAGCGGCCAGTGAGGGTTCTTTGGGGCTCACCGGTGCTTGGCGGTCGGCGAGTGAGGCGAGCAGCGAAGTCAACGACGACGAACTCAGGGGTGGTCGCAGCAGCTCCTAAGGTGGACGAAATCGATGGCGCCCTTCTTCTCCGGCAGAGGCAGGCTCCAGTGAAATTCCGGCGAGGTGGTGCTCGCCTTGCTCTGAGAATGGTGTGGCACCTTCAGTGAGGAGAGGGGAGTGAGATGGTGTGAAGAAATCGTGCGGGGGTGGCCTCTATTTATAGTCGAGCAAGGGGTCCGTCGGGGCGCACGGTGAGCTCGTCGGGGGCGAGGTTACAGGCGGCTAATGGCATGGGAAAGGGTAGGGGACGGTGCGGTGTCTCCTGGCGATGCTCAACGACATGGTCTCGAGGCATGGGGCGGTGTGGTTTGATGCAGGCAGGCGGTGCTCTGCTAGGCGGCGTCTTCGACGGCGGGAGGTGGTTGTGCGGCACGGGGCGGCAAACGGGGATGTCTAGCGGTCTCCTGGGTCGGTGGGGATTATGTATGCACTCGGCGAGGGTGGCGCGCAGTCTGTGGGCTTCGGTCGAGGGTTGTGCTCTGGCGCATGCTCGGCATGGTCTCTGGCGGTCTGGGCGCGGCTTGTGCGCGTGTTCCAGGGCTTGGCAACGCTCGCGGCTGGGACAGGTAGTGGCGGTGGACGGTGGGCTGCCTCCCAGACAAGGTTGGCAAGGCTAGTTCTTCCTCTAGCCTGCTGTCCACAATGGGGTGACAAGGGGGTGCTCGGCTGTTCACCATTGATGGCAATGGCAAGCTCACAGGGGGCTAGTCCTTAGTTAAACTTCCTAGATGATCTACTGAGCTGTGTGTGAGCTAACTAGGGAACAAGTTAGGCTCAAAACACTGCACACTATAGCGTTCGATGTTTTGTTTGATTTGTGTCTGCAACCTGTTTGATGAAATGGCCGCATGAACTCAAGTTTTGAATTTTGAAAAGATTTTTGGTGGGTTTGCTAGATTGGTGCTGGTGAGTCTACAGATGCTTGGGTTTTGAAAGTTGAGCTTGTTTGAGTGGTTTTTGAAAAAGTGGGATCTTCCCATATGATAAAGATTCAATTTTGAATTGTCATTTGAACTATGAATTGGAAAGTTTCTGTATGATCACAAAGTGGGCCTTGATACCTTGTTATGAGTACATTCAAGGGGTGCAAAGATCCAGAAAAGTTTCTATTAGGTTCTGAAAGTTTGAGACAACCAAAGTAGGCATGGGAGTTAAATTGGCCAAAATGACCATTCATTTCATATATGTGTTTTGATTTACTTGTCTTTAGGAAAGGTGTGGGAAATGTTTTAGATGATGTTTATTTCACCTAAGAAACATTTTACAAGCAATGAAATAAACAAACAAGGTGGCTTTAAAGGATTTCAAAATCCATGCATACACATATGCATGCATTCATGATTTCATTTAGAAAAGTTTTTGTTAACCCTAATTTTGATGATTAGAATTTGATGATCCAAGCTTAGTATTTTTGGATGTTACAAACCTTCCCCTTAAACAAAATCTCGTCCGAGATTTGAAAAAGAACGAAAAGATTACCTAGGATTTGAAGAGATCGGAAACTGTCTGATGTGATCTTCGCTCCCGGGTAGCTTCCTCTTACGTGTGGTTGCTCCTTTGAATCTTGAGAAACTTGATGCTTCGGTTTGGGTAGTTAAAGCTTCTTCCAAAATGCAGATGGGTACCGGGATAGGTCAGGTCATCGTTGATCTCTATGGTCCGGTGATCGATATTCTTGAACACTTGGTCTTCTCGGGGACTTGAGACATTTGCGAAACGAGATATGGAACACATTGTGCGGTGACATCTCTTGGTAGTTCCAATTGATACGATACTTCTCCTCGACGTTCGAATTTTGAAAGGTCCGATATATCTGGGGGCTAACTTTCCTTTGAGTTGGAAACGCTGCATTCCCTTCAATGGCGACACTTTCAGATAAACAAAATCTCCTATATTGAAGGCGAGGTCTCGACGTATCTTGTCGGCATAATTCTTCTGTCGGGATTGGGCGGTCTTGAGGTGCTCACGAATCTTGTGAACCTTCTCTTCTGCTTCTCGGAGGATGTCGGGTCCGAAAATCTGACTCTCTCCTACTTCCGACCAGTTCAAAGGGGTGTGACACTTTCTTCCGTACATGAATTCAAATGGGGCCATTTGCAAACTGGCTTGGTAACTATTGTTGTAGGAAAATTCTGCAAACGGCAGACAGTCTTCCCACTTGGATCCATATTCTAGCACACATGCTCTAAGCATATCTTCGAGTATTTGATTTACTCGCTCCGTTTGTCCATCGGTCTGAGGGTGATACGTGGTACTGAAATCTAGGCGGGTTCCTAAACCTTCTTGGACTTTCTTCCAGAATCTCGAGGTAAACTGAGTTCCTCGATCCGATACTATGTTCTAGGGGACTCCGTGCAAACTGAAGAATCTAGCGATGTACAACTCCGCTAGCTTCAAACTCTGATAGGTGGTTTTGACGGGCAAGAAATGTGCGACTTTGGACAATCTGTCCACTATGACCCAAAGAGAGTCATTTCCCCTACTAGAAGTAGGTAGTCCAGTGATAAAGTCCATTCCTACAGAATCCCATTTCCATTCCGGAATTTGCAAAGGTTGCAACAATCCAGCGGGTCTTTGATGTCCTGACTTGACTCGCTGACATATATCACACTTGGCGACATAGCTTCTGATTTCTCTCTTCATCTTATGCCACCAAAATTGCTCTTTCAAATCTTGATACATCTTAGTTCCTCCGGGATGGATAGAATAAAGAGTATCATGAGCCTCCTTCAAGATAACTTCTTTCAACTCCGAATCTGCTGGTACACAAAGGCGTCCTTTGTACCACAGAACTCCTTCTTCGTCCTCGGTGAATCCGGGTACTTTGCCTATACCGATACGACGCTTAATTCCGTCGATACTGGCATTTCCCTTCTGCGCCTCTTTAATCTGATTGATCAAAGTGGGCTTAAGTTCTATGCTAGCCAAAAATCCTTCACTTACTAATTCCATTCGAAAATCTTCCATCTCCTTGTGCAAACTTGGTTGCTCCTTCAAAATCATGGAGTTCAAGCGGCATGGCAATCTGCTAAGGGAATCAGCTACCACGTTGGCTTTACCAGGGTGATAGTGAATGTCCAGGTCGTAATCCTTGATTATCTCAATCCATCTTCTCTGCCTCATATTCAACTCCTTCTGAGTGAATATATACTTTAGGCTCTTGTGATCCGAATAAATCTCTAGCGGTTTCCCATTAGGTAATGTCTCCATGTCTTCAGGGCTAGGACTACTGCTGCGAGTTCGAGGTCATGGGTTGGATAATTTTCCTCATGTTGCTTCAATTGTCGATATAGATAAGATATAACTTTGCCTTCTTGCATTAGCACACATCCGAGACCAATCTTGGATGCGTCACAATACACATCGAAGGGCTTCATGATATCCGCCATGATTAAGATTGGGGCTGATATCAATCTCCTCTTGAGTTCTTGAAAACTCGCTTCACACTTGTCTGTCCATTCAAACTTCTTGTCCTTCTTCAGCAATTGGGTCATGGGTCGGGCGATACTCGAGAATCCTTCTACGAATTTGCGGTAATATCCCGCCAATCCGAGAAAAGCACGAACTTGGGTTTGAGTGGTTGGGGCTTGCCAATCTTCTACATCTTTCACTTTGGCAGGGTCAACGGCAATTCCTCTGGCTGATACAATGTGACCGAGGAATCCTACCTACTGTAACCAGAATTCACATTTTCTAAACTTTGCATACAGCTGATGCTCTCTAAGGGTTCCAAGAATGGTCCTTAGGTGTAGCTCATGTTCTTCTTCTGATTTGGAATAAATCAGAATGTCATCGATGAAAACAACGACAAACTTATCCAGGAAGTCCATAAAAATCTTATTCATGAGGTTCATGAAATAAGCGGGGGCATTGGTTAATCCAAAAGACATGACTGTATATTCGCATAATCCATATCTGGTGGTAAAGGCAGTCTTTGGAATATCCTCTGCACGAATTTTGAGTTGATGATAGCCAGTTCTAAGATCAATCTTAGAAAACACCTGGGAACCGGTCAACTGATCAAACAAATCTTCTATCTTGGGCAAGGGGTACTTGTTCTTGATGGTGACATCATTTAACTTCCTATAGTCCGTACACAAACGGTTACCTCCATCTTTCTTGTCCACAAATAAGACAGGTGATCTCCATGGTGACGCACTTGGTTGAATCAATCCAATTTCTAGCATGGAATCCAGTTGCTTCTTCAGTTCGGCTAGTTCCGACGGGTTCATACTATAGGATATCTGGGCTATAGGTCCTGTTCCGGGGATTAGTTCGATGATAAAATCGATATCCCGATCTGGGGGCATACCGGGTAAAACATCTGGAAATACATTGGGGTATTCACAGACTATCCGGACTTGGTCAATGGTAGGTTGGGCTAGACTCTTGGTACACTTGAATTGGCGAGGTAAGGTTTTAGATATATGCTCGACTGATATTCGGTGAATCTTGGTCATGGTGATGGATTTCTTAGCACAGTCAATCAATCCCTTATGTTTGGACATCCAATCCATTCCTAGTACTACTTCCAAACCTTTAGTTCCGAGTACTATTAGATTAGCATAAAAATATATGCCATGGATTCAGATAGGGACGGCTTTGTAAATTTGCCTAGCCTTGGTGGTTGATCCAGGAATTTGCACAATCATAACATGCTTCAGTTTGGTTGGTTGAACTGTACTAGTGCAGGCAAATTCTTCGGTGAAAAATTAATGCGAGGCACCAGAGTCAAACAACACTCTTGCAAGTACTGAATTAACAAAAAACATACCCAGCATGACGTCTGGCGCTTCCTGAGCTTCTTCAGCATGCATGAGAAAAAGACGGCCATTGCGGTTGAGGGAATTCCCTAGGGCAAATCTTCTCCCTGGCTGGACACGACGCTACTGCTGAGCTGGGGCATTGGCATTAGGGGTTGTAGCATTCTTCTTGTTGGGGCACTCATTGGAATAGTGGCCTTTATTTCCACAGTCATAACAGGTCACTTGTGACTTGTCCTTGGCTGCGACAAGCACAACATTGCTTCCAGTCCTAGGGGCAATGTTGGTGTTGGTGGTAGCATTGTTGGTGTTGAACTTGGGTGGGGCACGGGTGAAATTGCTAGAGTTGCCGGGGTTGTTGTGATTTCCTCCGGGTCTAGGGTTTCCACAGTTGGGGTAGGTCCGACGGGTCATAGGGGGTCTGTTGGTTCTTGGGGCAAATCCTGGAGATGGGTTGGGGCAATACTTTAGGGTCTGATGGGTTCCAGGTTGATGCATCATGCGACGCTTGCGGTTCTCATTGGCTTGGTTGATCTTTCCTTCCATCTGGATAGCAGAGTCAACAAGGGCTTCAATATCAGCAAAGGGGATATTGACTAACACCGTCTGCATATCGTCATGCAGACCATTTAGGAATCTTTCTTTCTTCTTGGCTTCGGTGTCTATCTCGTCCGGGGCATACCTAGCTAATTACAAAAATTTGTCACAGTATTCCACTACAGTCATCCTTCCTTGCTTCACTTCTCTGAACTCGTCTCTCATTCTCTTGATCAAACCTGGTGGCACATGGGTTCTGCTAAACTTGACCTTGAATTCCTCCCAGGTCATCATCTAGCCTCCGGTCATTGCGAACCTTTGTTCCACCATGCCACAGCATCTCCGTCTAGATAATGGGTGGCGAACATGACTTTCTCGTTGGCTTCCACTCCGTGACTTCTAGGATGTTTTCCATGGTTTGCGGCCAATCATCGGCATCTAGGGTTCTTCCGACTTGAAAACGGGTGGGTTAGTATTCGAAATTCTTGAGCTTAGATCCATGGTTGTCTGATTTCCGTGGCTTTGGTTGTTGTGGGCTAGCTGGGCTATCTGTTGCGAGTGGCTAGGTTGGCTTGACGTTCCGCTCTTCGACCGTGGTCGAAGTCAACATTTGCGGATCTGCAACATCGGTCCGGCTGAACCACTTCCTCCACGTGGCATCTGAAGATTGATATAGATCATGAGAAAAGAGGGAAATTTCTAAGGTTTTGGGTCTTTGAAAAGTTTTAAATGTTTGAATCAGATTTTTCTAGCAACTTGCTTTTTTTTGTTTTCATTCATTCATTCACTCGATACAACGCACACCACAGCAAGGAAAAACAGATGGTTTTAAGAACCATTCTGGAATCTACGATAAAGTGGGACCGACTACTACTCACTACACTAGTGCTTAGTGCTACTACTCCTCGGAGTCTGTGGCTTCATCATCTTCATCATCATCGATGAAGACGAAATCATCCTCATCGGTGAAGAAGTCCATGGCCTGATCCTCCAAAAAATCATCGTCATCGCTGAGATAGGAGTAAGGGTCTCCACGAAGATCCTCTCCGGCATTCTCCCTTTCCTCCAACTGCATGTCTCTCTCGTGGATGGTATCCTCTAGAGATGAGATGCGGTGGCAAAGACGGGCAATAATGTGCTCCTTTTTGTCGAGATGACGGAGGCGAGACTTGTGATCCTTTGCTAGCATGGCTATGGTCTGATCCTTCGTCTTGATGATGGCAGACTTGTGGTTGCAATAGTCACGGCAGTTGTCCAAATCCTGCTGACGATCATACATCATGAAGCTCAGGTGGTCCAATTGAGTCTTCAGCTCGGGGTGGTATGGGGCTTCCAGTGGTTGTCCATTTGCATCACGCCTTGGGCAAAACTCAAAGCGAGTACCCTTGATCTGATTGATGCTCTGCCCACACAGACAGGAAAGAGCTTCATGCATTGCTCTGGCAAGTCCATCGAGCATGTTGTCTTCCCTCAAGGTAAACTGAATTCCCTCCGCAGTGGGAGGTTCAATCTTTCCTCGGAGACTTGCAACAATTATCCACTGCAGATCTTCTCCTCCTTGATCATTGAGCCGAGCTCCAAAGAACTCGGGGTGCGGACGCTCCAGAAGTTCCGAAAGCTGATCCAGATCCCTCTCAAAGATAAGGTCTCCCCCATTCCCAAGTTGGTAAAACTTGTTGTACTTCACGTCCATCTATAAAAATAGAGGATGAGTAGATTAGCAGAGTGATCAAGTGTGTCAAAAATTTTATGTATTTTGCAAGAGTTTTTGAGGAACATGAATTTTTATGAAAGAATCAAGAGATAAGAATGAGAATAAGTTTTTGTAAATATTTGTTTTCTTTGTTTTTGAAACTAAGTTTTTGATTCAAACGTCCAGTCTAACTAGGGTCTCCTATGGTGGGATGGATCGATACCAACTTGTCAACACCGGATATTTCAATCCTAGATGCTGTTATGCCATACATCGCAATCCCGGGATTACCATTTTGCGAGACATAACAATTGGATACCATAGTACATCATCCATTACAAGCGATACATAAGTTCTTACACAAATAGGGATCTCATGATCCAGTTCTTAGTACAACATCAAGCGGCGGAATACGTAATAATAGCGGTGGCGTGTGAGCTCCATCTTGAGGTCACGAGGCAATCTTGGCGATGGGAGATGATCCTAGTTGTCGTAACCTTCCTGGGGTCCATCTTCCAGGTACTCCTCTTCATAGTCTGGCCATGGGAATAGCCAGGGACAAAGCCATGAGTACTCTTTAAGTACTCGCAAACTAATACTAATAGGTAAAGGGGGTTTTTGGATAATAGGACACTAGGCTCTAGGGTTGTTTTGCAAAAGCCAGATTTATCTCTACTAAGTTCTAAAGCTAGTCACAATTTTATAACTCCTAACTGGGAATTTGTATTTCATATCACAACTCTGTTGTGGTCAAGTCAAAGTCTTATAGTTCATTTAACAGGTCATTTTGAAAAGTCTGACGGGGGAACAGTATGGCCACTCCAACTGTCCATAACCGCGGACGCGGCTATTCGAATAGTTTGACACTCTACAAAGATTGTACACTTTCACCACAACATTCGATACATCCGTCAGGAACAAATCCTGAATTCACCATACTCAGTATGCAGATAATCAATCCTAACCTTTCGTTTGCATGCCCTAGTATAAGCACCTCTCCTGTGAGTTTGGCCTCCCAACCATGACCAACTATCATCTTGGGTACTGCACAGTGGAAAATCTTCACAAGGTAGCCTCATCTCAGACCTTGACCGTCACTACTAGGAAAACGCCTGTTCGTGGCGCACCTGAAAAGGCCATCTGTGGCGCACTAGCAGTGCGCCACGGTCCTCGCGCTACGGCTATCTCCTAGCCGTGGCGCACTACTGATCGCACGATTGTGTAGATAGGCGTGGCGCACATGCCGATGCACCACAAAAGTAGTCAGTCGCCACCGTGAAACAATAACCGTGGCGCACTAGGTGATGTGCGCCACGGATATAAATTTCAAAATTCAAAAAAAAAGCAGCAGATCTGGATCTCGTCGTCAGTGTCGTCGCGCGTCGGTGCAGGTCGCCGTCGTCGCCTCGTTGTCGCCTCCTCGTCGTCACCTCGTCGTCGTCGTCAGAACTGCAAGGAGGAGGAGGAGAATAGGAGGAAGAGGAGGAGAAGAAGAGGAGGAGGAGAAGAAGAAGAGGAGGAAGATGAGGAAGAGGAGGAGAAGAAGAGGAGGAGGAGAAGGAAAAGAAGAGGAGGAGGAGGAGAAGAAGAAGAGGAGGGCCTCGTCGTCGTCGGAACTACAAGGAGGAGGAGGAAGAGGGGGAGAATAAGGAGCCCGCCGTCTCGTCGTCGGAACTGCAAGGAGGAGGCCGCCGCCATCACCATCTTCACTTCAAGGAGGAGGAAGAGGAGGAGAAGGAGAAAGAGAAAGATAAGGAGAAGGAGGAGAAGAAAAGGAAATGAGAAGGGAGGAAAAGTAAAAGGAGAGAAGGGGAGGGAAGGTGGGCGGGGTGGGGATTCGAAATTTGAATCCCGCCCAGGCTTATCCGTGGCGCACTAGGTGGTGGTGCGGTACGGGTAAGTCGCCCTCTATTTTTTTTTCTACAGGAAAAACGGTCTTTTGACCGTAACTTTTTACTCTGGTCGTTGCGAGCGGATGCGAAATCTTGTTCTCGTCATTTTGGTATATTATACGATTTTTTCCGATATCGTATGCAAAAGTTACGGCCTTTTTACCGTGGCATGACTTTTTTTTGCAGATAAAGTCGAAACTCATGTTTGTTAATTTTACTAGAAGATATACCACATTACCTACCTAAATATGAAAGGATTTAATTTTTTGAAGTGTTTACCATTTTCTTTTATTTTTGCAAAGCCTAAAAAGGCGATCCACGGGGGGGGGGGGTGTGGAGTTGGTGCAGGATAGTTAGGCGTAGGGCACTAGGGCAAGGTGTCCTACTACTAAGTTTATACATCCGTGGCGCACATGCCATAGTGCGCCACGGATGTGTCTGGCCGTTTCACCGCAGAGAGGGGCATGCGCTTAGGCGTAGCACACCCCCTCCATGTGCGCCACGGTTGACACTAACAACCGTAGCGCACCTACCCTATGTACGCTACGGATGTTTGGCGTGCGGCCAACAGGGCCCTGGCCCACACATATCTGTGGCGCACTATGGTCATGTGCGCCACGGTTGTTCTAGTTACTAGTAGGGCACTGCCCATAGGTGAGCCACGCCTGTTTTAGCCGTGGGGCACTTCAACCATGTGAGCCACGGATGTGCTGATTACCTATAGCCATTTTCCTAGTAGTGCGTGAGGGAACTAATACTAAGGAATATAAGTTTCCTGTCAAGCCCTACCCAATATTCGGGTATTGTGGTTGTACGATAAAATTGGAATGGTATCGCATACAGACAACCATCAGTTTTATAAAGAGCTAAGGCTCATGCCTCAACATTTTTATCACCAAAATTCTCAAGTGTTTGGAAACACATGTCCAAAACATTTCAATAGAATGATCCATCATTCCAAGGTTTTCTTAACCATTTTTCCACCAAGTATTCCCATCTAAAAGTTGATCAAGTTTTATGCTTAGCACTAGCATCTACAGGTGGGGGTGGTACTAATGAGGGGTGGTAACTAGTGGAGTTTCAACTAAGTACAACCTCATGTCTCAGGCTGATGTCAAGGTTTCTAACTTAGGCCAAATTTTATGCTCTTTATGCAACCTTCAGCATCTTTCCAATATCTACCAGTCACTTAAGTAAACTCTAAGTAAGCTTTGATAAAGAAGTAGAGTAAGAAGCTTGCACATAAAACTAGGATTGGTTTATCAAGTGGGTATGATCATATATGCTTAAGGCATATAGTAGTCATAGAACAAATATGGGTTTGTTGCATCAGTAGGGTATCTTGCAAGGGTTAGCTTGCATAGGTCAACTTGATTAGTAAGGCTTGCATAGGTATAGTATCAGCTTGCATCAATATCAGTATAAGCTTGCTAAATTGCAAGTGTTAGCTTGCACATTCACTAGTAGTATTAGGCTTGCCTTGTGCAGAGCAGTGGTTGAAGTTCTCCTCGGCTTCTTCTTCGTAGTATCCTCCTTCCTCCTCATATCCTTGGTCGGTACTAGCGTCTATGAATAAATACGAGGTACAAAATCACCAAACAATACTTAACTACTTGCAATCATCACACACAAGGGTCTTATGGATGATCTAGCATCATCCCTAACATTACAAGGTTAGGGCTTGATTTAAATCCTTTTATTTTTAGAAAAGTAATTTCTACTCATTAAAAAACTACTTAAGATTTTATATTCTCCAAACGCAACATGGGATCATGTTGACACATGTCATCACCACATATTGTAGTCCATGGGAATGTGATTTAAAGTGGTTTCACAATTTAATAAGGTTTTACCCTTTTATTTTAATTAATTAAAGTGGCTAGAAATGCTTATGTAGCATTCTTTTATTACTTGAACATTATTTCTGCAAGTAAACCAATATATTTTTATATATTCTGAAAGGTATGGTTAAATGTGATTTTTGAGAGTTGGAATCAACTCAAAAGATATTATGGTTTAAATTTGAAAAATGTTTGAATGCATAAAAGCTTCTGCCTTGTTATTTTTACAATGGGTGATCTATAGAGCCAAATGACTTGAATCCAACGGGCTTGGATTCAGCATTCACAGATATTTCCAACAAAATTGGTTTCATTCATTTTGGTGCACTAAATCGATCTGGGTTGATTTTTGAAGTTGGGTATAGAAGTGTGTTTGAATTGAAATAGAAAAAGGTTTAATTTAAATAACTGGGCTGCGCGGGAAAAGTTATTGGGCCGTCCTGCTAAGCGTAGTGCTCCCGTGGGCTGCTTAAGTGGGTGTCCCCACTCGTCAGTGACACGGGGATTGGCGAAGCGGTATGGGGCGACGTGGATCGTTCGATCTAGTTCTAATCTAACGGCTAGGAGTCATCGTCGACGCGAGACAACGCCGGCCAGAACGAAACCTAGCGCGGCCAGTGAGGTTCTTGAGGGGCTCACCGAGTCTGGCGAGGTCGGCGAGGCGAGCAGCGAAGTCGACGACGACGAACTCAGGGGTGGTCGCGGCAGCTCCTGGGGTGGACAAAATCGATGGCGCCCTTCTTCTCCGGAAGCGGCAGGCTCCAGTGAAATTCCGGCGAGGTGGTGCTCGCCTTGCTCTGAGAATGGTGTGGCACGATCAGTGAGGAGAGGGGAGTGAGATGGTGTGAAGAAATCGTGCGGGGGTGGCCTCTATTTATAGTCGGCGAGGGACCGTCAGGCGCCGGTGAGCTCGTCGGGGCGAGGTTACAGCGGCTAATGGCATGGGCAAGGGTAAGTGCGGTGCGGTGTCTCTGGCGATGCTCAACGACATGGTCTCGAGGCATGGGGCGGTGTGGTTTGATGCAGAGCAGGCGGTGCTCTGCTGGCGGCGGCGTCTTCGGCGGGCGGTGGTTGTGCGCAGGCAAGCGGGGATGTCTGGCGGTCTCTGGGGCGGTGGGATTGTGTATACTGCTTGGCGTGCAGTTAGCTTCAATCGAGGGTCGTGCTCTGGCGCATGCTCGGCATGGTCTCTGGCGGTCTAGGCGCGGCTTGTGCGCGTGGTCTAGGGCTTGGCAACGCTCGCGGTTGGGACAGGTAGTGGTGGTGGACGGTGGGCTGCCTCCCAGACAAGGTTGGCAAGGCTAGTTCTTCCTGTAGCCTGCTGTCCACAATAGGGTGACAAGGGGGTGCTCGGCTGTTCACCATTTATGGCAATGGCAAGCTCACAGGGGGGCTAGTCCTTAGTTAAACTTCCTAGATGATCTACTAAGCTGTGTGTGAGCTAACTAGGGAACAAGTTAGGCTCAAAACACTGCACACTATAGTGTTTGATGTTTTGTTTGATTTGTGTCTACAACCTGTTTGATGAAATGGACGCATGAACTGAAGTTTTGAATTTTGAAAAGATTTTTGGTGGGTTTGCTAGATTGGTGCTGGTGAGTCTACAGATGCTTGGGTTTTGAAAGTTGAGCTTGTTTGAGTGGTTTTTGAAAAAGTGGGATCTTCCCATATGATAAAGATTCAATTTTGAATTGTCATTTGAACTATGCATTGGAAAGTTTCTGGATGATCACAAAGTGGGCCTTGATACCTTGTTATGAGTACATTCAAGGGGTGCAAAGATCCAGAAAAGTTTCTGTTAGGTTCTGAAAGTTTGAGACAGCCAAAGTAGGCATGGGAGTTAAATTGGCCAAAATGACCATTCATTTCATATATGTGTTTTGATTTACTTGTCTTTATGAAAGGTGTGGGAAATGTTTTAGATGATGTTTATTTCACCTAAAAACATTTTACAAGCAATGAAACAAACAAACAAGGTGGTTTTAAAGGATTTCAAAATCCATGCATACACATATGCATGCATTCATGATTTCATTTAGAAAAGTTTTTGTTAACCCTAATTTTGATGATTAGAATTTGATGATCCAAGCTTAGTATTTTTGGGATGTTACAGGATGATAGGTTGGAACGCGTCCATTCTGGTCTAAGGGAAGGCTTTTGAAAGATCTCGTCTTGGTAAACCAAGTCTTGTGGGGAAAGTGCACCACCTCTACAGAGTGTAAAAAAATCTAAGTACTTAGCCATGTCCCTGGCAATGGACAATTTGAGCATCAAGACATGGAAGCTATCAAGAATCTCCTCATCCCAATTTTCTAAGTTAAAAACTTGTGGTTGAACAAGGTTTTAAGGTTCACCAATTTCTATTGGTGGTTCCTTGGGTGTTTTTGCCAAACAAAAACTTAGTGTTTTCAAATGATAAGGAAAATCTATTTTGAGCAAAGCAAGCCTAAGCTCCAACTAGCCAAATGCATATAGATGATAGATACCACTATACTACCACAGTATCACTTGCCAATACAATTCAAATGTATTGACCCTTGTGGCTGTAACTTATTATGTTGCAGGTTTGTTTGATGTTAGTGAAGTGTGTTGATTAGGATTACAAGTCTACAACCAACATGAATGCCTGTGGCACTTTGAAGATGAAGGACTCCATGCTATAGTTATTTCTGCTGTATTGTAATGAGATAGCCAAATGAGCTATGTAAGATGTAATACATTATTTTATTCCTGCTTATAAAGTTGTATTATGACCTTTGTTTCTCGATATTAGATCTTAACTGTGGATGCTAGCTATTGATCCAGGGACTAGCATTGTAAACACAGGGATCTCTACCTTATTAAAGATTGGGACCTCTACAGATGGTATCAGAGCACTGTGTTGCCTGTAGGATTTGTAACCCTAGGATTGGACAAAACCCCTTAGAAAAATAGGAGTTGTATTTGTTCAAAACTTATTTACAAACAATCTTGTAAACTCTTTCCTCAACCATTTTTGGTTTTAATTCTACATCTCTTCTATTTCAACTTGATGGACAAAGCCTCAACATGAGCAAATGACTTCACCAACTCAAATGACTTCAACTTTAGTTTCACTAAGGACTTCAATTTGGACATCACTAAGGACTACAAGTGAGACAATAAATATTACTCAATACTTGAAGACTAAGGGAACACAACTTAGAAGGAACTATCATCACCTTTGAAGTTGAGACTAAGACACAAAAATTTCCCCAAAGATACAATGATCTCATTCAAGAAGAAACACCTAATAAGGATGGAATGATCCCAAGAAAACCATATAGTTGTACCACCATATTTTGTTTAGATCAAACCCACCAACTTATGTATAGCAAAAGTATTTTGTTGCCTAAAAATGTGCTTGAGCTTTGTTGTTTGAGTGGAATGTTTGTTTGTGATTGTTTGCACATTGCTTGTGTGATTTGTGGTGTGTGATTAGAATTATTTCCTTAGAAATATTTTGCCTACTCTAATCCCAATCCAACCCAAACAGATGACTACTCCAAGAAACTCCAACATCAAGAATGGTGACAACAACAACCGAGAGATGCACATGAGAGAACTCACAGTAACCCAAACCCAGTTGAACCAAGTGAGAACTCAGATTTTAGCCAACTACAAAGAGTTAGACCCAACCATGCAAAGGTTTATGGAAACCCAAACCCAATTGATGCAAAAGGTGACAAATCAAATGATCAACATGGGAGACAACCCTTCCCAAGGAGTTTGTGACAACAAGGATGTCAAGGATGATATTATAGAAGGAACTCAAGCTTGCAATATGTGTGGAGACATGGATCACACTTCCAAAGATCATGAAGATCAATGCCCTAACTGTGAAGAGAAACATCCAACTAAACAATGCCCCACATCTCAAGCTACTTGTTTCCTATGTGAAGGAAATAATCATGTCCCTATCCAATGCCCCATCTATTCCATAGTTCAACAAAGGAAACAAGGTGGAGTGCATCAAGAGTTTGTAAACCCCCATGAGGAATCAACTTCTACCAAGAAGGATGAAGACAAAGGAAAATCTCATCTTGCACCTCCATGCAATATGACTCAACTTGATGGAAAAAAGAGGAAACATATGTCTTATTCAAGGAAACGATTAAGGAAAACAGGAGACTTTCCCACCTTTGAGGTGAGATATGAAGAACATGAACTAGAAGAACTCCTAGCTTTGGAGAAACCCAAGAAGAAGAAGGACAAAAGACAAGTGCAATGTTGCCATTGCAAAGAGATGGGACACTATGCCAATGAATGTCCAGATAAGAAGAAGAAGTATAAGGAAATTAGCCAAGTGTGGTGCAACAACTACAAAGAGCTAGGCCATTATGTATCAACTTGTACACATAAGATACGTGAAGAGATCAATCTTGTCACATGTTACAATTGTGGTGATCAAGGACATTATGCAAGCAATTGTCCAGAAAAGATGAAGTACAAGACAAACAAGCCTATGAAGGATCTCAGCCTTGTCACATGTTTCAAGTGTGGAAACAAAGGACACTATGCAGATGTCTGCCCAGGGAAGATTCATCAAGACCCCAAGCAAGCCAAGATGTAATCTATTTGAAAAATTTTAAGGGTGGTAGTACCCTAGTTGCTTTGAGCCAACTTGTAACCTGTAGCCTCCCCAAATCTCGGGACGAGATTTCTTTTAAGGGTGGTAGCCTGTCACATCCCAAAATTTTCCAAATTTTGAAATGTGAAAAATAAATAAACAAAATAAATAATTATTAAAATTTAGGGTGAAAAGAAACTTTTTGATTCCATTTGGAAACATCAAAAACCATATTGAACAAATTTGAATAAAGTTTGAATCCAACTAGATTCAAATCAAGTGAAATGCATTCTTCATAAATGCATCTTGAAATATAAACACTTGGAAAATAAACCAAAACTCTAAAACCCTAATGGGAGAAAATAATTTCCAAGATCTCCCTAAGATTATGGATTTTATCCATATAAAGATTTATCAACAAACATTTATAAATGATCCAAAGGGATAAATATAAATATTATAAAACCATAGAAATTGGTTTCACTTAATTTGGAGCCATAGATAAAACCTTATGAATTTAATAAGATAAGGAAATTGAATTCCCAAAGCTAATAAAACACCTATCTAAATGCATACCAATTTGTGATAAATTAATCCTAAAAGAGATTTAAAAGGATAAACAAATATCAAATAAAATTTTACAAATTGGAATCACCATTTTTGGATCTTTAAATAAAAAGATATGGAACAAAGGAAGAAATAAATAAACAAGGACTATTTTAAAAAGCCAAATTAAAACATGGCCAAGAAAATAAAATAAAATATTTTTGTTTAGTAAAAAGAGTAAAAGATTATTTAAATAAAATCATAAGGATTTATTAATATCCATTTTTATTTAAGTAAAGACATTTCCCAGTTTAAAAGAACAATAAAAACTTATTAAAGTATTTTAAATTATAATTCAAAGTGAATTATTTAACACCCTTTTAGATTAATGAAACCTACTGAAAAGGTTTAGTGAAATTTTGATTTCAAATAAGGGTTTGAAAAAAATTAATAAAAACTTATTTAATAAAGGAAAGTGTCCATTTTAAATAAAATATAAACGATAGATGAATAAGGAATTATTCCTAAAATGGTATTTAAAAATACATGTTTAAACAGTATGGAAGTATACTGAACATTTGAAAAAGGTTTGAATTCAAACAAGGTTTGAAATAATTCAAACAAAATCAAAACAGGAAAACGAAATAGGAAAAAAGAAAAATGAATCAGATCAAAAAAAATAGAAAGGACCCAGCCCAGCTAACCTAGCCCAGTCTAGGCCCAACTAGCCCACTCTCCCTCTCTCTAACGCGAAGCATTTTTCACCGCAGAACCAACCCGCCCCCTCACTGACCGCTGTCCCCCACCTTTCTTTTCCGTCTCTCGCTGACGCCGGGCCCCATAGCCAGGTCATCGTCGTCTTCACTCCGCGATGAACTCGCCTACCCTCTGATTGTTTCTTCCGCGTCTTAATTCGAATCAATACGAGTTATTTGGCAAATTAATCTCCCCCGTGATCACGCTAGTTTAACCACCTCTCTCTCCCCTCCTCTTACCCTCAGATAACGCAGCAAGAGAGCCCCCAGGCCGTTCCAATTTTCGTTTGCACCGCTGCGGTCTCCGACGAGCTCTTCGAGAAATTCCGGCCGCTCCTCGCCGCCCCTTGCCTCCTAGTACCCATGAGCTTGCTCGCCATCACTGTGCGCGTCTCCCAGTACCCCGAACCTTCCCGCTCTTGTCCCCGAGCGTCGGCAAGGACGACCACTACACGCCACCGTCGCCTGCCACTTCTCCGGCGACCTTTCCCAGGTAATTCTGACCGCGCCTCTCCCTCTCGATGACACTCGTGTACCCGCCTCTCTCGCCAGCGTCTAACACACCCTTCAACTTGTCTTCCCGTTCCATACAGCCTCGCCAACAACGACGACCAGAGGAACCCGACACAGACAAGAACTCCGGCGAGCAATCCACTCCGTTCCCGTGCGCCCTCTGCCCAACGTTGACCACCTTGAGCACCACCACGCCACTGCGAGTCTGGTGAGCATCCTCTCCCTATCCCGCGCGACCTAGTTCCTCGGCAACCTCCCCGTCTGAGCGTGCGCCGCCGTCTGCTGCCGCCAGCGCCGCCAGTCCATGGTCGAGCTGCTGTGGTCCGTTGGATCTGGATTGAAGGAATAGGATTAGATTTTAATCGAAGGGGTATGCATCGATCTTTGCCATGCGATTTAAATGAGATCCTGCGGCCAGTATAGCTCAATCCAAATGAAGTGGTACCGTCCAATAGGATAGAGCCACGTGGCCAGAGTTTGATTTAAAACAGAAATTTTGATCTATTAGATATGCAAACTTGTAAAATTCATAACTTTTAATCCACACGTCCAAATTTTATAAATTTTATATCAATGGAATCATAAAAACAAGTAATTTCCAACTATGCACTTTGTTTAGAAAATTGATTCTGTTAAATTGGTTGTTTTTGCAGAACATGTGTAGGTATATTTTGAATATAAAAATTGTTCTAGAAATATTTTTAAGGTAAAATCTTTGCTAAGTGGTTTGTTTTGAACCTACTGACCATAGAAACCAACTTATGGATTTAAAAATGTATTTTGTGAAGTTAAAGAATAAATCTTTAAATAAGAGCATTTCTAGTCAAATAAAAATATTGTTTATGTGTTAAAAATATTTTTGAGTAAAACCTTTGGAAAATGATTTGATTTAAACTCTCTGACCCTAAACACCAATTTTTAGGATTTAAAAATATATTTGATGAACCCTATAAATTATTACTTTGCTAAAAAGCATTTTCAACATCATGAAATATTGATTTGGTATAAAAATGGTTTATAGGTGAAACCTTTTGCAAATGGTTTTTAATATTAAACACTTGACCATAAAACACTAACATTTGTGTTTAAAATGTATTTTTCAAACACTAAAAAATATTACTTTGATTTAAATCATTTCTAGCATAACAAAAAAATGAATTAAACGGACTTTTTCATTAACTTGATATCCAATGGTTTTGCCACTTTTATAAATGACCAATATGTGTGTTAAAATGTTTATAACCTATTAGAAACCACTTTTCGAAATAAAAAAAAATTTGGCATGCTTGCATGCATTGCTTTGTTTTTATTATTCTATGTGTTGACTGCTTGAATGGTAGATTGAAATTGTGCCTTGCTTGATTGAATTGTAGTGACATTTGAAGATTGTGACTGTTGCAAGGACAAGGAGTGAACTTATATTCTCTACCAAAAAGGAAAGTGATGCTTCATACTTTTGTCCCATTATTTTCACTATGCATTAGTGATATTTCTAAGTAGGACTTGCATGGAATTTTTGCTAAGTATAAACTATGTCATGGGAAATCCTAGTAGATGAAACCTTAGTAGAATTTTCCTAAGTTAAGATTCCTAATACTATCATGCTTAACCTAGCTAGTAGAAAACAAGGGTGGATTATATTCATGCTATGGAATATTTCTAAGTCAAGGACTTGTGTTTTGTTTAATAAAACAACTAAGTGAATGAATCACCTGGGTGGAATGGAAAAAATGGTTTGTGTTGAGTGGTTACGCAAGTCCAGTATGCTGGGGAAAACTTGGGCATAACCAAGTCCAGTGTACTGGGGAAAAATTGGTATCTCACTTGTGGAATGCCACCCGGGAATAAAGAGATTTGAGATGTCAAATGTTGAGAAGCTTCAAGTGCAGCCACTTGGCATTATGGGCTCTGCCTGGATCATATAGGTTGAAATAACTTAGCCAAATGGACAGTTGGTGGTAGGGGATGATAGGTTGGAACGCGTCCATTCTGGTCTAAGGGAAGGCTTCTGAAATATCTTGTCTTGGTGAAACCAAGTCTTGTGGGGAAAGTGCACCACCTCTATAGAGTGTAAAAAAATCTAAGTACTTAGCCATGCCCAATGGATAATTTGAGCATCAAGACATGGAAGCTATCAATAATCTCCTCATCCCAATTTTCTAAGTTAAAAACTTGTGGTTGAACAAGGGTTTAAGGTTCACCAATTTCTATTGGTGGTTCCTTGGGTGTTTTTGCCAAAAAAAAACTTAGTGTTTTCAAATGATAAGGAAAATCTATTTTGAGCAAAGCAAGCCTAAGCTCCACTTAGACAAATGCATATAGATGATAGATACCACTATACTACCATAGTATCACTTGCCAATACAATTCAAATGTATTGACCCTTGTGGATGTAACTTATTATGTTGCAGGTTTGTTTGATGTTAGTGAAGTGTGTTGATTAGGATTACAAGTCTACAACCAACATGATTGCCTGTGGAACTTTGAAGATGAAGGACTCCATGCTATAGTTATTTCTGCTGCATTATAATGAGATAGCCAAATGAGCTATGTAATATGTAATAAATTATTTTATTCCTGGTTATAAAGTTGTATTATGACCTTTGTTTCTTGATATTACATCTTAACTGTGGATGCTAGATATTGATCCAGGGACTAGCATTGTAAACATATGGATCTCTACCTTATTAAAGGTTGGGACCTCTACATTATGCTTGCTCATGGAAGAGTTCTAAGTCTGAGAAATGAACACTTTCATTCCTCCTGTATCCTTTGCAACTTATTAATGTCATCATGTATGACACTAATACCTTTATCATCTCTATGATAAAATCTTGTGCATGTTTCATGTTTCAGCAACAGCATGAGGTTATTCAAGTTCTAGATACCGTCAGTGACTTTAGATAGTTCTCTGGGACTTTCTCATGGGCACTAAGTATATGGAACACATTCTATGAGAAATTTCTTCTCAAAGCTTCAACATTATACAACAAATGATAGTATTCACATACTTTGTTATTAGATGTAGATTTCCAATTCATGAATGCAGCCTGTGCAATTTGAATATTTAGCCATCACGCTTCAAATGTGCCTGAGGCAACTATTAATGCAGAGATTTCTGATCTCAACATATATATCCTTTCTAGTATAACACTTTATACTTTAAGTATGTTGTCAGAAACATGTCTATAGATCTCTCCAGATGCTATGAACAATCCTAACTCATCGTTCAATGATTCCCCAATCATTTCTTAACTTGTTCTTTCAAATAATAATATGGACCAAATTATGTTGAGTGTTTGTCATGATTTCAATTCAGAATCCTATGTCACAACATAGGGGATGTCTGAACATCCTATTCTTTAAATCATGGACTCTTACACTTAATGATCTTTCCTAAACCCCTTATTGAATTATTTAAGGACTCTTCCTAAATGAATTCATATTCTGAACTATTTAGAATCTGTTAGGAATTCATTCCAACATAATTACATAGGAAATATCTCAATCTCCTAGATTTCAATGTCGTATGTTCTATAAATCATCATTTATTCATTTATTGTCCTTCTGGTCTTTTATTCACAATGTGACTCTTACATACATGAATCCTATTAAGCTCCGACTCATAATATGTTAGCTACATATGTGAGCTTAAACTTAATAATACTTCCTCACAAATATGCCATTCACATATTAATCTAGGAAGACTCCCTAGCTATCATTTAGCTTTATGCATTTTGCATATACATTATCAACATTTCAAACAAATATAAATCCCTTAATCAATTATCAATTCAAGGCTTTTGCTTTTTTTACAAGACTCTAAAATCCATTCAGCACTCTGAATCAAATTCATTCAAATTCACTCAAGACCCTTCTTGACGAATCGCGCCGTCTTTTAAGACTCCCACTTATTTCTTATAACCTTGCGGTCCTTTAGAAATATCAAGTAACTCCTTACTTGTCGAGATTCAGTAACAGTTTTACTTTCTAATCTCAAGTGAAGTTTTAATTTCAGGATTTCTTGTAACCTTAGTTTACCATCATCTTCCTTGGTGTTCATAGGTATGTCTTGTTTCAGTAACACGACAATCAATTCATATTTATCTCTGCATCATATGTAGGGAATATTTACGAATCCTACTACTTTATGTAAAAGCATAATCAAAAATTTACAATGATCAAATCATTGACTCCTTTTCATTATAACATGAAGAGTCATGTTCTGGAAAAATTTCCACTTGTACTTCTCAATCATTCCGATGCATGGTCACAAAACGTCATCATGCTCCTACTTTCATTTCATGAACACCATTATCAAGAAATCTAATTTCTCAAAAATGCACCAACTCTCTAGCAATATTAGATTTGCCTCCTTTGGTTCTTGTTATGAAATTTGTCTTTCAACTTTTCAAGGATTTATTCGTTAATGCTTTGGTTTTATCACATAGAGTCAAAACGCTTCCACGAATTGTTAGATGGTTTACTTTATTCCAGGTGAGTGTTTGCTATTTACAATTGATGGTTTGTTATTAACGCCACTATGAACTATTTGGTTTATTTCCAGATGTCTTTCCCACATTATGCCGACTAGGGAACTTTACAAATGTTCATGTATGATCAATCAATTTCCTTAATTCGAACAATTCAAACATAATCGATAATAACATATGGACATAAATAGAAATCACTCATAAAAGCAGAACAACTGACTTGTTACAAACTTTTACGAATAACTATCTCACAAAATGTAAGACACACTATAAAAGGTTCATATTGCACAATTACAATATTATTAAAAAATATAAACTATATGATAAATCTTGAGGGAGAGTGTCATCGTCCATCATCATCATGCTTGCCATCGACACTCAACGTCACCTCCTCTCTTGCAACCATCTCTCATGCATAAGGACCTGTTTTCATAAAATAGAAAAGGTATCAGATACTTCGTTACTACAACAAATGTTTGCAAGATTATAACATTTACAAACTTTTGTATATCACATATACCTTCGTCAGCGACAACTTATCCAGCTATCTGCTCCACCATAGTATTTCCCAAATGTTCTGCGAAATCAAAGAAATCCATCCATTCCGCATCACCGCTTGTGATGCAGGTCCGGATGTATCCTTTGAAGCTAGGAGGAAGTGACCTAAGCAATACTACTATTGCAAAGGATTCCGTCATCCAATAGTCCACCAGGTGGACTAGTCTCCTGTGTGCATCAAGCATACGGTCCAGGTGATCTTTCAAACAAGTGTTTTCCTCCATCTTTATGGATAGGAAGTCCTCGACTAGCTCGTACTTCCACATGCACACATGGGATATGAAATCTTACCTTAGGTGTTCTATCATCACATCTGGTTCAAGATCACCTACGAGCTCATGCAGTTCATCAATCATGCCTCTGCGCATCAACTCTTGTATGAATGCAGATCTCTCTTGACGAAGGATGTGGTCCTCCCGCATCTGTGGGGTTTCTTGTTCTTCTACTTTTGGCTCATCCATCTTCGTCATGGTGCGAATGTACAAGGCGAAATCATTCTTAACAAGGAGGTTGTTTAGACGAGTTAGCCAATCTAGGAGGTTGGATCCATCTAACTTGAGTTTCCCGGCAGCTAACCAATCAGTGATGTCAAAGGTGGCATCACGGCGTGCCATGATATACATTAAAGTTTGCAATGGTTTTAGACTAAGTTTATGAAAAATATGAGTTCAAAAAACTCCACTAAAAAATTATCCCTAACCAAATGTCTTAGTGATTACACGATCCTTATTCACTACATCATCCCCGATCGTCCCGGCCAGCAATATAGTTGCAAAGGTGGACGCTACATTTTGATCCTATCATTCATGCAACTCGTGCTCGATCTTTCGATCAACCATGTTCCGAGGCCATGTCTACACATGCTAAGCTCGACAACTTTAACTTGTGTGTATTGCAATGTAACCTTTCTTACACCCACTATATGCAAACATAGGTATGTCTAACACCCGATCGTCACGGCCTGCCTCATACCGAAGAACTTTCTTGGTGGTGCACACACAAGGGGAACACAAATATTGGAATTCATTTGTTTAGGGATCATCTTATTAATGCTACCATGAAGTATCTAATAATAAGCACATAATAAGATACATACAACAATCATACATTAAACGTAAGTGCGATGCGATATGGCCTTCGCGCCGTGATCTCCATCCTGTCGCCCTCGGATCTAGTGCCAGGGGAACGGTGCTCTGGGGTCCGGCGCCAGGAAGCCGACACCCCCGGGTCCATTCCATGGCCCTAGTGCCTCCAACTTCATAGTCCACCATCATGATGATGACCGTTACTACCACTTAGTAACATAAAATAAACTACTTTACCTTTACTATTACCATATCACATCACAATGCCCCTGCAAAACAAAGTTAGACGCCTCTACTTTATCTTTTGCAAGTTTTACGTGGTTGTATGGACTTTTACACAAGAACCGTTTCTTACCTACGAACTTCAACAACAATGATGATTAAATGATTGTCTCTACTAACCCCCTCTCGGGGCCCTCCTTTGTAAATGCTATATCAACTATTGAAAGAGAGACAGACACCCGCTAGCCACTTATACTGAACAAGCCGTATGTCGAGCGTGGAACCAGTCTCGCGTAAGGTCATTCCGGGCCGCTTCATCAATCAATACCGCGATAGAAACAAGTACACATGGGAGGGTAACAATCATAAAGGAGATGCCCACACGTCACAACTTTTATGTTCTACCTGTACTTTCATTACGATGCATAGATCGACTCTGATACCACTATAGGGGTTCGGTGCAGAAAATCAAAAAATTTACTATGCGGCAACCCCGAAACCCCAAGATCTATCTACTAGTAATGCAGTAACGGGAGGGATCATACCTTTGAAGACCAAGAGCGGTTAACGTACCACGAGGAACGTAGATGAAGAAGACGCCCTAACGTTGATCGCGAGGTCATGATGTCCTGTGGCTCCACGACAACTCCTAGCACCGAAAGCACGGTGCCGCTAGAGGGAGTGAAACACGTACGGTGCTTAATGCCAACCCCCGCTTCTCCTCGATCCAGCCAAGATTGCGGATGTAGATCTCCTGGCTCTGAATCCCTCAGAGCGATGGAGCTCCGCGGTGAAGAACTCCTTGCTTGCACAGCCTTGACAAGGGGGCCACAGTTGCTAGAGAGAGAGAGGAGAGAGGAAACACATGCCTTTTTATTTATTTCCAGGTGGAAATTGGTGTCTTTTAATCCTCTCATGGGCACCTATTTATATAGCGGAGGGAGCGGGTCCCTCCATCTTTAGATCCCAATGTGGTACTAAAAACAATAGGAAAAAGGGGATTTTTCGGGAAGAAGCCGGCTGGGCCCTTTGGGTGACCCAGGTGGGCCACCCGGCCTCAGCCCAACAGGCGGCAGGTAGCACGGGTGGATATAACTTATCCAAGTGGGACCAGAGTACCTGTTGGAGATATGCCCTAGAGGCAATAATAAAAGTAGTTATTATTATATCTTTGTTTTTATGATAAATGTTTACATTCATGCTATAATTTTTTTAAACGGAAACATTAATACTTGTGTGATTGGTAAACTTGTTAGAGTCCCTAGTAAAGACTCTTTGTAATACTAGCTTGTTGGTTGATAGATGATCATGGTTTCCTAATCATGAATATTGATATGTTATTAACAACAAGATCATATCATTAGGAGAATGGTGTGATGGACAGGCTCCTATAGATAAGCGTAGCATAAAGATCAAGTCATTTCAATAGTTCGTTTGCTATAAGCTTTCCGATACATAGTAACCTAATTCCTCGGACCATGAGATCATGCTAATCACCATCACTGGATGGATTATTTGATGACATCAAACACCACTTTGTAACTGGGTGGTTATAAATGTGGCATTGAGTGTTCAGAAAGTATGTGTTGAGGTACATGGATCAAGAGTGGGATTTGTCCATCCATATGATAGATAGATATACTCTGGGCCCTCTCGGTGGAATGTCATCCAATTAGCTTGCAAGCATGTGACTGGATCACAAGGGATCACATTTCACAGGAATGAGTAAAGAGTACTTATCAATAATGAGGTTAAACTAGGTATGCAGAGATACCGACAATCAAACCACGGATAAGTAAAATATCGCAAGACAAAGGGAAATTGGTATCATATGTAAATGGTTCATTTGATCGCAAAGTAATCATAGAAATATGTGGGAGCCATATGAATTTCCAGATTCCTCTATTGGTTATTGATCGGAGAAGAGTCTCGGTCATGTCTGCATAATTCACGAACCGTAGGGAGACACACTTAAGGATTCGATGTTGTTTAGTAGACATGGAATGTGAGTAAGAATACCGAATGTTGTTCGGAGTCTCATGTGGGATCCAAGATATCACAAGGAGATCCGGAATGGTCCAGAGAATAAGATTCATATAAGGAAAGTCCAATTCTCGAGTTCAGGAATGGTTCCGGTGTTTTCACCGGAATGATCTAGAAGGGTCTAGAAAGTTCACCAATCCGGAAGGGGAAGGGTACATGAATGTGTCATGACAAAGTGGAATGATTGCATCATGTCCTAGGTCGCTTGTCTAGGCGTTTACAAGAAAGAAATCAAAATCCAAAATTGAAAGTCAAAAGGCAAGTTTGAATAGTCAAATTGGGACAATGGTTCCTGGTGGAGGGAGGAGAGGAAACCTCTTGTCCCTCCATTGATGGCCAAGGAGGAGAGGGAGTTGGGGGAGGATTCGACCACCCCCTCCCCTAGCCGGCTCTCCCTCTCATAAATAGAGGGGAGGGGGATGCCCCTCAAGCACACACCACAAACCCTAGCCCCTAGCAGCAGCCGCCCTAGCCTCCGCCGGCCCCACCTCCTCTCCTCGGCCTCTAAACCCTAGTCACCATGGAACCCCTCTACTCCACCTACCCGGTCCGGCTTAAGGCGAAGCCCTGCAGGATCTCCCCTCTAAACTCCGACACCACACCGTCGTGCTGTCGGATTCACGAGGAAAGAAGTATAACCTCGGTTGCCTGCTGGAACAAGGGAAAGGAAGGTCTTCATCAAGTACCGAACGTGTGACCGACTATGGGAGCGCTGCTGGAACACGGCACCAGAAGGATCGTCTACGCGATCTTGAGATCGGCAAGTGAACGACTATATCACCCACGAGAATCTGCTCTCATTAACTGCTTTGGAATCTTCGTGGGTGAGTACTCTATCAACTTGTTGCTACGATCTAGTAGATAGATCTTGGCTTGTGTGTGTTCATGCGGTAGATTTTTTTTGTTTTCCATGCTACGAACCCATACAGTGGTATCAAAGACGTGTCTATATGTAGATCTGTTGCATGAGTAGTACACAATGGTCATTGTGGGCAGTGTTCTTTTATTATCAATTCCTTCTTGTGTACTTTTCATCTTGCGGTATAGTGGGATGAAGCGGACCGGGCTAACCTTACATGACATCGTTCATGAGACTTGCTCAACGCTTGATGGCGCCCATCACTTGTCGTGGATGCTTCGTTGGAAACCCCAAGAGAAAGGTCTGAAGAAGCACAACAACAAGTTTCCCTCAGTAAGAAACCGAGGTTATCGAACCAGTAGGAGGAAGGAAACGTCACACAGGTGTTGCAAGCAACACGGAGACCTGCACAACACAAACTCAAGACTTTGCCCCAACGAATCAGTGAGGTTGTCAAGCTCACCGGTTTTCTATAACAAAGGATTAAACGTATGGTGTGGAAGGTAATGGTTTGCAGCAAGTAAACAAGTAATAGTGGAAGATGTATCAATGGTAAAGATTGGGCTGAGGTCCATAGTTCACTAGAGGTTCTCTCCTTGGATAAACAACATAGCATGAAGGGTAAACAAATTACAGAAGGGCAATTGACAGGAACTGAGCAAGGCATAACAATGCAATTACTTGTCTGAAAGATCCTATGATATTCTATTGGGCAATACAACAATATACATAGACCGCCATCCAACTGCATCTATGACTAGAATTCCACCTTCAGGTTATCATCCGAACCCCCTCCAATATTAAGTTGCAAGCAACAGACAACTGCTTTAAGCAAAGTGTGTAAGGTAAATAGTCCACATGTTCCATGAACAAGAGACAGTTGTTTTCTCCCTAGTAGCAATAACACATCTACAACCGAAGAGATTATTGTCACTTCCCTTAGAAACTAGAGGCACAGACTCACTATCGAGCATAAATACTCCCTCTTGGAGTCACTAGCAACTACTTGGCCAAGATAGCTACTAACAACGGAGAGCATGCAAGATAACAAACAACACATACATGATAGAATCATAAAGAGAAAACCATTAATCAAACCAACATAATAATCTCAGTATCCATCGGATCCCCGCAAACACAACATGCATGATTACAAATAGATTAGATCTTGATCATGAATGGAGCTCACAAAATCTATACATGAAAGCACAAAGGAGGAGATACAACCATCTAGATACTACATGGACCCATAGTCCAAGGTGGAACTACTCACGCATCATACCGGAGAGAAGGCCTCCGGGATGATCTCCCCTCCGGCAGGGTGCCGGGAAGAACTTCAGATCCCCCTGATCTAGGGACGATGGTGGCGGAGGCTACAGACAGTTTCGTGGATATTTGATCGGGTACTTAGGGTTTATGCATCGGGGCTTCTTATATGTGAAGGGGGAGGCCGAGGAGGCTGCCAGAGGCCCCAAACCCTACCTAGGCGCGGGTCAGGGCCCACTCGCACCTAGGGGTGCAGGCTTATGCCTCTGCCTCTGCCTTCTGTATTATTGTTCCCCACAGAAAATAATTGACTTTGACGTTTGTCCCATCTAATTCCGAGAATATTTCTTTACTAACTTTTCTGAAACCAAAAACAACAGAAAACATGCAACTGGCACTGTGGCAACTTATTAATAGGTTAGTACCAGAAAACATGTAAAAAGCACCTCAAAGTGTAGACAAGCAAATCAAAAGTAGATACTAAACAAGCATGGAGCATCTAAAATTATAGATACGTTTCTGACATATCAACCCTCAACATTCAACTTGTATTGCATAGTAAAGCTTCAATTTACAACAGGCACTTGATAGTTCAAGCATCAACGTTGTGGTTCTAGTTCATAAGTTAGAATAGTACTTATTGAAATCCCCTAACCACGTAAAATATGCAAAGAGAATTAGAGGCGTCTAACTTTGTTTTGCAGGGGTGTAATGTGATATGGCCATAATTGTGATTATATATGATGTATATAATGATTTTTATTGTAAGTCGGCAACCGACAGGAGCCTTATGGTTGTATTTTTAATTTCGTTAAGACCCGCATGTCTATTATTCAAAGTAGTTGTAATAGTTGATGCTGGTGGACGACAACCATGGAGCGGTGCCATTGACCTTGACGCCACGCTGGTGATGATGGAGATCATGTTCGTGCTTGAAGATGGAGATCCGAAGCACAAGAAGAACGGCCATATCATATCACATATTTTGAATTGCATGTGATGTTAATCCTTTTATGCATCTTGTATTAATTAGATCGCGACGGTAGCATTATAAGATGATCCCTTTCACAAAACATCAAGTTATAAAGTGTTCATCCTTAGTAGGCACCATTTCCAAGGCTTGTTGTTTTGAAGCACCACGTGATGATCGGGTGTGTTAGATTCTGCGAGTGTATACAACGGAAGCAATCCAGATTTACTCATGTGGAAACTAAGGTTTAATCTTGACGAGCCTAGCATGTACAGACATGGTCTCGGAACATGGATCACCGAAAGGTAAAGCATGAGTCATATAGTAGATCTGATGAACATGTTGATTGTTCGCGTTTGAAACTACATTATGTCTCGTGATGATCGGACTTGATGTAGTGGATTTGGTTCGTGTGATCACTAAAACAATGTGAGGGATATTGTTTTGAGTGGGAGTTCACCTAGATTAATTTAACTATTAATTAGAATTGAATTTGTCATAAAATTAGTCTAAACTATTGCAAATATGTTGTAGATCAATGGCGTCCCCTACCATCAATTTTAATGCGTTCCTAGAGAAAGAAAAGTTGAAAAACAATGGAAGCAACTTTGCGGATTGGTTCCGCAATTTGAGGATTGTCCTCAATGATGGTCAGTTGACCTATGTGCTAGATGTACCGCTAGGTGACCCACCTGCAGAAGATGCTACCGATGATGAGAAAAATCTTTTCCGTACTCGGAAGAATCAGTACTCCACGGTTCAGTGTGCTATCTTGTATGGTTTGGAATCGGAGCTTCAAAAGAGGTTTGAGAACTTTGACCCACATGATATTTTCCGTGAACTCAAAATGATATTTGAGGCTCACGCGGCAGTTGAGAGTTATGAAGCTTCTGAAAAGTTCTTTAACTGCAAGATGGAGGAGGGCAGCTCTATCAGTGAGGATGTGCTTAAGATGTCTAGGCACGCCAATAAGCTCCGGAGCTTGGGAATAATAATTCCTAATGCTTTGGGGATTCACCATGTCCTCCAATCACTACCACCAAGTTACAAGAACTTTGTGATGAACTACAACATGCAGCGCATAGATAAGACGTTGCCAGCACTCTTCTGTATGTTGAAGTCTGCGGAAGTGGAGATCAAGAAGGAGCACCAAGTTTTGATGGTCAATAAGACCACCAATTTCAAGAAGCAAGGCAAGTCTAAGAAAAAGGGAAACTTCAAGAAGGGTGGTAAGAAAGTTACCGCGCCAGTGAAGAAGACCAAGGTTGGGCCTAAGCCTGATACTGAGTGCTTTTACTACAAGGGAGAAGGTCACTGGAAGTAGAATTTCCCCAAGTACTTGGAGGATCTGAAGAACGGCAACATAAAAAAGAAAGGTATATCCGATATACATGTTATTGATGTGTATCTTACTAGTAGTCATAGTAGTGCCTGGGTATTTGATACTAGTTCGGTTGCTCATATTTGTAAGTCGAAAAAGTTGCTGCAGATGTAACATCCCAGCATTTAGGAACTAACAAAGGGTAGATTTACGAATCTATGAAATTGCATGCATTCATCTGTAAAAATGTGGGTAAATTTTTCGCCAAATAAAAACCTAAAGTGATCAAAGTTTCTTTCATGCTTTAAGATTAGGAATAGTCTTGGAGAATGATTGTGACAAAGTTTGATATGATCTTTGTGGATTAGTGTGTTTTGGGAAATGAAATTTTAATTTAAAACTTGAGTGTTGGATTTATAATTCAAAAGGATTTAGATATATGTTTGAGTATTTTGATTTAGTCAAGAGATGATAATTAGTAGCTCAAACTCTAAATAAATAACATAATCAATAAAATGATTATTTATTCCAAATTTTATTCAATAAATAAGTTACAAAAGTGTAACTTATGAAAATGATCAACAATCTTTACAATAGTAATTAAATAAAAGAATAATCTTTATATATTGAGTAATAGTACAATTTTTATTACAAAAGAATAAAATAAAAAGTACAAAAGAATAAAATAAAGATTACAATTGAATAAGAGAAATATTACAAGTAACTATCTATAAAGAAAAAAGAAAAACTAATCTAAGTATTGAATCTTCAAGTCTGGTACCTGCAAAACAAAAACAAACTATAAGAAAGAAAGTTAAGGTTAAAAATGGTTTACTCTCAGTATTGACAGTGAGGTGCACTGTTCAAGGTTCATCATTGAGTAATCTTTTAAGGGGAAAGTTTCACCAATATGAAAGAACTATATCTTTCATAATTTCAAGCCATAAGTCAAATAAACATCAAGGAGGGGCAAGTTTCACCAGACTAGTAAATGTAACCTGATAAAAGTAACTTTGATATCCAGAGCATATACACATGGTGACGAGGTTTGATCTCGTCAATGACCATTGTTATGGACTTGGGTTTTGGAGAAGATGGGGATGCTGGAGATCGCGGAACGGTTAACAGACAAGCAACTAGGGGACATGAGATTTACCCACGTTCGGGCCCCTATAGGGAAAACCCTACTCCTACTTGTCTGCTCTTGATTACGGCGGGACCGAAAGTTACAGGGGTGCGCAGATGCAATCTAGCGTGGAGGTGTGTATGAAAGGTGAGAGCCTCCTCGTCGTGTCCTTCTAGCCTTTATATAGATATAGGCAGGTCCTAGGCATAGATCAAGTCGGTTACAAGTTTAGTGTTTGCCCCTTTTAATATTATATATTTTCTAGTCTTGCTCTCCAAGGATCCGAAGGAGTCATGGGCCCACGCCACCCGAAAGTCTTCATGGGCTCGCGCATATTCTTGTGGGCCTTCCTTGGGCTAGATCAGGTATGCTAAGGTCGTGTACCCATAGGTTATAACCATGTCACATGGTGCAGCAGGCACACAAGTAGCACACACACCAAACTGCATGGTTTGTGCTGTCAGCACAACATCAACAAGCCACACACAAAACTACTCAGCACAGTCGTGGGAAGCCACCCAACACCATTTCACTATTCTTACACACCAAGAACACACTCAGCTTAGCAAAGGCAAACCACCAGATTAACAACTTGCAACCCAACAACACCCAAGTGTGGTGAGTATCATAAAACATTCACATATTCTGTTCATCTTAATTAAACAGAAAAGCATGTGTTGTTTTACAAGTTAAACCTCTCAGTGATCACCCAAGTGGGGTAAACCTATCATAGAGGAAATTTGAAATATAAAGGCTAACAGTAAACTCTACCACATCCACCAGAATCTCAGACCAGCATCATAGATCCTAGTAATGATCAATAACTCATATATATTCCAAAATGTTCTCAATAGCTTATAAAATTTGGGCACATCTCCTAATGGAGTAGCACCTCAGATTTCATAAACTATATGCACCAACATTAAGCTAGAAGCAAATCAAACATTTTTCCAACTTTAACTCAAGAATCAGTAGCTGGTATCACTACCAGAACCAATCCATGAGTAATAATAAGAGAAGGGTCTAGTCCCTAAACCTCAGACCAACATCATAGGTTATAGGGATTCAAAGAAAGAAGTTTCCATTTATTTCTGATGTCAATCTAATCTTAAGCTTGAACAAAAACCAATCCAATTAATAGAATCTAGTCTTGTGGGCCATATTAGAATGGTGTCCCAAGAACAGTTTCTAAACTAAGCAGGTTAAGCATCCAATCTTCACAGATACAACCACAGCTAACTATAAATCATTTTCCTGCTATTAGTCACAGGAATCATAGTTAGGAATATTCATATATATATATATATATATATATCATCACTGTAAGAGACCATTTGATCTCAAACTATATCTGAATCTTTAAGCCAACATTTACTGGTGCAGTGAATTACCATTGATAGTGCTACCATCAGTACTAGAGTACTAACAATAGAGAGACACACTAAGCATCAACCTAACCAACCAGGTTTCACAGTTACACCATTAGCTTAACCAAGATTTATCACCAATTAGTGGCAACACTACTGAACCACTAGCATCAGATCAACAATAGCATCAGATAATCAAAACATGACAGAAAGCACTGAAGTACAGTGATCACAATATTCATTAGGCATCATTGCGAGATCAAATCATCATCTTACAAGCACAAAGATGAATGAATCCTAGAACCAGGGAAGAACCCTAGAACCAATATGAACCCTAATGAGGAATGGTCACTAGTTACACACATATGAACTCAGAGGAGGTAGAGGCACGGGTGATAACCAAGGACCAACTCACCTGTGGTCCTAGCTGTAGATTAGAACAGGAAGCAGAGGGTCGTCGACGAACACGGCGGCACGGGGAGCACCGCAAGGGGGCGATGCAACCCACACCACGCCGAGGCGGCAATAATAGACATGCCTGAGGCACGGAACATCACCACAACACTCAGCAGCAGCGATGGCACAGCACCAGCGCCACCCCAAACCCTAGGGTTCGGGATGGAGCTAGTCTGGCCACGGGGAAGCTCCAGGTCCAAATCGAATTGGACAGGAAGGTGGAGCGTGGTCGACAACCTCGCCCTGCATCATGGCAGCGACCAGGGAGGACCATGGTGACGAGCAGCGCACGGCGGCGGCGCCATCGACCACGGGGTCGAAGAGGAGAAGGGAGATGAGAACGAATGGGTGACAGGGCAATGTGGGATGGACTGGGCCAAAACCCCTTCGAGGTGTGGTTTTGGTTCTGTCCTATTGGGCCACAAGGTGTTGGGAATATGCCCTAGAGGCAATCATGTATGATGATATTTCCCAGTGTATTCATAAAGATATTAGTCCTTGTATAAAAATCTGATGTGTATCATTGAATATGTGATTCGGTTGTGGAACTATGCATTCATGTTGTTTGTACTAAATATCCTTGGTCATTGAGGTTGTGCTGGACACACAACTTAGAACAATGTGAAAGTTGGCTTGATGACTCGGTTCCACTTGTCATGGGCATGGAGATGCTATTCCAACTTACAGCACTCGGCTAAAGAATTTAGCAGTCGGATTGACCCATATTGAGGTACAAAACTAGTCATATTTGTATATCTCAATCAATGTAATCCTTAGACCTGAGGTTGTTGCATAGTCCGAGTTGAGGATCACCGACTTAGGTTCTGTCAAACGTTGATCCGTAACTGGGCAGTTATAAAGGCAGGGTTCGGGTCGACTGATAATCAAGCTGCGTGATGTGAATAACCAAGATGGGATTTTGCCCCTCCACTCGAAGAGATATTCTCTAGGCCCTCTCGTGAGATATGATTCGGAAAGCATGGCCATGCACGACTCGGTTAAGTGTTAACCGAGGCGATCAACTAAGAGTTAGTCGGGTGAATCACTTATCTCGGATCGAGAAGAGAGTCGAACTATTTAAGGGATGACATATATTCGCCTATAGTTTGACAAGGTATATCATGAGGCAAAAGGGACTCGGACGTAAGTTGCATTGGAAAGGCAAGTCATCATGACTCTTTGGTACTTGGGAGTCGGCACGTTCTGCTAGGAGCTGCTACCGACTGATCGATTGAGAGTCGGACTCCAATCGTGTCCAAGTAGTCGTGAGCCTGCGGGGTCACACACTTAAGAGCGGGAGCAAGTTCGGATTGGATCTGAACATGTAATCTGGTTGGGTTGGACCTTAACCTGATTAGGACTGAGTTAGTGAGTTGGACTCACGGTGACTAGTGTTATATGGGCTTTAGTGAATGGGTCGCTGACGAGCCCACGCTCACTCCCTACATATAGTGGAGCACCGTAATCCAAAAGGTTAATCGTTGTTCGGTTAGGTCATTCCATGTGTTGGAAACCCTAGCTCCACGAAGATCTGTCACGCGTAACGAACCTAGCGATTGGCCGGCGCTCCTCCTTGTACGTGTGGATACCAGCAGAGGTATTGTGCGATCAACACCAGGACGATCGGATTGTGAGGACTACACTGCATCAACTGACGCGCTTCATCAGTATACGCAACTGCGCGTCTAGTGGTAAACCTCGTGGCCTTCTACCTTAGTTAGAGGAAAAGTTTTTGTTTTATCTCTGCGGCCCAACAAAGGTATCGGGCGATAGCTCGGTTTTAGGCTCGAGATCTCGCATATGTGATATGCGTAGGATAGATGAGATCTATATGCTGTTTGGTGGTCGATCTATGAGATAGATCAGTTTTGTCTGAAGTTGATTGGATCAAGCATTTCGGGAATGGTAGATCTGATTTCGTGATCATACTGCTAAGGTCGTGGAACGACATACCCCTACCGGTCGGCTTCCGCCATCGGGGTAGACTGTGACACGTAAATCCAGAAGCGGTTATCAAAGATCAAGGAGTTTGATCGAATCGGAACGATGGTAGGAATCCATGTCCAGATCGTAGATGACATCTACGTTTTCAGAAAAATCGTCGGGGGCTGCCCCTTCGATCCCCGCCCGCTATCCGGCTAGCGGGACCGCCGGCTTTGCCCTGTCGTAGCGCCTTAGATGTCGTTGCGGGTTTCACAACGCCGGTAGATATTGTATCTATGCATAACTTGTTTTTGCAGGAAGTTGTGAACGGTATGGTTCATGTGCATGTGATGTATGTGTGTAATCCATACGTGATCTGCGAATCACGGTTTTTGTCAGCCGGCTGGAGCCTAGGTGCTGTCATTTTATTGTATAACGACCTGCGTGTCGGATTCTCTATGTAATTTACTTTACTAAGCTAGTGTAGCTGTTTGGAGAACCCGGAAGGCATGCAAGGCATTGTACATGTCGGCGACATGGAGTAAGACGGCAAGTGACAAGAGTTGGCACGGGTCGGATTACAGGCTTTGTGGAGATGGAGATCGCCATGAAGAGAGCCATACCATTTCACATTATAATAGCTTTATTTTGTGTTATTGTTATGTCTTTGTTTTACCTCTATTAGATAGTCGGTAAAATTTAATCCCTCAAAGAAGGTCTAGTCGGTTTTCCCGCTAGTGTTTGCACCATCACAAGTCGGACATTTTTGGTAGTGGGCTCATAAAATTGAGGTGCTGCCAATTCTTTCCGACTAGGTGGGTTCAAGTCGGACTCTTACTGCAGAAACACTCGGTAAGCTAGACGGGTCTATCACAACGATTGTGGGACTCGGGGAAAAGTCGGATGGGAGCCAGGGCATGTGATGCCACCCGTCCAACAGGAGTCGCATGAGATGCGATTGACAAGGAGTTGTCTACCTAGATCACTTGGCGGCTAGCGGTGATGCTAAAGCTCACTAGCCGACTTTCTTATTTAGGATCCTGAATCACTAAGCAACCATCGGAAGGGTGTTGGTTCTAGTGGGAGCATAAAATATTAAATTTTTTAATATGCTTGCTCTTTTATGAATACATGTCTAAAGTGTTTTGCATATTTTCTGCTGTAGATCATGGCACCAAGTAGCAGTCACTCTCAGATATCCGGTTTTGCGTTGAGAACCATTCTTGAGAAAGATAAACTGAACGACACTAATTTTACCAACTGGTATCGAAATCTGAGAATTGTTCTCAAACAAGAAAAGAAGGACCATGTCCTAGACAACCCACTTCCAGATGAGCCGAATGAGAATGCGACTGTCGCAGCCACTAATGCCTACCGTCGGGCTAAGGATGAGCCCACGGATATTAGCTGTCTTATGCTTTCTCACATGGAACCGGACTTGCAAAAGTAGTTCGAGCATGTTGAGGCCTACGATATGATCGAAAGCCTCAAAAGTATGTTCCAGGCTCAGGCGAAGACTGAGAGGTATCAAGTCTCTCAGGCTTTGCTGAGTTGCAAGATTAAGGATGGTGATCCACTGAGTCCGCATGTGATCAAAATGGTTGGTTACGTGCAGTCTCTGGAGAGGCTTGGCTACCCCATTAGCGAAGAGTTCGCTACGGATATAATTCTGAACTCTCTTCCTAGTGCATATGGGCAGTTCATTTCGAACTACCACATGCATGGTATGGATAAGAAGCTCACTGAATTGCATGGGATGCTCAAGCAGGCAGAGGCGGATCTCAAGAAGGGCACCAGTCAAGTGTTGATGGTGCAGAATAAGGCTAAGTTCAAGAAGGGTTCTTGGACTAAGAAGAAGGCTAAGTCAGGAGGAAAGCAGGCTCCGGACCCGGTCCCAAGCGGTTCCTCAGGTACTAATCCATCTCCTTCAGCCGGATCCACTTGCTTCTACTGCAAGGCGGATGGCCACTGGAAGAGGAACTGCAGCAAGTACTTGGCCGACAAAGCCAAGAGTGGATGTAACACCCCGGTTCTGATAAGACTGTGGCCTCTATGTGACATGCCAATCCCTGGATCGGTTCATTGGCCCACAATAGAGTAAGATAGATAATCATAGAAAATAACCGTGTATCATGATCTACAAAGATCCAGAGTACCATTATTACAATATAAAAGCTTAGCATAAAGCTAGCTCAAATTGTTCAGGTAGCAACAAAAGCGAGTAAATCCTCCAATCTTCAAATTTCCCACAAGTGAACAAGTGCCGAGTGGAGTACCGTGGCCTATAATGATCAATCAGAATCGGAATAACCTACAACATAAAACGCAACATCCCCGAAGGGTCAATACATGTAATGTATGGGAAGTAGAGCTAGTAATGGAGACATTAGTACTAACATCTACATGCATATCTGGCAAGTGGAGCTGTGTCTGGCTTGCATTTGCAAATAACTTTGTCCTACTTTCATAAACAGTTTTGAATTTTCTTTGAAAAGTTCCCAATTAAGTTAACCCAACAATATTAAAGCAATTATGAAATTAGAATGAGCGAGAAACATGTCATGGAATCAATATCAAGCAACTCAGTTGTCCATAACCGGGGACACGGCTAATCGATTAGATTATACACTCTGCAGAGGTTAGTACACTTTACCCATGTGACTTGGCCAGCCTAGCTCGTACCATCACTCTCATTTTGGGTGACGATAGGGAGAAGACTAAGAAGAGACTGTTCGGGAAGTAGCTCCTCAATCCCGACGCGCACCGGTCCAACCTACCAAAATTCTACATCTCTGGATACGCGGGTTCGAGTTACCTGACCTACTAAGTCCAACCAACCGCCCATTTCATTATTGGCACATGGTTGTACACGTAAGCTACACAATAAAGAAGCCAATTTCTCTTGATACTGGTGCCTTTCCGCAATGAAACCACCAAAATTTATCAATACCATCACACCCAGGGGATTCATTGATTAAGTTGTTTTAGTTTTCACAAACCAAATACTTTGAGAAAACAAGTATCAATGATGTAACCCAGCTCTCGATCAACATAGCATGGCTAAGCACATCTACAACGGTGGTTCATCTACAAGGAAAGCCCTACCACATAATAGGACATAGCATAGCGATAGTATCATCCTACACATGCATCTACAAAATACACGACAATGCATTGAAAATATTAGGACGATATCATGAACAAAGTAGCATCTACTTTCCTTGGTTGTAGCGGTCGGAGGAACAATCCACACACGAGCAAGGGTTGCACTCCACACAATCTACACGACACAATTGCATTCATAAACAAACAATTCACAAAACATATGCAACAAAGTTGATGAATGAATGCAAGAATGGCAAGTGAATTGGTGATACAGCTTCACCACATAATACTAATACATATTACTACCGAATACATGCATGGAAAATAGATTTGGCGCAAGGGAAACTATTAACCAAAAGTGGTGATCACTACTAGAGTTAGAACTTAAATAATTCACTACAGGTACTAGACAGATTGTAAAATCTTGGAAAAATTCTACCGCATAGGCATCGCTGATAAGAAACAGTACCAATTAGATTTACTCAAAAAGGAGTTATAAAACATCCCGAGTAATTAAAACACTGCAGAAATCCATTAGACAAATACTGCAGAAGTTTTTACTGTAAGCCTATCTTTTTATTTCACGATGAGAATCCCCTCGTTCATACGAGTTCAGGGACATATCACACGCGATTTTTGGAGCTACGAAACTTTTACTACGAATTTATTACTCTGAAAAGGCCATTAACTCATTTGATTAAAATGTACTAAACCTGACGGTAAAAGTCTGAACCAAAGGTACAGAGAGATTTTACATGACTCACTGAACTCGTGCATATTTTATTTGCAATTTTTGGACAAGCGGTTTAATTTCTACGCAATTTACAAGATTCTACCGAAATCTGCCAACTAAATAGGATTAACGAAATTGACCCAGTCAAGCGTATGCATTTGACTGGTCAACTCGCTCGATGATGGCTGGCGTCGATCAAGGCGTCGACTAGTCAACGCTGGGATGCTGACCAGTCAACGAACGATCTAAGCCGCTGATCTAAGATCGGCGGTGGCTGTCTTACCGGAATCGATCGAACGAACTCCGGCGAGCTCGGACGGCGGCGACGGTCGGTTCGCGTCGTGGTTCTACATGTATATACACACGGTCAACTACTCCCGGAACAATAAACGCGTCGCCGGGCGATCTGCAGGGCGTAGATGGCGGCGGATGGAGACGCGAGCACGGGAACGGAAAGAGGAGGTCGAGGCGAACCCGGCAGACGGCGGCGAACGGCGACGGAGGGGCGGCGGCGAGGGAGAAGCGACGGCGGCGATGAGGCGAGGCGGTGCCAGAGGAGGTCGCGTGCGTGGGAGGCGGGGTTGGTGGGCACGGAACCAAGGCAGCCTTTAAGAAGTCCAGCGTGGAAAAAACAGCCCTAAGAACGGTCCAGATTTGACTCGATTCGAATCGGTCCGGATTTTCGGACCGTTCCAGCGGTTTACTAAACGTCCGAGTCTTTTGCATACGAACTCCGATTGAGCGATTCTCGCCCACGGGTTCGTATCGTCGAGGGGAACAACCTTCAGTCGAAGTTTGCGCGAAAACTCGAACCTACAGGGGTGGTTGTTGCAAGGCTCTTGGTTTACTAAAACGTCCGAGTCTTTTGCATACGAACTCCGATTGGAGCGATTCTCGCGCCTACGGGTTCGTATCGACGAGGGGAACAACCTTCAGTCAAAGTTTGAGCGAAATCTCGAACCTACAGGGGTGGTTGTTGCAAGTCCCTCTGAAGTCTCCCGCAGGAACCTCGAAGCGAGTAGAAGTAGGGTTTTGCAAATAGCGTTTCGTCGATCCTCTCTACTCGACGGTAATGCATGAAAAGATATGATGCGATGCAATGAATGATATGCAAGACCAAATCTAAAATTCTGGATGTGACAAGACTAACCCCCTTAAGATGAATCTCGTCCTCGAGATTCGGCGCGGCTAGCAAATAGGTGTGGGTAGTCCTCTCGGATGTCATCCTCACGCTCCCAAGTGGCTTCTTCTTCAGTGTGGTGGCTCCACTATACCTTACAAAACTTGATTGTCTTGGTACGGGTAGTCCTTTCTGCTGTCTCCAGAATCTTGACCGGTTTCTCCTCATAGGTCAAATCATTCTCAAGCTGAACTTCCTCAAGTGGTACAGTGTCTCTCAATGGTGTATCCACCATCTCCGGATGGCACTTCTTCAGCTGGGACACGTGGAACACGTTGTGAACAGCAGACAGAGCCTCGCAACTCAACGATAAGCAACTTCTCCTTTGCGTGCTAAGACCCGATATGGTCCAATGAATCGAGGTGCCAGTTTACCCTTAATTCCAAATCTCTTGATTCCATGAAGCGGCGATACTATAAGGTATGCTCTATCACCTATATCATACACCACTTCCTTGCGCTTGGCGTCAGCGTAGCTCTTCTGTCTTGATTGTGCTACCTTCAGCCTATCTCTAACCAAGGCGACCTTCTCTTCAGCGTCCTTGATCAAATCAGGTCCAAACAACTGACGTTCTCCTACTCCATCCCATAGCAATGGTGTTCGGCACCGCTTCCCATACAAGACGTCAATGTTGACGTCTTGATGCTGGTTTGATAGCTGTTGTTGTAGGAAAACTCGGCATACGGCAAATTCTCATCCCAACTAGAACCATGAGCCAAGGCGCAAGCTCTTAGCATGTCCTCCAAAATCTGATTCACCCTCTCGTGCGTCCATCACCATGGGTGAAATGCCGTAAACTCCAATCTAGTACCAAGTGACTCGTGCGGTGGCGCCAAGTGTGAGGTAAATTGGGTGCCTCTATCGACACGATACTCTTGGGAACTCCATGTAGGCACACAATCCTGTCCATGTAAATCTTGGCCAACTTTGCACTCGTATAGGTCGTCTTCACGGTATAAAGTGGGCTACCTTGGTCAAATGGTGACCACTACCCAAATAGAGTCATATCCTGACCTGGTCTGGCAATCCTGATGAAATCCATTCCCACTCTATCCCATTTCCAATCCGCACGGGCAAAGGCTGTAGCAGTCCTGCTGGTTTCTGGTGTTCCGCCTTCACTCGGCTACATACATCACATAGGGCGATATGCTCTGCGATGTCTCCTTTCATGTTGTTCCACCAGAATCTGTCCTTTAGGTCCATATACATCTTCGTATTGCCCGGATGTATGGAATACGGCGAGTCATGAGCTTCCTGCAGAATCAACTTCCTTAACTCCGGATCGTTGGGCACACACAAACGATCTCCATACCACAAGGTACCTTTCTCATCCTCGCGGAATTCCCTTGCTCGACCTTCCTTCATCTTTTCCTTAACTTCATCTATCTCTTTGTCTCCCACTTGAGCCTTCTTGATTCTGTCTTGAAGCGTTGGTTGGACTTCCATTGTAGCCAAGTATCCTTCAGATACTACCTCCAGTCTAAGGTCCTTGAATTTCCTGCACAAATCCTCAGGCAATTCACCAATTGTCAAACCATTGGCATAAACCTTCCGGCTTAGAGCATCAGCTACTACATTGGCATTTCCTGGGTGGTATTGTAGATTCATATCATAATCCTTGATAAGTTCCAACCATCTCCTTTGTCTCATGTTCAGTTCCTTCTGTGTAAATATGTACTTCAGGCTCTTGTGGTCGGTGTACACACCACAGTGTTTTCCCATTAAGTAATGCCTCCATACCTTGAGCGCATGAACCACTGACGCTAACTCCAAGTCGTGTGTGGGGTAATTCCGCTCATGGTGCTTGAGTTGTCGCGAGGCATATGACACTACTCCCATCTTGCATCGAACACTCCCAATTCCACAGTGAAGCATCACGGTACACTTGGAAATCCTTCAAGATCCGGTAAACAGGCAGTTACTAGTCGGCCTTAGTTCCTCAAAGCTGGCTTCACATACATCGACCATTCAAACTTCCTCTCCTTCTTGAAGTTCACCATCGGCTTAGCAATCTTGGAAAAGTTTCTATGAACCTCCGTAATATCCAGCAAGTCCCAAAAGCTTGAATCTCTCGCATTCTTGGGTGCTTCCCACTCATTCTAGTCACTTTGTTTGGATCAACAACAATTCCTTCTCACGACAGCGTGTCCAAGAAATCCACGATGTTAAGCGAATTCACACTTCTGAATTTGGCATACAGCTTGTTCTCTCAAATTCTCCATAATCATCCTCGATGTTTCTCATGCTCAACATCATCCTTGGAATATATCAAGATGTCATCAATAAACACCACCACGAACTTGTCCAAATACTCCATAAATACCTTGTTCATCATGGTCATGAAGTATCTCGGGCATTTGTTAGTCCAAAAGACATAATTGTATACTCATATAAACCATACCTAGTGGTGAAGGCGGTTTTGGCACATCCTCCTCTCGGATCTTCAATTGAAATAGCGATCGAGATCAATCTTGCTGAACACCTTTGCTCCTTCCAGTTGATCAAACAAATCATTTATGTTCAGCAGAGGGTACTTGTTCTTAATGGTTACTTCATTCAGCGAGCGATAGTCTACCACTAATCTCTTGGTGCTATCTTTCTTCTCCACAAATAGAACAGGTGCTCCCCATGACGACGCACTAGGCTGAATGAATCCCTTTTCCAGTTGTTCCTTCAACTGTTTCTTCAATTCCTTCAGCTCATCGACATCCATCTTATATGGTTTCTTTGCTATAGGTCCTGTTCTCGGCATCAGGTCGATAAGAAACTCTACATCTCTGTCAGGTGGCATCCCTGTCAGCTCTTCCGGAAACACGTCGGGGTAATCCCTAATCACTGGCACAGTATCCATGCTAACCCCCTTAAGAGAATTCAGCTTACACCTTCCTGGTCGTGCGGCTGACTTGAATCTAATCCTCTTACCATCCGGGGTTTTGAGTGAAACAGCTCTCTGTGCACAATCTATGTGTCCCCCATGCATAGACATCCAATCCATACCCAGAATGACATCTAATCCCTGTGAATCCAACACTACTAGATGTGCGATGAAGTTGTGTGTTCCAATCCTCACAGTCAAGTCGCGGCATCCCGCACTAGCTATCATATCTCCTCCAGGTGAACTCACTCTAATAGACCTTTTCATAGACTCAGTAGGTAACTTATACTTATCCACAAATGCCCTTGATATGAATGAATGCGATGCACCAGTATCAAAAAGTATAAGTGCAGGGTAAGTGTTGATTGGGAACTTACCAATCACAAGGTCAGGCTCATCTGGAATCTCCTCCACATTCATGTGGTTCACTGTGGCCTTCTCACCGTTGGTTGGCTTCAGTCCTTTCCTCTCCGGACAGTTGTCAGCATAGTGTCCCTTCTGCTTGCACTTGAAGCGCGTCACCTCACTCAGATCCTTCTTCACGAAGTTGCGATAACGGTTGCGGTCATGTCCACCGTGTCCTCCAGAGTGGTGAGAGTGTCCTCCCTTGTGGTTGTGGTGGCTGCTCCTATGGTTGTCATGGCGATGTCCATCGCCTCCATGGTGGTGGCGGTCATGGATCCCATGGTCACTCCCTCCATGCTTGGAGTATCCATCATATGAAGTGCGAGTCTTGTGGTGCGAACCAGAGTGATGAGTATTGCTCTTTCTCTTGCGGTTCTCCACCTGCTTGTGCTTCCCTTCCAAGATTCTGGTCTTGTCCATAAGCTCCTGGAAAGTGGGGCAGTAAACCACAAGTAGCTGTACTGAAAGCTCATCACTGAGGCCATCCAGGAATCTCTCCCTCCTTTTGGCATCAGTGTCAACATCCTTAGGTGCATAACGGGACAAGTTGTTGAACTCCTCAATGTACTCGGCCACGGTGCAATTGGTTTGGCGCAAGTTGCGGAACTCCTTCCTCTTCAGGATCAGAACTCCTGAAGACACGTGGTTAGTCCTAAAACCTTCCTCAAACATTGCCCAAGTCACGGTATCCAGCGGGTGGGTGATCTGAAACGTGTCCCACCAAGAAGCGGCTGGTCCCTCCAGTAGGTGAGCGGCAAACCTCACCTTCTCAGCATCAGTGCATCCGACAGTTACTAGATCTTTGTTGACTGAACGCAACCAATCGAGAGCAACCATTGGTTCTGTTGCAGTAGAGAACTTAGCTAGCCTTAGCCTCAGAAATCTGGTGAGAGCATCTCCCTGAGGCTGATTGTTTCCATTGTTGTTGTTCTGGTTCGCCATGAACTGAGTCATCACTTGGGTCAGCTATGCCTGAGCTGCCATGAGCTGCTCCATCTCAGTGGGTTGACGGCGGGGAGGCATCTGCGGTTCAGCATAAGTAAGTTTAGAAAGAATCAACTACGACAATACGATTCTACCCATGCATATGATCAAACAACAACAAACAATAGCAGACAATCACAAGCAAGCAACACATCAACAAACAAGCGATCCAGCAACATCCCAGGTGTTATCCTAGCAGTATATAACTACTGAAATAGTTTTACAAGAGTTGGCAATGGTTAACTAAACAATAGATCATCTAATCAACCAAAACAGCAATCTGCCAGAATAGTCCAGCAGCGTTCACGAATTTTTCCGCCTGATTTAAACTCGTCAGAAAAATTATCCAATTTTTGTGCATATGGAACAGAGAGTTTTGCATCAGCCCAATTTTTTTCAGATTTTTCCGAGTTACCAGAAAAATATGAAAAATTGCGCAGTACTGCTGTATCAGCAGAAAAACTGCAGCGAAAAACACACAGATAGTAACCAAATTGCCATAACTCTTTCATTAAAATTCGCACAGATAAATCCTGGGATATTGGAGTACACAAATAATCAACTAAACACTTTTAATCTAACATGAACTAAGCTTCACAACGATCGAGACTAATCCTAACGAATTCGCCTAACGTGGACTAACTGGTGGACTTCTATCTACTTCTTGAAGAGATTGAGGTAGGTCCTTGCGGTCATGCGTTGGCGCTTCGGCTCGCGGTACAACCATGGCGGCGGAGTGTACACCTCTCCTGAACCATCACTTGAGACTTCAAACTCCACCTCTTCTGGATCCTCCTCTTCTTCTTCATCCTCAGCTGCTACAGCAACAGCTTCATCTCCTCCACCATCATCGTCTCCATCATCATCATCCTCGTCCTCATCATCATCATCGTCTCCACTGTCATCATCATCCCCATTGTTGCCATCATCTCCATTGTCATCATCAGAGGGTGGATTCAGCTGTGTTTGGAGAGCGGCAATCTGGGCTATCATAGCTTCAATGGTTTGGTCCCTTTCCTGGACGGTCCCTTGCAACTGTTGTATGCTCTGGGTATTCTCTTGCACAGTGCCATGAAGATGGGCTATGGTCTCATATCTGGCTATCAGGGCAGTCTCCAGAACTCCCACATCTTCATGCAAAGTGTCAATCTCCTGTCCTTGGACCACCATTCCATTGCTAGTAAAGTCTGCTATCTCCTTCAACATCCTCACCTTCTCTGCCAGAGCTCCATTCTCCCTCTCCATGTCCTCTATGTGCCTCCGGAGGCGGCATGTTGTTCTGTCGCCGGGGTAATCACAATGTTCCTTCTTCATCACGCCTTCCATAATCACGGTCGGGTGAATCTGCTGGTGAGGTGTCGGACATAGTGGCCTTTGGCGACAGGCTTCATGTACCAAGTTGATTCCAAGTCCGATTGCAGTATATCTTGGTGTAGACCAAGTGCGCGGGGTTTGGCAAGGCGGCATCTCTGAATATGAAGGTAGTGATCTCCCATGCATCCTCTCCATATCCATAGGTGTACAGCCTTCTTCCCTTGAACATAGGTAGTGGCAATCCCAATGACTGAGAGAGCTGAGCTAACTGCCTTACAAAGGGCCTTGGTGACTCCATGGTGACATACTCAGTCCTGACGTCTCCCATCTATCAAGTAGAAGAGGAAAGTGTGAGAATAGCATATGGTAAGAATTTACGAGGGTGAAAGACATAAGATGAAAGACAGAGTTAATATAGGCTTTAATAATTCTATGGCTTCCTAATCCAAATCCTAGGTCACGATCCTACAGTCGACACACGGGCTCTGATACCATCCTGTGACACCCCGGTTCTGATAAGACCGTGGCCTCTATGTGACATGCCAATCCCTGGATCGGTTCATTGGCCCACAATAGAGTAAGAGAGATAATCATAGCAAATAACCGTGTATCATGATCTACAAAGATCCAGAGTACCATTATTACAATATAAAAGCTTAGCATAAAGCTAGCTCAAATTGTTCAGGTAGCAACAAAAGCGAGTAAATCCTCCAATCTTCAAATTGCCCACAAGTGAACAAGTGACGAGTGGAGTACCGTGGCCTATAACGATCAATCAGAATCGGAATAACCTGCAGCATAAAACGCAACAGCCCCGAAGGGTCAATACATGGAATGTATGGGAAGTAGAGCTAGTAATGGAGACATTAGTACTAACATCTACATGCATATCTGGCAAGTGGAGCTGTGTCTGGCTTGCATTTGCAAATAACTTTGTCCTACTTTCATAAACAGTTTTGAATTTTCTTTGAAAAGATCCCAATTAAGTTAACCCAACAATATTAAAGCAATTATGAAATTAGAATGAGCGAGAAAAATGTCATGAAATCAATATCAAGCAACTCAGTTGTCCATAACCGGGGACACAGCTAATCGATTAGATTATACACTCTACAGAGGTTAGTACACTTTACCCATGTGACTTGCCCAGCCCAGCTCGTACCATCACTCTCATTTTGGGTGACGATAGGGAGAAGACTAATAAGAGACTGTTCGGGAAGTAGCTCCTCAATCCCGACGCGCACCGGTCCAACCTACCAAAATTCTACATCTCTGGATACGTGGGTTCGAGTTACCACAACCTACTAAGTCCAACCAACCGCCCATTTCATTATTGGCACATGGTTGTACATGTAAGCTACACAATAAAGAAGCCAATCAATTTCTCTTGATACCTGGGTGCCTTTCCGCAATGAAACCACCAAAATTTATCAATACCATCACACCCAGGGGATTCATTGATTAAGTTGTTTTAGTTTTCACAAACCAAATACTTTGAGAAAACAAGTATCAATGATGTAACCCAACCCTCGATCAACATAGCATGGCTAAGCACATCTACAACGGTGGTTCATCTACAAGGAAAGCCCTACCACATAATAGGACATAGCATAGCGATAGTATCATCCTACACATGCATCTACAAAATACACGACAATGCATTGAAAATAGTAGGACGATATCATGAATAAAGTAGCATCTACTTGCCTTGGTTGTAGCGGTCGGAGGAACAATCCACACACGAGCAAGGGTTGCACTCCACACAATCTACACGACACAATTGCATTCATAAACAAACAATTCACAAAACATATGCAACAAAGATGATGCATGAATGCAAGAACGGCAAGTGAATTGGTGATATAGCTGCACCACATAATACTAATACATATTACTATCGAATACATGCATGGAAAATAGATTTGGCGCAAGGGAAACTATTAACCAAAAGTGGTGATCACTACTAGAGCTAGAACTTAAATAATTCACTACAGGTACTAGACAGGTTGTAAAATCTTGGAAAAATTCTACCGCATAGGCATCGCTGGTAAGAAACAGTACCAATTGGAATTACTCAAAAAGGAGTTATAAAACATCCCGAGTAATTAAAACACTGCAGAAAGCCATTAGACAAATACTGCAGAATTTTTTACAGTAAGCCTATCTTTTTATTTCACGATGAGATTCCCCTCGTTCATACGAGTTCAGGGACATATCACACGCGATTTTTGGAGCTACGAAACTTTTACTACGAATTTATTACTCCAAAAAGGCCATTAAATCATTTGATTAAAATGTACTAAACCTGACGGTAAAAGTCTGAACCAAAGGTACAGAGAGATTCTACACGACTCACTGAACTCGTGCATATTTTATTTGCAATTTTTGGCCAAGCGGTTTAATTTCTACGCAATTTACAAGATTCTACCGAAATCTGCCAACTAAATAGGATTAACGAAATTGACCCAGTCAAGGTGTACATTTGACTGGTCAACTTGCACGATGACGGCGTGGTAGGCGTCTGACTAGTCAACACCTGGGATGCTGACCAGTCAGCGAACGATCTAAGCCGCTGATCGAGATCGGCGGTGGCTGCTGTCTTACCGAATCGGATCGAAAGCGAACTCCGGCGAGCTCGGACGGCGGCAGTCGGTTCGGCGTCGTGGCTCTACTCGCACGTACACACACGGTCAACTACGGCTCCGGAACAATAAACGCAGCAGCGTCTGGCGATCTGCAGGGCACAGATGGCGGCGGCGGATGGAGTCGCGGAGCACGGGAACGGAAAGAGGAGGTCGAGGCGAACCCGGCAACAGACGCGGCGACGAATGGCGACGGAGGCATGGCCGACGGCGGCGAGGAGAAGCGACGGCGGCGGCGCGATCTGCAGGAGGCGGCGCCAGGAGGAGGTCGCGTACGTGGGAGGCGGGGTTGGTGGGCACGGGAACCAAGGCAGCCTTTAAGAAGTCCCACGCGTGGAAAAAAAAGCAGCCCTAAACTGAAAACGGTCTAGATTTGACTCCGATTCGGAAATCGGTCCGGATTTTCGGACCGTTTTCCGGCGGTTTACTAAAACGTCCGAGACTTTTGCATACGAACTCCGATTGGAGCGATGCGCGCGCCTACGGGTTCGTATCATCGAGGGGCACAACCTTCAGTCGAAGTTTGCGCGAAAACTCGAACCTACAGGGGTGGTTGTTGCAAGTCTCTTGGTTTACTAAAACGTCCGAGTCTTTTGCATACGAACTCCGATTGGAGCGATTCTCGTGCCTACGGGTTCGTATCGACGAGGGGAACAACCTTCAGTCAAAGTTTGAGCGAAAGCTCGAACCTACAGGGGTGGTTGTTGCAAGTCCCTCTGAAGTCTCCCGTAGGAACCTCGAAGCGAGTAGAAGTAGGGTTTTGCAAATAGCGTTTCGTCGATCCTCTCTACTCGACGGTAATGCATGGAAAGATATGATGCGATGCAATGAATGATATGCAAGACCAAATCTAAAATTCGGGATGTGACAGTGGATGTATGAATTCTGACTCAGGTACACTTGTTTGCAATGTTATAGAAATATATCTTGCTGATGCACCTAATAGTATATGATACCGGATCAGTTATTCACATCTGCAACTCATTGCAGGGACTGGTAAGAACTAGGAGCGTAGCAAGAGGCGAGGTTGATATTCGAGTCGACAACAAAGCAAGAGTTGCTGCGTTGGAAGTCGGCACGATGCAACTTCATTTACCTTTCAGATTCATTGTGGAACTGAATAATTGTTATTATGTTCCAGTGCTCAGTCGAAACATTATTTCTGCTTCATGTTTGATGAGGCAAGGATATGAGTCGAATATCAAGAATAATGGTTGTTCTTTGTATTTGAATGATATGTTTCAGGGCTTTGCACCCATCCAGGATGGGTTATTTATTTTGAATCTTGATGGTGAGTCGGTTTATAAAATAAATGTTAAAAGGTTGAAACCAAATGATCTGAATATGACTTACTTTTGGCACTGTCGGCTTGGTCATATAAGTTGGAAACGCATGAAGAAGCTCCATGATGATGGACTCCTAACTTTGTTCGACTTGGAGTCGTTCGAGACATGGGATCTTGCCTACTCGGCAAAATGACCAAGAAACCTTTTGCAAAGAGTTGCGAAAGGCGTCCGACTTGTTGGGACTAGTACATAGTGATGTATGTGGACCAATGAGCACGACGACCGAGGTGGTTATGAGTACTTCATTACCTTCGATGATTTGAGTAGGTATGGATATATCTACTTGATGAAACATAAGTCGGAAGCCTTTGAAAGTTCAAAGAATTCGAATGAAGCACAAAATCAACTCGGCAAGAAAATAAAGTTTCTTGGTGGACCGAGGAGGCGAGTACATGATCCATGAGTTTGATGACCATCTGAAAAGTTGTAGAATAGTTCCTCAACTTACTCCGCCAGAACGCATACAAAGTAATGGTGTTTGGAAGGCGTAATCGGACCTTGTTGGACATAATGCGATCATTTTGCATAATCATTTTGCTTCTTTAAATATTGTCCTTACCAGGCAATAATGATGTTTTTGTAGACATAGAAGCTCAATGTCACATCCCAAAATTTTCCAAATTTTGAAATGTGAAAAATAATAAACAAAATAAACAATTGTTGATTTTTAGGGTGAGAAGAAACTTTTTGATTCCAATTGGAATCATCAAAACCTATTTTGATCAAATAAATCCTAAAGGGATTTAAAAATATAAACAATTAATAAAGAAAGTTTTAATAGTTGGAATCACTATTTTGAATCTTTTAATAAAAAGATTTGGTTTTCAAAAGAAAAGGTAGAATTATAAATAAGGATTATGTTATAGAGACAAACTAAATCTTGGCCAAACTTTTGAAATATTTCTATTTGATAAAAAGTGTAAAGGTTTATTTAAATAAAATAATGATGATTTATTAATATCCAATTTTATTAAAGTAAAGGCTTTTACATTTTAAATAAACACTAAAACTTGTTAATTTATTTTAAATAAGATTTCCAAGTGTTTAATATATTCAAATAAAACCTACTGAAATTATTTTGGTATTATTTAGATTTCAAGTGGAGTTTTTAAATAAATAAAATCCTATTTGAATTAATAACTAAGGTCTATTTATTTAATTATTAATGGATCATAAAAGAATAAAAAGTATTATTTTATTTTGGACATTGGATTATGTTGTTAATCAGAATTAAAATAAATACAAAGTTTGGTGGTGGTTTGATTTGATTTGTTGTTTGAATTGTTTGTTTTTAAAATCAAAATAGAAAATCAAATAGAAAAAGAAAAAGCATTTTTTATAAAAAACAGTGAAACAGACTCAACCCAACCTTGAGCCTAGCCCAACTCGCAGCCCCAACTCTCCCCCTCAGTGAACGTTTTCACTCGGAAAAGGACCATGAGAGACGCAGACAAGTGGCCCCATCCTTCCTCTCCCTCTCACTTACCGACGGTCATCCCCAAAGACGCCGTCGTCTTCACTGCGGCCGTTTCCCCCGCCGTTGCTGCCTTTGATTGCAGCGATGAATTAGCATGATTCGGACTTATTCCCCGCGGTGACCATGCCCATTTAATATACGACTCTCTCTCTCGCCCTCACTTGCCAAGACCTCTACGCCTGTGTTCAATTCGAGCTTGACCACCTCCGTCTCCGACAGGTTCCGGCCAATTCGCGGCCGCGGAGTGCCTCACCTTTATCTGCACGCGAGCCTGCTCCCTACCTCCTGGCGCATCTCCCTGTGCCACTCGTTCGCCCGCACTTGCCCCAGAGCGTCGGCAAGGACGACCTCAACTCGCCACCGTCGTCTGTTCTGCCTCCGGTGAACTCCCTAGGTAACCTCCGTTCTCCCCAGAACCTCTCGATGATGCTCACGTGAAACCCGCTTCCTCCTCCGCGTCTAACGTGCCTTTCTTGCCTTAGGGCGATTCGCTGCTCCGCCCCGACGGCAAGCGAGAACCGCTGGCCGCACACACTCAGTGAGCAATCACCGCCGTTCCTGTGCACCCCTTGGACAGCTGCGACCACCTCGAGCTTCACCTCGACCACGCGAACACTGTGAGCCACTTCCCCCTCTCCCTCGCTTCCTAGCTTTGCCGGAAACCTCCTGCCCGAAGGCGCGCCGCGCTGCCCGCGCCCGAGCCAAACGGTCACTGCTATGAACCGTTAGATGCAAAGCGTAAGCTATGATTAGATCTTTAAACCGAAGGGTATGTGGTGTTTTGAACTGCAAGGATTTAAATGAAATCCTGTGGTTCAGCGAAACAATCCAAACAAGCAGTACGGCCAATGAGATTGAGCCACGTGGACAAGGTTTTATTTAAAACAGAAATTAGAATCTGATTGATATGCAAACTTGTAAAATTCATAACTTTAATTCTACAGGTCCAAATTTTGAAAATTTTATATCAATGGAATCAGTAGAACAAGTACTTTAC